>JAOTAY010000006.1:24187272-24204023 GCA_025629805.1 Erythroxylum baracoense | reverse complement strand
TCCAAAAGCAATCCCTAAAATAAAATCAACCTAACATGGTCTCCATAACATCATTAACATTCAAATAATCCATTTTTACAAAGAATAGAAGAAATTAAAATGACAGGAAATTGAATAGATGTGTTATTTTGCCCAATCTTAATGGTGATCCTTATCTTCAATCCTTCCTCAATGCTCTAAACATGTGTTCTTCACTCAAGGATGGTGTTTCTATAGGTGGGTGTCATCTCCCTTTAAGATGGAGGCTTAATGATGTTTTTATGGTCCAAAAACTCTAGGTTTAATGAAGCCTCGCATATTGCTTCGGATTACAATTCCCACGTCAGTGAGAATTTGCATGATTCCCACGAGCGTGGGAATTACACACAGATGCACTTCCCAGTTCTTCTATGATTCCCACGTCTGTGAGAATTTACATGATTCCTATGAACGTGGAAATTTGGCATAGATGCACTCTCCTTATCTTCTCTTCTTTGATCTTTTGTTCACCCTCCAAGTTGTTCACTCTTCTTTCCTACATAAAAAATGTCAATTCTTACCCTCAATTAGCATCAAACACACAAGACAACAATAGAAATCAAACTTAATGAAAACATACAAAATGAATCCTAAACTAGAACAATAAACAATAATTATGCAAGAAAACACATGCCAATTACCTATAAAAGCATATCCTAATGCACACCTATCAATTATCTCCTTTTTTTGGATTTATTTTACTGCTTAAATATAAAAATTAATGTTTGTTTTATTTTAGGGGATGAAAAGTGGATATTGCATCAAATTGAGACTTTATTGATGATAATTGCTAATTTTAGATGAAGTGAAGAGATTGTTGCAATGAATAATTGCAGCTATCTCAGTTATTTAATTTATGGTTAGTCTTTTTCACTAAGCTTATTGTTATCATTTATTTGATATAGAATGCTATCACACCCAGTCAATGGATGGTAAGTTTTGGTTTGGATGCTAGGTTTGAAACAATTAATTTAGGAAAAATTGACACTTATTATGACTATCCTAATATGTTTCAAATTAACTACTTCAATTGTAAAAATATTCTTTTTAGACCAATGATCACTATTAGAATTAGATAAGATTTTCCCTTGAATCAGAGTTACGTAATCTTTAATTTCCCACTTTTAAATTCAGTTGATTTATTTCTTATTAATTTTAGTTAATCAATTAAGTAATCCAAAAATCCATTTTATTTTATTTCTTGAAATTAAGAAACCAGTGTTTAGTTCTCTAAGGATTCGACCTAATTCCACGACTATTACAAGAAGTTGGAGAATTAGTATTATTTTAAAGGCTTCGACAACCTAATCAAAATTTTGATCCCATAGGGACTACAAGTACTTGTTGTGTTATCTAACTAGCAAATTAAGATGATGATTTAATAAAAAAAAACTAAAGTTCAATACAAATAATAAACCAAAACACATATGACATTAAGATTAATCAATATCAAATAACTAGCATTTAGGTAATGAATCTCCTAAGATTTCTTAAGTATTAACCCTTTATTATGGCATTCAATTGTTGATCATTGGATTGTGAAAATTTCTATCTTATATTAATATCTTACATAAGACTATTAATACCTAATCCTCAGTTGAATAAATAAAATTCGTTTTTAGTTAAAACCCCTAAGATTGCATTAATTAATTCGTGAATTTCATTATTAAGTTTGACCCTAATTCAGAGGATTTATATTAACCTATCTTTAGGTTTGCATGCAACTCCTTCCAATTATGGTAGATCTAACAATAAAAAAGGAATTCTAAATTTTAATTATAAGAAATCATACATCAAAATAATATCCCAGATATATTAATTCAAAAATTAAAACACATAATTGAATCATAATAAATCAAAAATCAAATTATATTAAATAAATAATCAAATCACAAAGTCTATCCCATCTTAGGGTTCATTCTACTTAGGCACTAAGCAAGTTTAGTCCATTGAAACTTTTATGGAAGATTGCTCTCTATCGAACCTCTGATGCATTCTTCGTGTTTTTACTATCTTAAGGTTTAAAAGTGTGTTTGGAAGTCTAACTTTGCTTCCTAACTTTGAATAGCCTTCATAATTGCCTTTTTTACTTCATAATTATTTTTGAGAGGACACGGTTAGTCACAAGATCATTTCCCTTATTCCCTTCAAAAATCATACGTAGACACATTCCTTAAAGCTTACACGATTAGTGGGCACAATTGTATATATGAATTACTAGGGTGTGACCACCTCTGTATAGGTGAAACAACATCTTTAAAACCTTACACATTTGTAGGGATTTACATGATCCCTCACACTACCATGTATATGACTTATATTTCCAGGGTACTATAAAGGGTTTGGTAATGCCTTACCTTCAACTCGAGTTTTGGGTAGATTAGTGGTATCAAAGTTGCCTTCCATGTCATCAAGAGTTCGAATCCCAGCATAAATGAACTGGGAATGCTTATGAGTATGAGCTCACTTGCGAGGTGTGGAGGGGCACTATAAAGGGTTTGGTAACGCCCTACCTTCAACTCAAGTTTTGGGTAAATCAGTGTCCATATTTTACCCTACTTCTTCTCTTTTTAATCCAAGAAGGCAAATAAGACCTACAAACATACTAAAAACCAACTAAGTACCAAAAAAACATAAAAACTCTAAAATAAAAAAGGAAAACATACTAAATATGGGAATAAAAATATAGTATATCAAGCATTTATCAAACATCCTCTCATTTAAGCTTTTACCAGCCCTCAAGAAAATCATAATCAAAATCGTTAAACTTAAAAAAATATTTCTGTTATTAACCTCAACTTGTCTATCCACACCCTAAATTATTATATCATACGAACTAAGTTAGCCTACAATTAGACTTCAACTATCTTATAACAATCTTTTGTAAGCCAATATCAATAATAATCAGATTGATAATCTTTCTAAAATATAAAACACAAAATTTCACACTCTCATAATTGATGTAGTTAATTCACTCAAAGTGTTTGAATGGAAATTATAATTAACAATCAAATCAATACCTAGGATGATTTTTAATCATAAGCTTACAATAAAATCTCATCTTCATGACTAATAAGTAAACTAGAAACAAAAATTAAATGATATTTTGAATAGAGTATAATGAGGCTTAAGTAAAGGTATGAAAGGGATAATTAAAAGTTAAAAATGTGAAAGAAATTTTCTCAAACACGATCACATAAAACTAGGTTCTTCATAATTTAGGTACGCTAGCAAAAATTTCAGTTGGCACAAAATAATTCTTCTCACTCTTCAACAAATATCACAACTTTTCTTTTTTTAATTGGTTGCAATAAATAATTTTCAACACAAACTTTGAGAAACTTTGAAGACAATATATAATTATAACAACAATAAAGAACTTGAGTAGAAGCAAATTTAACAATCACCATGTACCAACAATCATAGAAACATTAAACATTTTATTTAAAATTGTTTAATATGATCCAAGTTTTAAGCAATCAAGTAAATGTAAATCCCTTAGAATTCAATCATGATTAAAAGTTTTCAAGAAAAATAGGGTAATTGGCCAGCAATATGGCTATTGTCCAAGGAAAGGCTAAGTCTAAAAAATGGTTGCTCTTAAGGATAAAAAGGATAGGTAATAGTCAAAGAAAAATATGCTAAACCAAATGGTCTAGAAAGCTAAATGCCTTTATTAATTTATTGTTTGTAGTTTGACAATGTGGTCTCAACATTGTCAAAAGAAATGAGTTCTAAAGTCACCCAGGTACGTATGTAAATCCATAACAATGAATAATAGAGCATAAACTAATGATATATTACTCTTAGGCTCAAAAGCTCACATTTAGGCTTCATGTGCATAAATAATATGCAATTTTCATTTAGATTAACTACCTCAATGACTACTAAAAATATAATAACTTATAAAAGAAAGTCTAATCTAACTTCGACCTTTTTCATACTAATTTAACCTAATAATCAATAATAACCTAAAGTGTTTTGGATAGATTTTTAACTTAATTGGGATGTTAGTTATTACAAATAAATAATAAAGATTATAAAAAGTATAAGAAAATTGAAAATTTCCATTAACCTCTTCCTCAAAGTTAAAGTTGTACATTGTTCCCAATGTATACAATAAAAGCACAAAAAATATAATATCAAAGAAAATATAGTGAGAAGGAATAATGATTTGGTACTTCTCTAAATAATATTTTATACAATTTCGTAACTCGTCGCAGTTTCCATTCGATATTAAGTACAACGATCTTTATAAAAGAAAAACAAAAAGGGCTAAAAGGGCTAAAAGAAAATAAATAACAATAAAATAAAAATAAAAATGTAATAACATTGAAATGATAAAGTTAACAAGGTTAAGAACTCGCTAACTATTAAGACAAAACAAAACAAAATTATTAGTAAAAATAAGAATATATATGAATAATAAAAATGAAAATAAAAGAAATAAATAAACTCTGAAGGTTGTTCTTCAGGTTTAAGGTGTCTTGCAAATCCTACATAACACCTCCTCTATCTATCTATCAAGTGCCTCTAGTTGTATCACACACGGAGTCAGCTCTCGTTGGTCATCTTATATAGTGGTATGCCTTCTTGGGATCATTCCTGTGTACTTTTCCAATCAGGTGATCTTTAGCTAGTCTTGACGTGGAGGTGGTGTTGGAATCCTAGGCATGCACGTGCTATCTAAGAGGTCATCTTGCTACTCAGGCTGTCTTCTTAGCGATGGTGGTTGAGGTGAATCTAATCCTGACTACTGCTCTCGTATGTTGGGGCAATCCTTGTTTGCTCTAGTAGTTACTTACTCGTTTGAATATCTGATCAGTCTATAGATATTACCTATCAGTCCTCAATTCTGATGCACCATGTGCATATTCTTCATAATATCTAAGTTCAGGGAAACCTTAGTTTCAAGTAGCCTTATTGATGGTAATCTACTTAGTAATCCCATCCTCCTCGTTAACTGAGTCTTATATTGCCTAATGTATATCATCTCCACTTCTTATACGTGCACTAATGCTAGAAGTATTAGGCTAAGGCATGCCTTAGGTTGATCACAATCCACTCGCTCATACTTTATAGGCACTACACGTTCACATTTCCAATAATGTCAAAGCTCACACTACCTACTGAAGGTATGACTAAGAATGACATGGATATACCTAAGTGTGGGATCTTGCAAGGTGATCACTTTATATTTACTGGGTTGTAACCCTCCTCCCTACTGATGGTACACAAAAAGTGTTGGGCATCCATCCTATATATGAAAAATCCATACGATGATCCAAATACTCATAAACCTTCATATAGTTATGCTCGTAAAGCCCCATCATTATGGAGAACTCTGCATAGTTAATCCTTGTCATCTCCTCCAGTGTCCGAAACTGAACCGTGTTTAGTTGGCTCCAATTCTAGTGACCACTTTTCTATAAAGAAAGTGAAGCACACGTCAAGTGTGAATTCTTGGTACGTGGGCTCCACTATATCTAATTAAGGACATGATCATGTCTAGTGATAGTGTAAGTCACTATAGCCATGTATGTAATTCATAGATAAAGACATAAGAGTGTATAATGATTGTGTAAATTAGTGGACCTATGTTAAATAGAAAATGTCAATATTTTAGTGGACATGCATGAATGTGTACACCCCTAATTTCTTGGAAATTAAAATTTTTTTGTGCATAACTTCTAGAAAATGAAATAAAGCGTATAAGACAACACAAAAAATGTAAAAATCAATAAGGATGCTCATAAACTTATCATAAAAATAAAAAATCTAAACTCAAAGGTAATCAAAATAAAAGAATTGAATTAATAAAAACTATCCTAATTCTTAGGTTTCCTCCTAAATAGCGCTTGTTTAACATCCTTAGTTAGATGTATTCATACATGATTAAGGTGACATGGTTAGATTAAGCTCCTCTATGCTACTATTAAGTTCAACTTTAAGATATAGTTTTAAATGATGGACATTCTCTTTGAAATTACCTTTATGTGGATGATTTACCTCGATTTCAATATATGGCAATACCTTCTTCATAATAAAGGGTCTAGACCATCTTAATTTAAGTTTATCTGAGAAAAATATTAGGTGGGAATTATACAAAAGCACTCGTATCCCTCCTTAAATTGCTTGGATTATTAGATCCTTCGGTCATGATATTTCTTGGTCCTTTCCTTATACATTTTGTAGTTTTTATAGGCCATCAATTGCCATTCTTCCAATTCATTAACTTACAACTTCCTTTTCTCACTGGTAAGTTTTGAAAATCAAAATCCATATACGTAATGGCTCAACATGCCTTATGTTCTAAGTCCCCAGGCAAGTGATATGCATTCCCATAGACAAGCCTGTAAGGTGTAATGCCAACCGGAGTCTTGTACATCATTCTATAGGCCTATAAAACATCATCTAACTTAACTGACCAATATTTCCTTTAGTGTTCTATAATCTTTTCTAGAATTCATTTTAAGTTCTTATTAGCTACCTCAACTTGGCCACTAGCTCGAGAGTGATATCAAGTTGCAATTTTATATGTGATTCCATACTTTTTATACACTTTTCAAATTGTTCATTTAAAAAATGTGTGCTCCTATTCCTAATAATTTCTCTATGTATACCAAAGCATGAAAAAAAATTTTCATTAATTTTACAACAACCGTAGTATCATTTGTAGGTAAAGCTTAAGCTTTAGCTCATTTAGAAATATACTTAACAACCACTAAGATGTATCTATTAACCAAATGAAGCTAGAAACAGACTTATGAAATCAATGCCCTAAATATTCAATAGTTCACAAAAAAAAAAGAAATATTGAGGCATATCTTAATGAGAGGTATTAACTAATTATTGGCATCTATCATATAAAGTTATATACCTTTGGTTATCATGAAAAATTGAAGTCCAATAAAGACCTGACTCAAGAATTTTTTGGGCAGTTGTATTTGCATTATGGTGCCCTTCGGTAGGTCCAACACGAGAATGTCCTAGGATCTTTTACCATTAGAGGGAGGTACATTTCTTGTCACTATTTTTTCTACACAGACATAAAACAAAAATGGATCTTTGTAAAAGTAGTCTTACAAATTAGTAAAGAACTTTTATTTTTTTGATAGGAAAGAACTTTCAATAAGATTTTTTCCACTAAATAGTTTGCAATATCTACAAACTGAGTGATTTCAAAATCAACATGCCTCCTCCAAATTATAAAGGCACTCTTATGGGAGTGAATCATCAATGTCTTCTTCACACAATTCCTCTAGAATTATGTTTTGAAGGTGAGATAAATGGTCTGCTTCAAGGTTTTAAATTCCTTTCTTATCCTTAATCTCTAAATCAAACTCTTGCAATAAAAAATCCATCTAATTAATCTAGGCTTATCATCTAGCTTATTTAGTTAGTATCTTAATGTAAAATAGTGATTATAAACAACAACTTTAGACAAGACTAGATTAGATCTAAATTTATCAAACGTAAAAACCACTTCTAGGAATTCTTTCCCTATCATAGTATAATACTCCTAAGTGTTTGTCAAAGTCTTGCTAGCATAGTAAATTAGATAAAAATTCATTTCCTTTCACTCTCCAAGTACTACACCTAATATAAAAATGCTTGCACCACACATTAGCTTAAAAGGTAGATTCCAATCTGGTGTAACCATAATTAGAACATTCATTATCTTTTCCTTGAGAATTTTAAAGGCATTTAAACAATCTTGAGTAAAATTAAAAAAGCACATCTTTTTCCAACAACTTGGTTAAAGGCCTAGACATTTTAAAGAAATCCTAAATAAGCCTTCTATAAAATCCAACATGCCCTAAAAATCTTCTAATAACCTTAACTGAAATAGAGGGTGGTTTCTAATCTATAGTTTCAAATTTGGCTTTGCCTACCTCAATACCTTGGTAAGAAATTTTATAGCTCAAAACTATGTCCTTTGGTACCATAAAATGACAATTTTCTCATTTTAACACTAGATTTGTTTCCTCACACCTCTCCAATACTCCTTCTAAATTATAGGGGCATAAATCAAAATAATCACCAAAAACAGAAAAAATCATTCATAATTACCTTAATTATATCCTCCACTAATTTATCAAAGAGGGCCATCATGCACTTAAAAAATGTGGAGGAAGAGGGCCATCATGCACCTAAAAAATGTAGCCTCCACATTGCATAACCTAAAAGGCATTCTTCTGCAAGTGAACATACTATAAAGACATACGAATTGTTTTCTCCTCATTTTTTGAGGCAATAAGGATTTGGAAGTAGCTTGAAAGTCTATGTAAGAAATAATAATATCTATGTCTAGCTAGATGTTTCAATATTTGATTTGCGAAAGGCAAAAGAAAATGTTCTTTCCAAGTAGCATCTTTTAGCTTTTTATAATTGATGCATACTCTCTAGCCAGTGATGGTTCTCATGGGAATCAATTCATTCTTCTCATTAGGTACTACCTTCATTCCTCCCTTCTTTGGTATAACCTATGTAGGAGTCACCTAATATTTGTCAAAAAGTAGGATAAATCACACCAACTTATAGGAGCTTAATTACCTCTGCCTTTGCCACTTCCTTTATATTAGGATTAACCCTTCTTTAGGTCTATACATATGATTTTTAATCCTCCTCCATCAGAATATTTTGACTGTAAAAGGAAGGGTTAATTCCTCTAATATTAGAAATCTTGACCCTCTTATTCTCCTCAAGCACATTTAATAATTTTTTAATTCGTCTTTAAAGTTGATGCAATAATCACTAGAATTTTTGAATTATTCTCCAGGAATGAATATTCTAAGTGATTAGGTAGCTTTGTCAACTCCAACTCTGATGGTTCTTTAATTGAGGCTTTTAACCTCTCCTTTTTACTTTATCGATGTTTTTAATCTCTTTCTTCCTTGATATAGGTTAATTAGCCTCTAAATAGGCTATTTGTTCTTTCTTTATAGGGTTATCACCATGTTCTTCCTCACCTTGAACAATAGACAACTTAGAAATAAAATCCTGCACAATGCTGATATTAGAATATCTTTAAAAGTTTGTCATCAAATCCTTAATAGAAATTAATAACAACATTTTATAATAGATCTACAACTTCTCTATATTTAAGAACTCTTCTCAAACTTGATCTATATCTAAGATATTTGTTTATTAACTTGGTATCAACTATACTAACCAAAGGTAATTTTTACTCAGAACAAAATATAAATGTAAGAAAAGCAAGTATTGGTTATATGCCATAGTTAATAAATAAAATTCAGACTTTAATCATATATTTTTGGTAACTCTCACTATTTTATTTGAAATAATGCCCCTCATTACTATTCAAAAAATTACTCTAATCAGTAATCTCTCTAGTCGGCTAGGATCCTATTTAAATTTGCTTGATGTTAAGTCACTCAACAAACCAACTAAAATTAAATTAAGTAGATAACATTCTCATAAGTCATATATTATGTAACGTCTAGATCTGTTAGGTGATAACTCTTCTCAAGCATATTTTATTCCTAACCTTGCCTCAAAATTCGTATGATCATGAGTAACTTATCCATATCATATAAATTTAGTTAAGTATAACCTTTTAATTTAAGATAAAACATATTCAGGTTATAGGGGCCTTGAGTCACTCAACAAGCCTTACAGTAAATAAAACTCTAGTTTTATTCTTAAATAATGAAAGGCAATAATTACATTCTTAGCATGTACTTCACCAAATACAAAATTATATATAATAATATTATACATATAAAACATGCAATTATACTTGCATAATACATCAAATCTATATTAAAACATGAACATCAAGTCTTGTTTAATTCTAGATATTGAACTTTATAATCTAAAAAAATATTTCTAGCTCCTTGGATAATTAAGTTAGATTAAACTCAATGATTCTTAAACGAATTAAATTCCTATTTCAATAGAAATTTAATTTTATACAGAAACAAAATTTCAAATTATTTCCAACTATCTTAACTCCTTTAACAAAAACTAGTTGAAAATAATTTTCAATAAATTATTCTTCTTGCTTATTATAATTAAAAAAACTCCCTTTTCAAAATTTTATAAATAAGACATTCTAATCAAATTGGAAAATATCTCTAATTTAATTAGAAATTAAATTTCTTTAATTAAAAATCTATTTTCTTATATTAAAGGAAACTATTTTCCAAATTAAATAAAAAATTTTCTTAATTTATGAGAAAATCTTTCCTAATAAATTTAAAAATTATTTTTAAAAAAATTAAAGAATGCTTATTTTCTCAATTAATAAACAAAAATACTTTTTCAAATTTAATCAAGAAAAATACATTTTCTAACAAATCAAGAAAATTATTATTTTTAAATAAGAAAATAATTTTTAAATAAATAAAATTATTCTCTAAATAAAAAAAATAAAAAAATAAAAAATTCTAATTTAATTTATCACAATCAAATTGAAATGAATAAATTGAATTAAGAAACATATTTTTTAATTACTTAAGAAAATAATTTTCTTAATTTTAAATAATCTGATTAATTAATTTTAAAATTTCATTCTAGAATTTTTTTCCTAAACTTTAATTAGGAATCAATTTAATTATTAATCATAATCACATTGAAAAATAATTAATATAATTGTGGAATTCATTTTTGAATTTAAAACTCTTTTAAATTATGTTTGATTATGGGCTATTCCAGAATTGGATTACTTTTAATCTAAAAGCCAAACAAGCCCAATCTAGGTTAAAAATACATTATTACAATTCCCAAATAACTCTTATCCTAACTTTAGGATATACTATCTTAGTTGCCATATATTCTTTGTCCTAGCTATAAGATATCTTATTATAACCCTAGAATAACCTATCCTAATTACCACAGCCCCAAATTCCAGTATTAGAATAATTTTATTCTTGTAACCACACAATTCCTTCTTCATCATATTAGGAAAGCCTAACCCAAACCCTAAATGAAAGACTGTTGCAACCCTCTTTCAATAGTCAGTACCGCATTCAGTGCTTAACTTATCGCCATTTGTCTTCTCTTTCAATGAAGCACTAGCCACCTGTCAAGTACCTGCCCGTGCCACCAACATTTTCTTTATCACCGATCAATTGCACCTGCAAGGGGTTGTTTCCTTACCATTATTGTCACATCTCATTTTTGCTAGCAAATAGTTGTGCATGTTGCCCTTCAACACCTCAACAATAACAACACTAACACTTAGTGAGAGTCTCGCTGAAATGCACGACTTAGGGAGGTCCAATAGTACGCAACCTTACTTCTACCTAATAGAGAGGAGGTTTTCGATAGACCTAAATGTAATGTAAAATAATCATGATAAAAATATAGATAAATATGTATAAATAAAAATATAAAAATTCAATGCAATATATAATATAGTATATATAGCACATGGTAAAGATAAAATAAGTAATAAATACAAAAACTAGAAAAAAGACAAGTACAAAAATAAATCAGACCAACCATTCCACGAAATTAATTAAGCTAAGGAAGAAATTGTTTAGGCTAAATAACTAAAAGGGAAGTACTATGTAATTAAAATATTAAGACTAACTATAAAATGAAAGACTCAAAGGAAAATGTTTAAAAGAACTAAGAGAACAATAATGAGCTTGTTATATGAGATCCTTTATCTATATCCTATTATGAAAAAGTTTTCTATTACGGGTTATGTCCTCGATAAGTTTCAGCATAGCCATATCATTCTTGATCACTTCCCCTTAATTCTTCTTAGGTCTTCATTTTTTTCCTTTTACAATCTCTACATACTATTTTGTCGCATCATCTCACTAGGGAATCATGGTGTCTCCTTTTAACATGTCTGAACCACTGAAGCCTTATCTCTCTTAGTTTTTCATTAATACTTGCCACCTTTAATTTGTGTCTTACTAATACATTCTATCTTTTTTAGTACAGTTACACATCTAATAGAGCATCCTCATCTCCACCATCATTAGCTTAGCATTATGCATTTGTTTGATGAGCTAACACTCTGCCTCATATAAGAGGACTACCTTAATCTCTAAACAATATAATTTACCTTTGAGCTTGAGTTGTATCTTCTTATCACTTAGAGCTCCTGATGCATTTCTCAATTTAAGCCACCCTGATTTATTGTGGTGGATTGTATCTTTATCGATCTCTCCATTTCTTTGGATCATAGACCCTAGGTACTTAAAAACTCTTTTCGTGCTATAACTTCTGAACCAATCTTTACCTCTACATTGGAAGCCACTTTATGTCCCTAAAAGTGACACTTTAAGTACTCAGTCTTAGTCTTGCTCAATTCAAAGCCCTTTGACTCTAACATATCCCTCCAACGTACTAGCTTGACATTGACACCATCTTTTGTCTCATCCATTAAGATAATACCGTCAGTAAATAACATACACCAAGGCACATCCTTTTGAATATTCTTAGTGGGGTCATCCATCAGTATTGCAAACGAAAAAGGGCTCCACCAAAATTTTCCTTCATAGCATGGCTTAGCTTCTAAAATAGACTACCTACAAAGGACAATTTAATGTTTTTGGAGATTGACCGCAAATGTAGCTTATGCAATAATGAAGTTGAAACTGTTGATCACCTTTTCTTCAAATGTTCTTTTACAGGTGAAATTTGGAGATGCATCCGGAGCTGGCTGAGATTGACCCGCACCATGTCCACATTGTCCAGCGCTATAAAGTGCATCTGGAAAGATTACACCGGGGTGTGTCTACAAAGCAAAGCAGTGAGATTGGCACTGATTTGCACCATGTACATGATATGGAAGACAAGGAACGCTGTCTAATTAGATTTTGCTTCTTTTACGAGCTTTGATGTAGTGTTTAAGATAATAACTGTACTGTACAAGATCTTATATCGATTGTATCCCAATACATTGATTACTTTTTGATTTTTTGACTGTATAGGTAACATTGTTGATTGGGTTACAGACCTTGGTGGGGGTATGCCTCATTAGATCGCGTACATAATTTTTTGATAAATATATTTATCTTTTATTAAAAAATAAAAACAAAAAAAGACTCAGTGAGGAGCATTGGTGTAGCCCACTATTGATAGAAAAATTTTATATATCTATTCCTATCATCCTTACTCTAGTCTTTACCCCTTCATACATGTCCCTAATAACCCGTATATATATCATAAGAACTCGCTTCACCTCTAAACATCTCCACATGGTTTCCCTAGGTACCATGTCATATGCCTTCTCTAAATCAATAAAAACAATATGTAGATTACTCTGCCTTTCTTTGTAATATTCCATTAATCTTTTAAAGAGATGTAAAGCTTCTATCGTGGACCTTTATAATATGAAGTCAAATGGGTTCTCTGAGATAGGAGTATCCTTTCTCACCCTCTTCTCAATTACCTTCTTCTGCAACTTTATGATGAGACTAAGTAGTTTGATGCCTTTAAAGTTATAATTTTGCATGTCCCTTTTGTTCTTATATAGAGGAATTACCATACTAAGTCTCCACTCATCTGGTATTTTGGCAGACTGAAGGATCATATTAAAAATTATGGCTAGCCAAGTAAGACCCTCTAGCCTAGGCTCTTCCATACCTCTATGGGTATCTGATTAGGCCTAATGTCCTTCCACTCTTCATCTTCTTCAAAGCTCTTTTAATTTCTTCCCTTATAATATGCCTATAATGAGTTAAGTTACAAAACCTCTTGGATGTGTTAAGATTACCAAAAGAGATGTTGTCCTCTATGCCTTCATTAAAAAGCTATAGAAGTACCTCTACCTTCTTATCTTCGTGTCATTTTTACCCACAAGCATATGTCTTCTCTTATACAATGAACTTGATATAAGTCTTTTGTTTTTTATTCCCTAGCTCTCATCAATTTAGAAATGTCTTCTTTATCTTTAGTCTCTAATCTTTGGTACAATTTCTCATAAACTTTGCTTTTAATTACTAAGATTGTCGTCTTCGCCTTTTTCTTTGCTAGTATATGCCTTTCTCTATTAGTTACTCTCTACCTTTGTGATGTTATCCAATACAGCTTTATAAGTACCCTTCTAGATTTTAACCTTTTGTTGTACATCTTAATTCCACCACTAAGACTCTATTTTACTACCTCTAGGCCCTTAAAAAACCCCAACATCTCTTTAATTGTATTCTTCAAAAGAGTTGCTACTCTCTCCCACATCTAGTCAACAACTCCTTCTAATTCTCATTCATCTCCATATATTACTTTATCCCTAAGTTTTTTTACTGTATCCTTTTTCAAATTCCAGCATCTGAATCTGGTACACATCTTAGGACTTATCTTATTGCTCCATCCATTAATTATAAGATCCAAAACTAACAATTCATGCTGAGTTGACAAGCAACCATTTGGTATCACCTTATAAGCCTTTCACCAAAGTTGAGCGCTTCACCTTATAAGGAAGTAGTCAATTTGAATTTTTATGATTATGCTCTTAAAAGTCACCAACTGCTCCTTGTTTTTCTTTAAAAAATAATTCGCTATCATTAACTCAAATGCTACCTCAAGATCTAATAAAGCAGTTATACTTTCAGTTCTATCTTTGTACCCCAAAACCCCCATTAGTATATAGATACCTATCTGAGGTCGCCTCTATATGTCCATTAAAGTCTCCTCCTGGAATAACTTCCTCATCTGCTAAATCATCTCATCTAGCTTTTCCCATAATTGACATTTAACTTGTTCGTCCAACCCTACTTAAGGTGCATTACCTCCATAATATGATTTATAAGTTCCTTAACAACCAAGATACCTACCCTATTTTGTCATCTCGGACACCCTGAGTACTAAAGTTTGAACCCGTTAATCTCTTTCACTTTAGCCCCCATACACTATCTCCCTTGGATTAACACTATATAAATCTTATATTTGTATAAATCTCTACTAATACCAAGGACTTCCCTATAAGGGTCCTAATGTTCTAAAAACCTTTTGGTAATATGTTAACATCTTCTTTTCTCTTAGACCAAAAAATTACCAAAGGATTAGCCTTTGCTTTATCATTGATAGTCAAAGCCACCACTCCTATCCAAATACCCAACATAAGCTAAAAAAGATAAGTCCCATAAGATCTTAAACAACTCCAATATAACTTGAGAGAGGATACAAGGATTATTAATAAAATCCCAAAAGAGCATCATAGTAAATGGGTATGAAAATCACAAGTACACATGACTGCAAACAAATTAAGAATTTAATTAACCATTACTAGCAATTAGGATTCTACAGAATGTTAAAATCTAGTATCCAACAATTAAAGTTGGACAAAAAATATTGAAAATTATAAACAAAAAGAGTTAAACCAATATGGATAGTAAACCCAGACTAGATGGAGAAATTTATGAAGAAAGCAAGTGTGAGGGACTAAAATCACCAACAATACTCAATCCACTCAATAACTCTAAGCCCATTTAAAAGTGAGCAACATGATAAGCTAAGAGATTTTATGACAACCTCAAATGAAACTTCTAGTAGCAAGAATAACTAAAAACACAACAATGGCAAGAATAAACAAATCAAAATAGAACAAAAACAGTACCAACATAACACTAAAGTTTTATGACAATCACACAAACCAAAAACTCAATAACCACACAAAGGATAAATTAATAATTTGTGACAAATCAAATGTTGAACTTAAAAACACCATAGAGCTGAAGGAGTAGTAGTAAGAAGAGCATATATTTGGCTGAAAACACTGGCAATACAAGGAACAAAACCTTTAGAAACACTGATAGGAAGGAGTCGATGCTAGAGAACTTGGCCGCAAATGAGGGTGCTATTGAACTCATCTAGAAGCGTTACCACGTGGGAGGAAGGCTGAAAGCTTTAGACAGTACGTGTGATGTATACATAAAGCTTATAGTGGTCAGATTTTTAAGGGTGCTTTGTTGGTGAGCGATGCTCCCACTAGCGCTGATGGTGCGATCAAATGGTCACCTGAAAATGGGGATCCAAAAAAAAATGAAAGTATGCTAAAGCCAGATGCTTGTTTTATAAGCCCGTCGTTACTGCTTATATACTATCTTCAAACACTACTGCAACTAATTAATCACCTTCAACAATTCTTTTGCAACAATGCATTCACCAAAACTAAAAAAATTCATAAGAAGAAAACAATTGGTGTAACATACCATACCCATAGCACATATCCACAGATAGTGGAGAATATACTCTACAGAAATGGTACGTTAGAACAATCACATTAATACAGTATAAGGTATCAATATAACTTGAGCATTCAAAATACTTATTTCCTTCATAATTATAATAAGTCATATATGTCATTAACATTCCAAATTCAAGTAGACCATACCAACAGTTTTAAACTCAATCCCAGTACATCATATAGTATAAAAATTACACACTAAAGACAATGTGTGTCATAATATGGAATGCTAATGCAAAAGACATCTATCGATCTAGACTTCACAGGTATTAGCTGACTAGAACTTTGAGTCATTCCTATCCCCGAAATAACAATTCTAAAATTCTATTAGATTGCTTTAGAAGCTAGATCTCCCCTGAACCTGAAAATTAATGTTGCAATTTTGATGAGTTTGTGAACTCAGTATGTGAACAATTATTGATGTGCTCACTCAGGTTAGAATACCAAAATAAATTACATAACTTAATTCAGCAAATATATTAAAAAATCCAGTATCAAATACCACATCACATTTTGTCATATTTCAACAAATACTGTATACCAACATTGCATATCACAATTT
>JAOTAY010000006.1:24166443-24177948 GCA_025629805.1 Erythroxylum baracoense | reverse complement strand
ATCTTTTAAAAAAAAATTTCTACTCCCAAAGACATTATAATTAAAACCTAATCACAATCAAATTAATCGAAATTAATTCTCAACAAAATCTAATCACATGCATTACTAGTATGAAGAGGATCGGGGTCCAACAGTAATGGTAATTTGTAAGCTAATGGTCCTGCTCTCTCAGTAATCTTGTAAGGACTAATGTATCTAGGGCTCAACTTTTCCTTTTTACCAAACCTTTGTACTCTTCTCTAAGGTGACACTCCCAAAAGCTCCTTATCTCCCACTTGATACTTCATATCCCTCCGGTGCTAATCCGTATAACGCTTTAGCCTATCTTTAGCTGCCTTAATCCTAAAATGGATCAATTTTACCTTATCAACGATATCTTGAATCAACTTTGGGCCTTTAATAGTTCTTAGGCACTTTTTATCCCAATAAAAAGGTGATCAACACTTTCTACCATATAATGCCTCATATGGAGCCATATCAATACTACTGTCATAATGATTATTGTATGCAAATTTAATAAGAGCTATATATTCATCCCATACTCCTTGAAACTCTAAAAAGCAAGCTCTGAGCATATCCTTAATAGTCTTAATAGTCCTCTCACTATGTCTGTTTATCTGAGGATGAAATGTTGTACTAAAGTTTAACTTACCCATTGCTAACTGTAAACTGCCCCAAAATTTAGATGTAAATCTGGGATCTCGGTCTGATACAATAGACATTGGGACTCTATATAACCTTACTATCTCATTTACTTACCTCTGAGATAACTAATCCAGTGTGTTACTTTCTCTTATAGGTAAGAAATGAGCTAATTTTGTTAATCTGTCAACAATGACCTATATAACCTCATGTCTCAGAGTTATTGGTAAACCCATAATAAAATCCATTATAATTCTCTCCCATTTCCACTCTGGGATAGGTAATGACTGTAATTTCCTAACTAGAGCCTGATGCTCTGCTTTAATTTGTTGGCATGTCAAATATTTGGTAACACACTCAGTCATATGTTTCTTCATTCCTAGCCACGAGAAATATTGTTTCAGAGTATTGTAAATCTTAGTAGTACTAGGATGCATAGCATAGGCTGCTACATATGCTTCCTCCAAAATTTCTTTTCTCAGACCATCAACATCTGGTACATAAAATCTCTGCTTCAACCACAATGCACTATTTCTCAACTCAAACTCAAAATTTAGATTCTGTTTCAACTTCTTAATAATCTTCACCAATTATGGGTCTTTGCTTTGAGCTTTTCTGATCCTTTCATGCAATACTGGTCTAAGCTTTAACGTAGCTAACAATGCTTCATTCTGTCCCAAACTTAGCTCAACATTCAGGACTCTCAGTTGAACTAGGTTTGGTAACCTCAATGTTTGAATTGGTGCTATATTGCTATTAGATTTCCTGCTTAATGCATCAGCTATAACATTAGCTTTACCTGGATGGTGTTTAATCGTGTAATCATAATCTATAAGTAACTCAATCCCCTCCTTTGTCTCATATTCTGTTCTTTTTGACTCAACAAATATCTCAAACGTCTATGAACTGTAAATATCTAAAACGTCTCAGCATATAAGTAATGTATCTAAATTTTCAAAACACCACTGTAGCAAGTTCTAAATCATGAACTGGGTAATTGAGCTCATAAGATCTTAACTGTCTCATAGCATATACAATCACTTTATCATACTACATCAAAACACACCCTAATCCCTAGGGTGAAGCATCACTATATATAACATGTCCTCCAAATCCAAATGGTATAGCTAATACAGGTGTTGTAGGTAATCAATGTTTCAACTCCTCAAAATTCCTCTAACACCCATCATTCCATCGAAAAGGTACATTATTTCTCAAAATTTTTGTCAAAAGGGCTGAGATTAATGAAAACCCCTAAAAAAACCTCTTGTAATAACCTGTTAACCTAAGAATACTCCGAATCTCAAATACATTTCTAGGTGCTTCCTACTTCATCACTGCCTTAACTTTCTTTGGGTATACCTGTATGCCCTATGCAAATACTATATAACCCAAACACACCATTTGATTAAGTCAAAATTCACACTTATTAAACTTGGCACCCAAACACACCATTTGATTAAGTCAAAATTCACACTTATTAAACTTGGCATACAATTGCTTCTCTCTCATTATCTATAAGACCAACTTAAAATGCTCAGAGTGTTCTGCTCTACTCCTTGACTACACCAAAATATAATCTATGAATACAAGCATAAATTGATCTAAGTAAGGTTGGAATACTTTATCCATCAATGTCATAAAGGCTATCGAAGTGTTCATCAATCCAAAAGGCATCACTAAAACTCGAAGTGTCCATATCTAGTTTTGAATGCACTCTTTGGTACATCATCTTCTGCTATCTTTAATTGATAATACCTAGACCTTAAATCCAATTTAGTAAACACCTGAGCTCCATGTAACTGATCGAGTAAATCATCTATTCTCAGTAAGGGATACTTGTTCTTCACTGTCACCCGATTCAATTGCCTATAATTAATGCATAATCTCAAGGTTCCATCCTTCTTCTTCACAAACAAAACTGGAGCTCACTAGGTCTGATAAAACCCTTATCCAACAACTCCTACAATTGAGTCTTAAGTTCTTTAAGTTCTATAGGTGCCATCCTATATGAAGGAATAGATATAGAAGCAATACCTAGAACTAAGTTAATAGTGAATTCTGTTTCCCTATCTGGTGGTAATCCTTATAATTCAGTAGGAAATACATCTAAGAAATCCTTAACTACAAGAATATCTTGTGTTGTCTGCTTAATTCAGGTATCGATCACATAGGCTAAATAAGCCTCACATCCACTTCGAAATGAAATCAATCTATCTGACGCTGCTTGACTAAAACCTCAAAATATAACCCTTAGTTGATTAGGAGATTCAAGAATAACTTCTTTAGTATAACAATTCATCACAACCCTATGAGCAGTAAGCCAGTCCATACCTAAAATAAGGTCTATCTCTTTCAATTGCAGTACTATCAAATTAGCATTCAACTCCACTTAATCAACCTAAATCATGTACCTGTTACACACTTCTCCAGTCACTATAATACTACCTACCGATGTACTCAACTTTAGGTCACATTTCAACATCTCTCTCTCACAATGCAGTTTTGATGCTAGATGTGGTGTGATAAATGAATGCATATATCCTAGATCTAACAATGCAAATGTCTCAATATTAAAGACATATAACACTTCTGCAACAACATCTGGAGAATTCTGCGCCTCTTGCCTTGTAATAGCAAAGATTCTCGCCTGGGACTACGGTTGGTTGCTCTGTACCTCAGTCCTAACACTAGGACCTGTTGAACTTGTTTTTCCCCTACCTTTGCCTCTCTGTCTTGCTCCACTTGCTTTGCATTACTAAACAATCATTTCAGTTACTGATCCTCCTTTTACTCCAGATTGTGCTCTTAAAGTTGCGAGATATTCTCTAATCTGATGGTCAAAAGAGCCACAATGCAAGTAAACTCCCGATATCTTCCAACATTCTCCACCATGTTTCTTTCCACAATACTCACACTCACAACTAGGCATATATTGTGTTTTCCCTCTATATGTCTATCCTACAGATGCCTAACCTCTACAATTACTAGCATGAACAAAACCTCCTCTTGGTCTAAACCTTGACTGCCTCGATTTAGTTTATAATCATATGATCCATTCTAGTGTTTACTAAATCTTCTACCAGAGTTAGCTTGAAACTCAACATTGCTCTTAATTCTAAACTCCTATCTATACTCTCCATGTTCATCTTTCAATAACTGCTCAATCCGAATCGATGCAGCTCTTAGCTCAGTAAAAGTATTCAAATTGGTAATAGCCAACCTTGTTCTGATCTCCGTATTCAATCCATCCTCAAAGCGCCTACATTCATCTTCCTCACTTGAAATCAGAGTAGTAGCATCTCCCATTAATTAATTAAATCACACCTCATACTCGGCTACAGTGAGATTTCCCCGTTTTAGATTAAGAAACTCATTCATCTTCCTATCTAAATAGGTCTTTGTCATATAATTCTCCTTGAAGACCTTCAAAAAGTCTTCCCACATTAGTGTACAAGGTTAGGTATAACTACCTAGAATAGTCTTCCACCACTGATAAGTCAGACCTTGTAGTAACGAGATTATGTAGTCGAAACTTTCATCAAATTTACAGTCCATCTGATCAAACACCCTTTCTGTTCTTTCCAACCAATATTTATAACCCCCTGCTTTCTACGTTTTTCATACCTTCTTTCTCTCCTCTCAGGAATTCTCTTAGTCATTTGTTAAGACAGAGGAATTGGGGACTCTCTATTGGCTCTCATAGACTCAAGGTCAGTTGATTTTGTGACTCGATCTCTTATATGAGGACCTATAACAAACAATACTTATGATCACTATATGAGTCTCTTACTTTTATATATGTATCCATAAGGATGCCAAACCATGCTCTGATATCAAAATTGTAACATACTATACCCATAATGCATATGCTCGAGCATATCCACGGATGGTCAAGAATATACTCTATGAAAATGGTACGTTAGAACAATCACAGAAATATAGTCTGAGGCATCAATATAACTTAAGCATTCCAAATAATTATTTGCTTCATAATCATAAAAAGTCATATATGTCATCAACATTCCAAATTTAAGTAGATCATACACAATAGTTTTGAACTCAATCCTAGTACATCATATAGTGCAAAAATTACACACTAGAGACAATGTGTGTCATAACATGGAATGCTAATACAAAAGAAATCTATCTAGACTTCAAAGGTATTACTGACCAGACTTTTGAGCCATTCTTACTAGAATTCTATTAGATCACTTTAGAAGCTAGATCTCCTTTGAATCTAAAAATTAATGTTGCAATTTTGATGAGTTTGCAAACTCAGTGAGTGAACCATCATTGATGTGGTCACTCAAGTCAGAACAACAAAATAAATTACATTACTCAATTCATCAAGTGTATTACAAAATCTTGAATCGAAAACCACATGACATTTTGTCATATTTCAACAAGTACTATATACCAACACTACATATCATAATTTCAAAACAATTCAATAATTTCATAGCAATCATTCATATGATACATATATAATTGTATATGAAAATGTATACATGATTTCTTTCTTATTTTGCTTTGTTGTGACAGAGTGCCTATCAACCTAATTTACTATTTTTTATTCTTTGTGGATACTGGGCTCATTTCATATACTGTCTTGTATCCATTGTGGACACTAGGCTCCTTGTTATCTGAGCTTGTGACTCTTTGTACACAATCCTGAGCTTTAAGCTCTTTTCCACACATTGGCTACTCTGGTCACAACTCCTTTATCTGATCATGCATTTTAATGTAATGACATGTATCAATTCACTTATCATACTTTCAGTACTTTTCATTCAATGTGTTCATGTCATGTATCAAATCTTTCAAATCTAAGTCTGGCATTCATCTTTTAGTTGTTCATATATTCCAAAATACATATACAATTTAAACGAAAGTTCAAATTTACATATCTAGGTTAACTCATAGTATGCTCCAAAAAAGCTGTTGCCTTAATGATTTGGCAATATCTGGATGCTGATGATCAACTTGTGCATCTAAAGTCATGTAATACACACACAATTTACACATCACTAAGTTGTTCAATCATATGAATATGCAATCATGCACATGTATATATGTCATGTTCAATGCATGCTCAATTGACCTTCACAAGTCTTTACCATTCAATTATTATAGCTTGTATATTACCACTTTGCATTCAAGTTTATACCTTAAGTAAGATTTGATTACTCTAAATTCATCAATAATACATTCATCAACCTTTTCTAGCAATATACATTCACACGATTTCCCAATTCTCATTCATTCATACCTAATACACCTAACTTTTAACCTTTGGATTATATTTGCATTCATAAGAACACCTATATTCCTTTAACAACTCATAATTTCCATATTTAAATAAATTGGTATCAAGACAATCCATTCCTTAAGTAGTGATATCAATTAACAACATAAATTTATCGAACCCTTAAACAATTAATTAAGCAACAATCTAGGTTCATTTCAAGCCTTAATTAAGTCCAAATACACCAATATAGAGTGACTTATCCTCATTTAGTTCAACAAATTCACAAAACTAAGATTATCATTTCAAAGCTTTGGCCATGATCATGGGGGACCTTCCTATGATCTTGGGATGAGTGCACCAATCGTGCACTATCCAATTTCCCTTAATTCTCAACAAATTTCATCTACTTAGGATCATCATTAACACTTCAAGTTTTCCAGAATTCATATTCTCAAAAGCTACTTCAATTCTTGTTAATATAGTTTCCATGTTGATTACATTAAAGCTCTCTAAATTTGATTCTTTTATATCACTAACAATTATTCTTATACATAAATTAACATCCCTAATTTTTTTCAGATTCAAAAGAAAACTTTTTCATATCAATTTTAAAAACCTTCATAATAATCCATTAATTATACCTCAATTCCTCGTGAATTTCATCTCAATTTCTAGCTCAAAATCATTCATTTAATAGCTCATAAACTATTGTTTTCATGCATGCTAAACAGAATAGAAACTACCATTTATGCATCATTTTCCTAGCACACATTTAACACCAATACTTTAATCAATCAATCCCCAATTCAATAATCATCAATTTCTATTATTTTATATCACAAGAGATCAATATTTTACCTTCTTGATCAGCTCAAATACTACCTTAATTATCAAGTTAACCTAGCCTTCCATGCATGCAAATACAATTACAAGAACAAGATGGGAGTAGAATGATTTCAGCAAGGGCAAAGAGATGATAATAAATTATAACTATCTTTGTGCAGGATCTTATATAGATCTTGGAGTGACGATGAACAAAATTAAAGCACAATTTCAAAGTTGTGTGGGTTATATGCATGTTTCGGCAGTGAGAGGGAGGAGAAGAAGAAATCATGCAGAAGAAACAACTAAAGAGAAATATGACTCTGCATTTGCTTAAGCCATTTGGTGCAAGGTGTCTTTGTTTTAGAAGGACAAGTGTCATACAAATGGAGTAAGCTACATGTCTTCTTATTTAGCTACCAAATGTCACCAATATCTTACGCCATTTGTCACTCAATCACTACTGCCATTTGTCATTTACTTTTCTATGCCAAAAGTCACTCATTTTATAGGCTTAGGCATCCTAATATTCCATGTGTCAACTTTTCTTACCACTTGAAATTTTTCCTGGACTAAATGCACATTTTAATTCATCAATTTTCCAATTGTAACAATTAACTCCAAATTACTAATTATAATCCATTAAACTAAAATTCAAGACATAAGCAATACATAATCAAATCATCATTTTAAACCTTTCATACCCCGGAATATGTCAATTGCATGCATATACTATCTTTGCAATGTTTTCTAAATCAACATTCATGTGTGTATATTCTCATGTTATGCATATGAATAAAATGTACCTTATAAATTCTAAAATGATATGACTCAAAATTCTAACATTCTAACCCTCAGTAAGTTTTAGAAACCAGTTATTACAGTGACTATGGGAAATTTCTCTCTATCACGATCATGACATGGGAGTCATAATCATGACCTTGGCCATGCAGCCCGATACATGTCCATCATCCTTGCTTTTTAATTATCTAATTTTTAACACTCATAAACATATTAAACACCTTAAGAAACATAAAATTAGGATTGAGATCATGCTCTAAACCACACAAACACTTATAATATAAAAAAACACTCACATTAACACAATTCTAAGCTTATACATATGATAATCGTCTAATAAACCCACTAAACACCTATCCAGACATAATATAAACTATACCTATCATCTCCTTTAATCTTACATAAAAAATCCTCCTTTGAAGCTACGAAAGACAAAAATTGTGAATAACCAAAAGTTGGTTGTCATGCTCCATACAAAAGTCTCCTAAGTTAAACCTAACAAGATTATAGATAGCTAAGAGTAAAAAGTAAATTCCTAGAATGCCTGAACTTGTGGTTTTTTCATGTCCTTGGAGTGTATGTAAAACTAGAACTAGAACAAGATCAATATAGGTGCCAATTTTGTTTTATAATTTTTATACTTTTTAATACAGTGTGTAATCGGTGCCTAACACCAATTGATAATTGGCATTAGTTTGGTTCTATAACTTAGGGTAGAAGTATGATGAATCTGAAACCAATCATAATTATTTATATTAGTTTAATAATGTTTCTCAATTACTTAAACCTTGTAAAAAATGGTGTATATCTCTTCAATGTGTCTAATGCCTATTCCCCTTTTTCCACTAACTTATCTAATATATTTAAACTTGAATTGAACTCCAATGTCTTCTACTAAGTTGTTTCTCTTTCAATTATCTTATTTATGACTCCAATATCACCTTAATTGAACATCTATAAAGAAAGTTGCACTCAATTATAAGATTTCTCCTTAAAATAATCACCTACAAGATAATGAACTACATATGGGAAAATATCATATAGTCCATAAGAAACATGTTATAAAGGTGCAAAATTAAAAGTAATTTAACCTTTAGTAATATGTAAAATATAAACCTATCAAATTCTCCCATAGTTAACTCATTGCTTGTCCTTATGTAATTATCAACAAGAAAACCTTAACTAAATACTACTAACCTAAACAAGAAAAAAATTCCACTTTCATAGGAATATAGTGGCATTTAGTATATACCATAAACCTTTAAACCCCGACTTGTCCCTAGTGGAGGAGTTATAATCTTTTAGGGTTTACTAGAATGATACCCAAAATTTCAATCCACACCCTTTAGTAAACTTGAAAGTCAATAATATAAGATATACACATTCAAGTCTAAATTGAAATTAAAAACTTAAACATACAGTATTTCTTAAGTAAATCACTACAAAAACAAAGCAATACAAACACTATTCTACATCTTTCCTTGAGCTTTAACACATTTATTTGAAAATTTCCTCATAAGGTATCACTCATTCACATAAGTGTTTGAAATTTGAGTGAGGTCCGCTCATCACCTTTTTCTGAAGTTGAACTTTATATAAGTATGAAAATCATCTAATCACCACTACTCAAATAGATATATATAAGAAAAATTTGAAAATGGTTATAATGGGCCTGCCTAATAATTAGATTAACAAAAGAAGGGGATAGAAGGGATAAAAATATTCATAATTAGTAGGGTAAAAGTAAGTACGTTGAAAGAAGTATCAATGAGTTTCTTCACTAACTTTTCTTGTTTTGAAAGAAGTATCAATATGTTTCTTCACTAACTTTTCTTATTTTTACACTAACCCTTTTTCCTTTATTCTTTTCAAGAATCCGTAACAATCAATTTTCAACACTTCTCTTTCTTTTTCTCTTGTTATTTTATCTTTTCTTTTCAATGTTTTTTTATTTGACTTGAATTTCCCTTTTACATAGACACTTTATACACTTCACCATTTCCTACATACTTATTTCATTGCATACCATACCTAATAACCATATCCAATCATAAGAAAAACATATAATAATTATGAATTAGGTAATAATTACTTGCTTTTTTAATCTTAAAGTTCTTTTATAAGTGATATAAGAGAAGTCCAAATTTTGATATAAGGCTTAAAGGGGTTCATTAATGGTTTAATAAAAGGTAAATAATTTGGCTTATGTCTAGATGATTTATATTGGATTTATTAGTTAATGTGACTTATATTTTTTTACAAGCCTTGTTTTAGCTCCTTAAAGAATAAATAATGAATTTGGACATGTTAGAGCCAAGTTAAAGAAGTTTTAGAGTAATTTTTATTGAACAAAGTCTTATTTAAGAACAAAAATCAAATATGACCCTGTGTTAGTCCCTAGTCCCTTTTAGTTCTTAGACAACTTGATAGGTAAAGGAAAATAACCCAAATGTGAACCTATATCCATAGCCTTTATACCTGATTTCTAAAAATGAACTCTCAAATGCGTGATAGAAGGGCTACTCAGCCGATAAAGGAGCAACATGGACCTATGCTATATACCCATATTGGCAATGATTTTTACGTAAAAAACATGAAAAAATATAAGTTAAAAATAGACCTATCTTTTCCCTATGTTAATCATATTTGTTTATGTAAGGAATATGTGTTTGTGGAGTAACTAACCAATGCAGGACCAATGTGGACATGTTTGGGTCAAAATTTTAAGATTTTCTTGAGACAAGAAGGAGATAGAAATAGGGCATTAAAGAGAGTTGTCAGGGGAAGTTGTTGAATGTTGTGCAAGCTTTACAATTAGTAACGACCAAATACCACAAGTGCTCGAGTTGTGAAATGTAGTATGTGAAGGGTCCTATAAGGGGTTATAAACTAATCTAATACTACATTATCTAAGGCTAAGAAAATTAATAAAATGAAAATAAAAGCAGACAAGAAAGTAAACATGGATGATTATCAAGATATTAAATTGAAAATTAACTCAAAGAAATCAAATATTGAGCACCAACAATTCAATAATGGGAAATCACATAAGAGAATGTAGCAAATAATGTGAGAGGGATTTATACTATTATCAATGCTAACCTAATCACTTTTGTGTTATTGGGATGTGAATTCTAGACTATCGTAGGATGGATTACTCTCTTTTGCGTTATAATCACTAAGCCCTAATTAATAAACCCTAATCAAGTTGAGTCACTGAAATTCTTATCTCTCAATTAACTATCTATCCACAACGTAATCAATTATTAAGCTCTCTATTAAACTACCAGGTCTTATATGGGATCTCTCTCTATACAATAACCGATCAGATTGATTGCGTGGTCTATTAGATTACTTAACTCTCGTTAACCTGACCAAATCATTTTGCATTTAACTCACCTTGTCGGTTTATTACTGAAGCATGAAGATTTAATAATCAATCATAACACTCGATCAAACTAACACAAAAATAACTATATTAACATTAACTCAAATTAAAATCCCAAAAAAAAGTTGGAACATCTTAATCAAACCCAAATTCATAAACATATTTTTATTCATCTTAACATTCAAGAAAATGAAAAAAAGATGAAAGAAATAAACATGGAATTGGGATCAAGATTCCTCGAGAAAGTAGTGGCTGCGAAGACTCGCTTATTTCTCCTTTCTTCCTTTTTCTCTTCTTCTTCTTCTCTCCTCTTAGAGTGTTTCCCAAAATGGCATATTGGAGGCTCTCTTTTTCTTTCTCTTCTTTTTCTTTTTATAGTCTTTTCTAATTACGGTAACTCTAGGGCTTTTCCTATGCTTCAGAGGTCTAAAATGTCCCCGAAAAATGAAGTTTAGAAGGTGAAGGAACGTTGTCTCTTACGTAGGCCACGATTGTGGCATTTTATCTTGCCTTCTATCATGATCTGTAACATCCCCTCACCAATAGGAAGGGTAATTTGGTAATTTGGCACGGGTTAGGAGTGTTTAATATGGCATTGAAA
>JAOTAY010000006.1:24145681-24166343 GCA_025629805.1 Erythroxylum baracoense | reverse complement strand
AATCCAGTATCAAATACCACATCACATTTTGTCATATTTCAACAAATACTGTATACCAACATTGCATATCACAATTTGAAAACAATTCAATAATGTCATCACAATCATTCATATGATACATGTATAATTGTATATGCAAATGCACACGTGATTTCCTTTTTATTTTACTTTGTTGTGACTGAGTGCTTATCAACCCAATTGACTATTTTGTATCTGTTGTGGATACCGGGCTTATTTTATATACTGTCCCGTATCCATTGTGGATACCGGGCTTATTGTTATCCGAGCCTAAGACTCTTTATGCACAATCCTAATCTTTAAGCTCTTTTCCATACATTGGCTACTTTGGTCACAAGTCCTTTATCTGATCATGCATTTTAATGTAATGAGATGCATTAATTCACATATCATGATTTCAGTACTTTTCATTCAATGTGCTCATGTCATATGTCAAATTCTTCAGATCTAAGTCCAGTTTTCATCATTCAATTGTTCATACATTCCACATTACACATACAATTCAACAAAAGCATATATAATTAAGTTTACATATCTAGGTTAACTCACAGTACACTCCAGAATAACTATTATGTTGATGATCCAGCAATGTCTGGATGTTGATGATCAACTTGTGCATTTATAGTCAAGCAATACACTCATAGTTCACAATCATTAATTTGTTCAATCATATGAATATACAATCTTACACATATATATATGTCATGTTCAATGCATGCTCAATTGACCTTTCTGGGTATATATTCTTAATCACAAATCTTCACCGTTCAATTATTATAGCTTGTACATTATCACTTTGCATTTAGGTTTATGCCTTGAGTAAGTTTGATTACTTTAAATTCATCAATCATATATTCATCAACCTTTTTAGTACTATACATTCACACAATTTCCTAATTCTCATTCATTTATACTTAATACAACTTACTCATATTCTTTGGATCATATTTGCATTTATAAGAACACCTTTATTCCTTGAACATCTTAAAACTTCTAGATTTAAATACATTGATATCAAGACAATCCATTCCTTAAGTAATGAAATCAATTAACAACCTAAACTTATCGAAACCAATTAATCAAGCAACAATCTAGGTTCCTTTCAAGCCTTAATCAAGTTCAAATACACCAATGTAGAGTGACTTATCCTCATTTGGTTCAACAAATTCACAAAATCGAAATTATTCTTTAAAAGCTTTGACCACGATCGTGGGGGACCTTCCCACGATTGCGGAATGAGTGCCCCAATTGTGCATTATCCAATTTCCCTCAATTCTCCACGAATTTCATCTACTTAGGATCATCATTAACACTTCAATTTATCCAAAATTCATACCCTCAAAAGCTACTTCAATTCATGTTAATATAGCTTCCATCTTGGTTACATTAAAGCTCTTTAAATTCTATTCATTTATGTCACTAACGATCATTCTTACATATACACTAACATCCCAATTTCTAGCTCAAAATCATTCATTTAACAACTCATAAACTATTGTTTTTTATGCATGTTAAGCAGAACAGAAACTACCATTCATGCATCATTTTCCAGCACACATTTATCACCAATACTTCAATCAATCAATCCCCAATTCAGTCATCATCAAGTTCTATTATTTTATATAACAAAAGATCATTATTTTACCTTCTTCATCAGCTCAAATACCTCCTCAATTATCAAGCTAAACTAGCCTTCCTTGAATGCAAGCACAATTCCAAGAACAAGATGGGAGTAGAATGATTTCAGCAAGGGCAAAGAGATGATAACAGATTATAGCTATCTTTGTGCAGGATCTTATATGGATCTTGGAGTGAAGATGAACATAATTAAAGAAAAATTTCAAAGCTGTGAGGGTTATATGTGTGTTTCGGTAGTGAGAGCAGAAGAATGCATACAGAAGAAACAAATAGAGAGAAATATGACTCTACATTTGCTTAAGACATTTAGTGCAAGGTGTCTTTGTTTTAGAAGGACACATGTCATACAAATTGAGTAAGCTGCATATCTCATTATATGGCTGCCAAATGTCACCAATATACTGCCATTTGTCACTTAAATTTTTATGCCAAAAGTCACTAATTTTATAGGCTTAGTCATCCTAATTTTCTATGTGTCAACTTGTCTGGTCACTTGACATTTTCTTAAACTAAATGTACATTTTAATTCATTAATTTTCCAGTTGTAACAATTAACTTCGAATTACTAATTATAATCCATCAAATCAAAATTCAGGACATAAGCAATACACAATCAAATCATCATCATTTTAAACCTTTCATACCCTTGGAATATGTCAATTGAGTGCACATACAATCTTTGCAATGTTTTCTAAATCAACATTCATGTGTGTAAACATTTATGTTATGCATGTGAATGAAATGCACCTCATAAATTCTAAAATGATATGACTTAAAAGTTTAACATTCTAAATTACAATTCTCCCCCTCTTAAGGAATTTCATCCTCGAAATTCTTATCTGATTGAACAAATAGATGGGGGTACTGCCTCCTCACGTATTCCTCAGTCTCCCATATAGCTTCTTTTCTTGAATGATTCCTCCAAAGGACTTTAACCAAAGGAATTACACGATTTCTCAATTGTTTCGTCTAGTATCTAACTATTTTGATTGGTTCCTTAATATAACTCAAATTTGTTGCAATCTCAACCTCCTGTCTCGGTTATACATGTGATGGATCTGATCGATATCTCCTGAGCATACTAACATGAAACACATTGTGAATCTGAGACATTTCTGGCAGTAATGCTAATTTGTAAGCTAATGGTCCTACTCTCTCAGTAATCTCATAAGGATCAATGTATTTAGGGCTCAACTTTCCCTTTTTACCAATCCTTAACACTCCTCGCCAAGTTGACACTCTCAAAAACACCTTATCTCCCATTTGATATTTCATATTCCTCCAATGCTGATCTGCATAATTCTTTTGCTTGTCTTGAGTTGCCTTAATCCTATTACAGATCAATTTTACCTTATCAATGGTATCTTGAATCAATTTTGGGCCTTTAATAATCCTTAGGTCGTCTTCATCTTAATACAAAGGCGATCGACACTTTCTGCCATATAATGCCTCATATGAAGCTATACCAATACTACTGTCATAATGATTATTGTGTGTAAATTCAATGAGAGCTATATATTCATCCCATGCTCCTTGAAACTCTAAAACACAAGCTCTGAGCATATCCTCAACAGTCTTAATAGTCCTCTCACTCCGTCCATCTATTTGAGGATGAATGTTATACTAATGTTTAACTTTGTACCAATGCTGATTGTAAATTGCCCCAAAATTTAGATGTAAATGTGGGATCCCGATTTGAAACAATAGACACTGGGACTCCATGTAACCTCACTATCTCATTTACATACCTCCAAGCTAACTGATCCAATGTGTTACTTAATCTCACAGGTAAGAAATGAGTTGATTTTGTTAATCTGTCAACAATGACCCATATAGCATCATGTTGTCTTAAAGTTCTTGGTAAACCTATAATAAAATCCAATGTAATCCTTGCACACTTCCACTCTGGACTAGGTAATGATTGTAACTTTCGAATTGGAGCCTGATTCTCCTCCTTAATCTGTTGGTATGTTAAATACCTCACAACATACTCAGCCACCTGCCTCTTCATCCTTGCCCACCAGAAGTGTTTTTTTAGAGTATTGTACATTTTGGGTAGTACGAGGATGCATAAGAATAGACTACTATATGTGCTTCCTTTAGAATTACTTTTCTTAGACCATCAACATCTAGTACGCGTAATCTTTGCTTCAACCACAATGCACTATTTCTCAACTCAAACTTAGAATTTGGATTCTGTTTCAACTTCTCAATAATCTTCACCAATTCTAGGTCTTTGCTTTGAGCTTTTTTTATCCTTTCATGTAATACTGGTCTAAGTTTCAACGTAGCTAACAATGCTTCATTCTGCCCCAAACTTAGCTCAACATTCGGGGCTCTCAGTTAAACTAGGTTTGGTAACCTCGATGTTTGAATTTTGTGCCATACTACTATTAGATTTCCTGCTTATTGCATCATCTACAACATTAGCTTTACTTGGATGGTATTCAATCTTGCAATCATAATCCTTAAGCAACTCAATTCACCTCCTTTGTCTCATATTCAGTTCTTTTTGACTCAACAAATATCTCAAACTTCTATGATCTGTAAATATCTGAAACATCTCACCATATAAGTAATGTTTCCAAATTTTCAAAGCAAACACCAATGTAGCAAGCTCTAAATCATGAATTGGATAGTTAAACTCGTGAGGCCTTAACTATCTCAAAGCATATGCAATCACTTTACCATACTGCATCAAAACACATCCAATCCCTAGTGTGAGGCATCACTATATACAACATATCCTCTAGATCCAGATGGTATAGCTAATACCGATGCCATAGTTAATCGACGTTTTAATTCTTTAAAGCTCCTCTGACACTGATCAGTCCATCGAAAAGGTACATTCTTTCTCAAAAGCTTTGTCAAAGGGGCTGAGATCAATGAAAACCCCTCAACAAACCTCCTGTAATAACCTACTAACCCAAGAAAACTCTGAATCTCAGATACATTTCTAGTGCTCCCACTTCATCACTTCCTCAACTTTCTTTGGGTCTACCTGTATGCCCTATCTAGATACTATATGATCCAAGAACACCACTTGATCAAGCCAAAATTTACACTTACTGAACTTGGCGTATAATTGGTTCTCTCTCATTATCTATAAGACTAACTTCAAATGTTCAGAATGTTCCTCTCTACTTCCCGAGTACACCAAAATACCATCTATAAATACAATCACAAAATGAAGTAAGGTTGGAATACTTTATTCATCAATCCAAAAGGTCGCTAGAGTGTTCGTCCATATCTGGTTCTAAATGCACTCTTTGGTACATCAACTTCTACTATTTTCAATTGATAATACCCTGACCTTAAATCCAGTTTAGTAAACACATGAGCTCCCTATAAATGATTGAGTAAATCATCTATTCTCGGTAAGGGATACTTGTTCATTGTCACCTGATTCAATCACCTATAATCAATGCATAATCTCAAGGTTCCATCCTTCTTCTTCACAAAAAAAACTGGAGCTCCCCAAGGCAATACACTGGGTCTAATAAAACTCTTATCCAACAACTCCTGCAACTGAGTCTTAAGTTCCTTAAGTTCCACAGGTGTCATCCTATACGGAGGAATAGATATAAGAGCAATACCTAGAACTAAGTTAATAGTGAACTTCATTTCCCTATCTGGGGGTAATTCTGGTAATTCAGTAAGAAATACATATAGGATATCCCTAACAACATAAATATACTAAATTGTCTGCTCAATTTGGGTATTGGTTACATAAGGTAAATAAACCTCACTTCCGCTTCGAATCAGCCTAAAGGCATTAATTGATGAAATCACTCTGACTGGTATTGCTTAACTAACACCTTGAAATATAACCCTTGGTTGATTAAAAGATTCAATAATAAATTCTTTAGTATTACAATTCATCACAACTCTATGAGCAGTAAGCTAGTTCATACCCAAAATGAGGTCTATCTCTTTCAACTACAGTACTATCAAATTGACTTTCAACTCTGCCTGATCAACCCGAATCATGGACCCTTTACACACTTCTCTAATCACTATAGTACTTCCAAATAGAGTACTCACCTCTAAGCCAAATGTCAACATCTCTCTCTCACAATGCAGTTTAGATGCTAGATGTGGAGTAATGAATGAATGTGTAGATCCTAGATCTAACAATGCAAATGCCTTAAATTGAAAGACATATAACAAACCTGCAACAACATCTAGGCAATTATGTGTCTCCTGCCTCGTAATAACAAATATCCTAGCCTGGGACTATGGTTGGTTGCTCTGCACCTCAGTCCTAACATTAGGACCTGTTGAACTAGTTTTACCCCTACCTCTGCCTCTTTATCATACTCAATTGGCTTTGCTCTGTTGGACAGTGATTTCAATCACTTATCCTCCTCTTACTCTAGATTGTGTTCCCAATATTATGGGATAGTCTTTAATTTGATGCTCAAAAAAGCCGCAATGGGAGCAAGCTCCCAATATCTTCCAACATTCTCTACCATGTTTCTTACCACAATGCTCACAATTAGGAATCTGTTGTGTTTGCCCTCTATATGTCTGTCCTCTAGACGCTTGACCTCTACCACTACTAGCATGAACAAAACTACCTCCCGGTCTAAACCCTAATTGTCTCGATCTAGTTTGTGATCGTGTTTAATAATGCAAATGCCTTAAATTGAAAGACATGTAACACACTTGCAATAACATCTGGGGAATTATATGCCTCCTGCCTTGTAATAGCAAAGATCCTAGCTTGGGACTGTGGTTGGTTGCTCCGCACCTCAGTCCTAATACTAGGACCTGCTGAATGGGTTTTACCCCTAACCTCTACCTCTTTATCCTGCTTTACTAGCTTTGCTCTGGTAGACAGTCATTTCAGTCACTGATCCTCCTCTTACTCCAGACTGTGTTCCTAATATTACGAGACAGTCTTTAATTTGATGCTTAAAAGAGCCACAATGCAAGCAAGCTCTTGATATCTTCCAACATTCTCCACCATGTTTCTTTTCACAATGCTCACAACTAGGGCATCTGTTGTGTTTGCCCTCCATATGTCTGTCCTCCAAACGCCTGATATATACCACTACCAGCATGAACAAAACAGCCTCTTGGTCTAAACCTTGACTGCCTCAATTTAGTTTTTGATCATGGTGATCTATTCTGGCATTTACTAAATCTTCTGCCAGAGTTAGTTTAAGACTCACCATGCCTCTTAATCCTAAACTCCCGTCTATACTCTCCTTGTTCATCTTTCAATAACTACTCAATCCAAATCGAAGCAACTCTCAACTCAATAAAAGTACTCAAATTAGTTATAGCTAACCTCGTCCTATTCTCTATATTCAATCCATCCTCAAAACATCTACATTTGTCTTCCTCAGTCGAAATCAAAGCAGTAGCATATCCTATTAATTCATTAAACTACACCTCATACTCAGCTACAGTGATATTTTCTTGTTCAAGATCTAGAAACTCTTTCATCTTCCTATCCAAATAGATCTTTGGTATATAATTCTCCTTGAAGACCATCAAAAAGTCTTCCCACGTCAGTCTACAAGGTTGGGCGGAACTACCTGGAATAATCTTCTACCACTGCTAAGTCAGACCTTGTAGTAACGAGATTGCATAGTCGAACCTTTCATCGAACTCGCAGTCCATCTGATCAAACACCCTTTCTGTTCTTTCCAGCTAACCTTCTGTCTCAGCAGGGTCTGTACTTTCATAGAATTCTATAGCCCCCTGGTTTCTACTTTTTTCATACCTCCTTTCTCTCCTCTCAGGAATTCTCTGAGGCATTTGTTTAGACTAAGGTATTGGGGACTCCCTATTGGCTCCTATAAACTCATGATCAACTGATTCTACGACTCAACCATCTATATTAGATGACCTATAACAAACGATAATTGTGATCACGTTATGAGTCTCTCACTAGTTGTCATATTTAAATGCTTATATATGTCCTTAAGGATGCCAAACCATACTCTGATACCAAAATTTGTAACATACCATACCCATAGCGTATATGCCCAAACATGTCCACGAATAGTTGAGAATATACTCTACAGAAATGGTACGTTAGAACAATCACATTAATACAGTTTGAGGCATCAATATAACTTAAGCATTTCAAATGCTTATTTCCTTCACAATCATAATTAGTCATATATGTCATTAACATTCCAAATTCAAGTAAATCATACACAATAGTTTTGAACTCAATCCCAGTACATTATATAGTACAAAAATTATACACTAAAGATAATGTGTGTCATAACATGGAATGCTAATACAAAAGACATCTATCTAGACTTCACAGGTATCAACTGACCAAACTTTTGAGCCATTCTTGTCCACAAAATAATAATACTATAATTCTATTAGATCGCTTTAGAAGTTAGGTCTCCCTTGAACCTGAAAATCAACATTGCAATTTTGATGAGTTTGCGAACTCAGTGTGTGAACCATCATTGATGTGCTCACTCAAGTCAGAACGGGAAAATAAATTACATAACTCAATTCAACAAGTATATTACAAAATCTAGTATCGAATACCACATCACATTTTGTTATATTTCAACAAATACTGTATACCAACATTGTATATCACAATTTCAGGACAATTCAATAATTTCTTCATAATCATTCATATGATACGTGTATAATTATATATGTAAATGCACATATGATTTCTTTTTTATTTTACTTTGATGTGACCGAGTGCCTATCAACCTAATTTACTGTCCCATATTCGTTGTGAATACTGGGCTCATTTCATATACTGTCCCGCATCCATTTTAGATACCGGGCTCATTTTTATCTGAGCTTATGGCTCTTTGTGCACAATCCTAAGTTTTAAGCTCTTTCCACACATTGGCTACTTCGGTCACAACTCTTTTATCTGATCATGCATTTCAATGTAATGAGACCCATCAATTCACATATCATGCTTTCAGTACTTTTCATTCAATGTGCTCATATCATATATCAAATTCTTCGGATCTAAGTTTGGCATTCATCATTCAATTGTTCATACATTCCACATTACAAATACAATTCAACATAAATATATATAATTGAGTTTACACATCTAGGTTAACTCATAGTACTCTCCAGAATAGCTATTGCCTTGATGATCTGGCAATGTCTGGATATTGGCAATTAGCTTATACATCTATAGTCAAGCAATACACACATAGTTCACAATCACTAATTTGATCAATCATATGAATATACAATCATGCACATATATATGTGTCATGTTTAATGCATGCTTAATTGACCTTTCCGAGTATGTATCCTTAATCATAAATCTTGACCATTCAATTATTATATCTTGTATATTACCACTTTGCATTTAGGTTTATACCTTGGATAAGTTTGATTACTCTAAATTCATCAATCATACATTCACAAACCTTTTCTAGCAATTTACATTCACACAATTTCCCAATTCTCATTCATTCATACCTAATACATCTTACTTATATCCTTTGGATCATATTTGCAGTCATAAGAACACATTTATTCCTTTAACAACTCAAAATTTCCATATTTAAATACATTGATATCAAGATAATCTATTCCTTAAGTAGTGACATCAATTAACAACCTAAACTTATCGAACCCTTAACCAATTAATCAAGCAACAATCTAGGTTCATTTCAAGCCTTAATCAAGTCCAAATACACCAATGTAGAGTGACTTATCCTCATCTGGTTTAATAAATTCACAAAACTGAAATTATCATTTAAAAGCTTTGGCCATGATTATAGGGGACCTTCCCACGATTGTGGGATGAGTGCCCCGATTGTGCACTATCCAATTTCTTTCAATTCTCCACGAATTTCTTCTACTTAGGATCATCATTAACACTTCAATTTTTTCGAAATTCATACTCTCATAAACTACTTCAATTTATGTTAATATAACTTCCATCTTGGTTACATTAAAGCTCTCTAAATTCTATTAATTTATGTCACTAACAATGATTCTTACACATACACTAACATCACCATTTTTTTCCATATTCAAAAGAAAACTATTTTGTATCAAATTCAAAACACCTTCATAACAGTCCATTAATTATGCCTTAGTTATAACTTAATCATACCTCAATTCCTCATCAATTGCATCTCAATTTCTAGCTCAAAATCATTCATTTAATAGCTTATAAACTATTGTTTTTCATGCATGCTAAACAGAATAGAAACTACCATTGATGCATCATTTTAATACTTTAATCATTCAATCGCTAATTCAACCATTATCAAGTTCTATTATTTTATATCACAAGAGATCAGTATTTTACCTTCTTGATCAACTCAAATACCTCCTCAATTATCAAGTTAACCTAGCCTTCTATACATGCAAGCACAATTCCAAGAACAAGATGGGAGTAGAATGATTTCAGCAAGGGCAAAGAGATGATAACAAATTATAGCTATCTTTGTGTAGGATCTTGTCTGGATCTTGGAGTGACCATGAATAGAATTAAAGTAAAATTTCAAAGTTGTGAGGGTTATGTGTGTGCTTCGGTAGTGAGAGGGAGGAGAAGAAGGAAGCATGCAGAAGAAACAACTAGAGAGAAACATGACTCTATAGTTGCTTAAGCAATTTGGTGCAAGGTGTCTTGGTTTTAGAAGGACATATGTCATACAAATGGAGTAAGCTACATGTCTTATTATGTGGCTGCCAAATTTCACCAATATCTTAGACCATTTGTCACTCAATCACCACTGCCATTTGTCACTTAATTTTTTATGCCAAAAGTAATTCATTTTATAGGCTTAGTCATCCTAATTTTCTATGTGTTAACTTGTCTTGCCACTTGACATTTTTCCTAGGCTAAACGCACATTTTATTTCATCAATTTTCTAATTGTAACAATTAACTCCAAATTAATAGTTATAATCCATCAAATCAAAATTCAAGACATAAGCAATACATAATCAAATCATCATCATTTTAAACCTTTCATACCCCCAGAATATGTCAATTGAGTGCATATACATTCTCTGCTGTGTTTTCTAAATCAACATTCATGTGTGTATATGCTCATGTTATGCATGTGAATGAAATGCACCTTTTAAATTCTAAAATGATATGACTCAAAAGTTTAACATTCTAACCCTCAGTAAGTTTTGGAAACTGGCTATTACAATTGACAACTCCAAAACTGAACCATTTAATAGCCCTTCAACTTCATAACCCAGCCTAAGATAATTACCAGAAATTGAACTTTTCATTTTGTAATTAGATCAAATCTGATTAGGTGACCCTATTCATTCGAGTGTATTCATCCAAACTTTTTATTTAAATTTAGTTTTAGGGTTTACAAAGAGGTTGTTAGAAGATTTCAAATTTCATGAAGATATTCAAATTCTCCTTAATAAATTTCTAAAGAGTTTGGTTGACCATATTATTATGAACTTTTCAAAAATTATATTGAATCTAATTTAATATTTGGGTAAGGTTTTTTAGGGCATGTTTATGAACTTTTTATAAATTAAATTAAATTAATCTTAGGTTACACTTTGTAACTTATTATTACTTTTTAAATTTCAAAATTCAAGATAGATAATAATCAATGTTTTAAAAACCAAACTAGAAGTTAAATGAGTAAAACATGATGTTTAAGGTTAAAAGATTCAACCGGTATTAAACTGTCGTAAAAATAATTAAAGATTGAATAAAATTGAAAATTTTGAAAAATGATTAAAAAAGATTATCTTTACTCATCGAAATATTTAAAGTTTAATTGAAAAGAAGACTATTAAATGAAAATTAACTAGTTTATTTTGGTTTATAAAAACTGATTAGTTTACAAAAATTGGCTGATTGATTAATAAAGTAATCAATTTTTAATAAGGACTTCGATATGGTTTTATTCCGTTCATCGTATTGGAGGTTATGTTCCTTTTTACTTTTTTGGGCTTCTTTTCATTCGTCTTTGGCATCTATGGTAGAGATCGGAGGTATATGGCCGCCAAAAGGGATTGGGGTTTAAAATCCTTGGGAAATCCCTTTTCTTAATACCCCTATTCTCCTTTCATTTGGAGCTGCTGTAACTTGGGCTCATCATGCTATACTCATGGGGAAGGAAAAAAGAACAGTTTATGCTTTAGTAGCTATTGTTTCACTAGCTCTAGTATTCACTGACTTTTAAGGAATGGAATATTTTCAAGCACCTTTCACTATTTCTGATAGTATTTATGGTTCGAACAAAAATTATTAAACTAAATTAAATCAAAAAATCAAAAATTGAACTGAAAATTGGTTAATTTAAGATTTTCACTGCTAAACCAGTTAAATTGATTTTCTTTCTAAACTATTGATAACAATTAAACATTTTAAATTGAGTTATAGAATTAAAGCTGACTCTAATATTACTATTAAAAATGAGCTTAAAATTTGATCTCGTGCGTAATGGAATAATTACAAAATCTTTTTGTTTGATTTCCCAAAAGTTAAGATCACTTAAAATTCCATAACATGATTAATCTATAAAATATAATAAAAAATCATAATTCATACTTTATTTTGAAACTTGATCCTTTTTTATCATTTCCCTCAAACTATTTCTTAAATTGGCTTATCTCAACTACTATAGCTACATAAGTATTTGGCCCCTAATGATATCTATTGAATGTATTAAGAAAACTCTACTCTATTATATAGAAGGTTAGATAAGAAATGTTAGCTCCTTTACAGTCGAAGCCTATTTGTAACAATTTTTGGACTAATTATATATCAATTATACCTAAATAAAATCTAATATCTCATATTGATCTTTATTTATTAAATATCTCTGATTTATTCCCAAAGTTTCTCAAACCTTATATTTACGTCCAACTTGATTGAAACACATTTTCTCTCTTTAAATTGTTCTTTGTGTAACCTATTAAGTTATAAATATGTTAGCAATAGATATAAATTATAACCCTAAATTCTATTAGATTAGATAAATAAAACTCCTTTAATTTATCTTCAATTCTCTAATTAAATAATTTATTCCATAAATCAAGATTGGCGTATCATAACCACCCAAATATTTAGGAATATCAAAGATGGTTTGAACTAACCTTTTCATGCATAATTTTATCATATAATTAAATCATTTTTCATATAATATTCTGATTAGACATAGAATATGAAATTAATGTCTACTTTATTTGAGTTCAGTCATGTTAGTTCTTAATCATTAGTTATTGATTCTATTAATGACATTTAAAAATTATTTTAAAAGTGTCATTCTACTTTGGTCAAGGATTTCCTAAATCAATACTAATCGAAAACAATGGAACACTCTTCTTAATCACTTTAGGGTGATAAATCCTATATTGATCTTACAACTATCTCTATATAATTCATGCTATATCAAATGATTACTGACTAGGCTAACCTTAACTATAATATATAATAAGAAGTATCAAAACATCAAAATTCTTATATGAGATACTTTGGCGATCTAAAGTTAAATGATCACTTATATAATTATCATAATGAGAATTTTCATAGATATACAAGAAATGTTTCAAATGACTTCTCAGTTTAGTGAAGTTCTGTAATAAGCACCCATATGTTTATTTAAGTATCTTCATACTGTAGTTTATAAGATAAACTACTTCCTTCATAAAGAAAACATAATGTGTGCTAACCTTTTTATGTTCTATTAATGTACAATCTTAATAGAACAATGATTAGGAATAACTTAGGGATAATACATTAATGTAATATGAATATCATAATTATGATCTCTTCATAAATTTTATTTGCAATATACATTTATCCTTTGAACTTTATCATATACATATGAATATTTATAAGATAAAAATATTTAAATGATTATGTCCCTAAGCTACAACCAACTGATTACTTTAGAGCACAAAACAATATAAAAGAATTCAAACAAGAGATAAAACTTTGATAAAAAAGAAAATAAAAGTTGAAAATAAACTCAACATGGGAGATTTCATTAAAAATTTTTACACATATAGGTTAACCATAAAAAATACTGATTGAGGTTCACTGGAAAAACAAAGACTGAGTTTTAGATTTAAGTTGTAGGTTAGTATTAGAATACCTAGATTTAAGGTGCGTAAAGCCTAATGATCTTATTTTCCATATATAAAATAAGAAGTATGATTTTTATGACTTTAGTTTCTCCACTATATTGAACGATAAGACAAGTTTTAAAATCAAAAATAGTGAGGACAAAAGGAAAACGGGAATGGAAACTAGTGGTAAGTTAGTTTATTAATATCATTATCTTCAAAGTTGTAAGATATTCCCATCAATGATTTGCAGATATGAAAAGGCCATCTTATGGATAAACCTAAATCAAAACTAAAATATCTTACATAATTAGAAAAAGGGTTTTTGATATGAAATTCTATAAAAGAGTTATACACACGACTTATTTTCATATGAGATGAGAAATTTCTTCAAATGATTCATTTACATATTTTGTTAATGTTTTCTATAAAGAACATAATGTGTATGAAAGCAAGAAAGTTTTATCTGAAAAGGATATTGTTTATGAACACTACAACAGAGTAGACAATTGATCACAGAAAAAATGTAGCTAATCGTTCTAAAAACATCAATTATAGTTTTGTCACACAAAACGTTACCAATTCTTTGTAGCTGAAAATTATAGGCGATGTCTCTAGAATCGTAGACAAAAAGTATTAGTAAAAGAATTGTAGTTAAAGCATTACAAAAATGTAGCATAAATTGAATGTTGGCAAAAAAAATTTGGTGCTAAATGGTTGACAATGAAAATAAAATGTAACTAATAGTTTTTAGCTACATTTTTCTCTTCGTAGCTATATAGTATTAGCTAGATTTTTCATAAAGTAGCTGACTTTTATTTGTTACATTTTTCATAATGTAGACAAATGTTGTTTGCTACGTTTTAAATAATATTGTGACATGTTATTTGTTACATTTCTAATCTATGGTAATGAACAATATGTTTTATATATAATATATTGACATGTTTTTTATTGTGAATTATTTGCTTATTATTATAAAATGAATATGTAGAAAAGCATCATTAATTCAAAATGTCAAGAATTGAATATATAAAATAAAATTATATAAATATCATTAAAATATACTAACAAAAAAATATAACATTAAAGGATGATCATTTGTTCCCATAAAAGATATTAATGACAACTTTAGAAATTCTTATAAACAAAATAATAAATAAAGAGATTACTTGATAAATTAGAATATATCTAACATATTGAGAAAAATGCTCATATTACAAAAATATTAGAGTATAACTCAAACGATTACCTATTATTGTCCATATCCATGAACCTATAATCATTTTAAAATATTTGTTAAAATCAATTAAAAATATTTTTAGTATTGATATAGTAAGTATTTGGTTTTGATTAAAGCAAACTTTATATAATTTTACCATTCACAACATAATCACTCATCTGTTGCATCTTCATCTATTCTATACACCAAGAAAAATATTAAAGTATAACTATTCACAACATAATCACTCAAACGACTACCTAGTATTGTCCATATCCATCTAAAAAGACTAGTTAAAATCAATTAAAAATATTTTGAGTATTGATATGGTAAATATTTGGTTCTGATTAAAGCAAACTCTATATAACTTTTCCATTCACAACATAATCACTCATCTGTTGGATCTTCATCTATTCTATACACCAAGAAAAAAAGGTATTAAAATTAAATTATAGTACATGCAGGAAGTGATAGAAAAAGTATAGGAGATAGAATTAAGACTGTTCACTTTCCTCTTCATTTCTATCATAATCCAAGCCAAGTAATCTTTTGAATAACATATCATGTTTTACTAATTTTTCTCGAGTTTCTTTTCCCATAATTACTTTATCTTGCCTTAATCTTGTTGTTTTCCTGTTGACGGTATTCAATGATTGTTTTATATGTTGAGGTTGAAACATTTGGCTTAGGGTTATAGCCAAGGATTTTCACATAACTGAAATGAGTTCTAAGTACTGTATCATAGATGTCTTCTGCATTAAACTCATTCTCTTCAAACATAGACTTCTCTAATAACTCCTGCATATTATCTAAAATTGAAAAAAAAAGAAAACCAATATTCAATCCACATATTACTACTTACTACTATATTAATAAATGAACAAATATATTGAACAAACTTTTATACATATATAGTTATTTTCTGCTTCTTCTGATAGTCATCCTTGACCTTCATTATAGTAACTTTATATAATATGATCATAACACACTCTTGTCCATGTGGTTCCTTCTCACTCTATTTTATGAAAAAATAGTCACAATAAATAAAGTAGTGCTTATTAATTTGAGTATAACTTGTAAACATAGATCTTACATATTCATTTCAAACAACTACACATAACTTTGACCTTTAAGTATAAGGTGCTTCCATTTTAGATCTATTGACCCTACCTTCTCACAATTTTGCTAAATCAAGGAAAAAACATAACTTATTCGTTAAATCATCTAACAAGAGTTAATGTAAGCATACATAACTTATTTGTTAAATCATCTAACAAGATTTAATGTAAGCAAACGTGAAGGTAAAGAAAATAAACCTAAACTTTCGGGTCATTTGAAAACGTGGCTTTATGCCTCCACATCAGAAGGAAAAGATTTATAATACTTATGCAACTTGAAACGGTGATTATTAGTCTTTTGTTTCAATAATTAAGTAACATAATTTGAAACATTTGGGTTCTCTATTCAATTTCAACTGTAAACAATAAAAATGTAATTAATCTTAAAATCATTGAAACAATATTGCATAAAGTTAAAGATTTTGTATAATTTCTGCAACTCTTTCCAAAGTATTTTCATGCAAGTTGTCTTCCATCAAGTCCTTAACATGTTTCGGACAAGGTAATTATGTTTTTACAATAATCCCTAGCTCACTTAACAATTTCCTAAATTGAACCTTATCTATAGGATGACCTTACTGAATATCAATCTATATTGATAAGTTATATTTCATTACAACATTCATTTGTTACAATTCACAACAACTAGTTTTACCTCTTCTTTTTTCTAATACTAGCATTGGAAGCTAATAACAAATGAATAATGATAAGAAAAATTAGAATACATAAATATATATCCGAGCATAAGTCTAGTTGAAGGTATTAATGATTAACAAACCTACATTAGTAGCTTTGCTGTTGTTTAAGACATAATGAAGTATTTTTGTATGACTTGAAGGTATAATATTATTTTTGCATTGTTATGACAATATACTAGAACAAGCTCCTTTTTTAATGGTAAAAAAATAATATGATAAAAAGATATATATTTGAATATATATATTCATTTGAAGGTATATAAATTTTAAACCTACGTGACTAATTTCATTGTTATTTAAGGTATAATGTTGTTATTGACCAGGAATTGAATTTCTAGCACTAACTGATTGACATGGTTGAAGTTGCACATCCCTCTATTCTATAATTTTTATAGCTTCCACCTTTTTTCATTTATTTCTACTAGGTGCCATTATGTTGGATATCTATATTTAAAAATACATAAATGTTACTAACATTACAATAAGATAATAGGAAGAGGACTTTCATGATACATTCAATTATTATAAAAAGATAAATTCAATCATAAACATTAGTCACATTAGTAAGATAAATGTTATATTACATTATTCAATAGAAAAAACACTTTGATGATACATTTAATAATCATAATGAAGATACATTCAATCATCAACATTTATCACATTAGTAAGATGAATGATACCAACATTACAATAATCAATAGAAAAAGCATTTTCATGATACATTCAATGATCATAATGAAGATACATTCAATTATAAATATTAGTCATATTAGTAAGATAAATGTTACCGATATTACAATAACTAATATACAAAGAACTTTCATGATACATTAATCGCATTAATAACATAAATGTTACTGATTGAATTTTTCTAAGTGTGTCAGTTATGAATTATCTACACATGCACAACATAGTTGTAGCCAGTACCAGTAAGCACATGTTGATCCTACAATGATGATGATTACTAGTAATTACCGTTGTCCTATTATCTAATCTTCGGTTTGTTTATTTTTAATCAAAAAAATTTAACCAAATAAAATAAAAGAATTAACAATATTGAACATAAAAATAAGAAATCACTTAGGGAATTACCTATATTGAGAATTAATGTTAGGTTTCGAATCCCTTAAAAAACCTTAACTAGTTGATCTTTTATTATGCAATTTTTTATTAACTATTGGAATGTGGAAATTCCTATGGTATGCTAATAGCTCTCTCAAGCCTAATAGCAACTAATCTTAGGTTACCAACTAAATTAGTCAGGTTAAAGTATATAGGATTGCTTGACCAAATTATGAATTTTACTGTTAGGTTTGACCACAATCTAGAGGATTCATGTCATCCTATATGTAGGGTTGCAATTAATTCCTTCCAACTATGGTCAATCTATTCATATAAGGATTTCTCAATCTCTATTTTATGAAATCAGATTATGAAATAATAATCCGAATTTATTAGAACATATATTAAACACATAGTCGAATCACAATAGATCAATCAAAACAATTGCATTAAATAAAAGAATCAAAACATGTTAAAGCATAAACATCGGGTTCATCTTACCTAGACACTAAACAAATTTAGTTACACATGATAGAAAACGAATTCAAACATAAGTAGAAAGAAAAAATAAAAAATGAAAGGTTCATAATTTTAAATCTCCCTTTTATCTCTTATTGATTTTTCATCTGAATTCTTCTCCTTTAAGTCAGTGAAGACAATTATAACCTATAAACACACTTGGAGCAATGGAGCAAATTAATACCAAATATACAATAAAAGTGTAAAATATCAAGCAAAAATACATCAAATATGGGGTATAAATGTGGTTAATTATACATTTATCAGTTTCTAGCATTACAATAACATAATAAAAGGGAACTTTTATGATACCTTAAATCATCATAATCAAGATCTTCAAAATCATCATTATTAATTACATTATGATTCAACTCTTCATTGTTATTATATTCAAAGAAAGTATCATCATTTTCATATAATTCATCCTTAATATAGTCTTCATCCTTTTTTACAACAAGATTGTCTTACACTTCGATTGCTTTTAGTATATTAGGATCAACATATCTCCTATATAATGATGATATATCCTTATTGTTAATTTCAATTAACAAGCGCTACATTATTCAGCTATAATTCAATCTCTTAATATACTTCATCATTATCTTCACCCATTGGACTATTTTCCCTTTCACAAAAATATAAAAGATTTTGGTGTTGAAACTTTTGCACAACTTTTCAATTGCTTCCCAATATTGTTATTGAGATAACATACTTGCTTCACTTGACTTGTAGGTATAAATGATTCATTTTCATACAACATACTTGCTTCACTTGACTTGTAGGTATAAATGATTCATTTTCATACCATATGTTACTAACATTGATGCTATTAATATTGCCATTCACTTTTATGTTAATCACTTTGTCAATAAGATTAAACCATTTGCACTTAAATATAACAACCTTTTTATGCTTAATGTAATGTAACTCAGTTATTTCAGAGATAACACTATAGAAGTCAATAAAATCATCCTTATGTTGTCCCTTTGCAATAACTCTACAATTTTGGCTTCTAAGGCTATTGTCATGCTCTTTTATGTGAAATATAACTCCATTAACAATGCAACCTGTATATTTTTTTCCCACATATGTTAGGCTTGCATGTAAAAGATATAATGCTACTGTAGCTTTTGTATTAAATAAAATAATTATTCTGTAGTCCTTTTTAAGAAAATTAGGTTAAAAATAGACCTAGTAGCTAGTTACAAGTTGTGATATAACTTAATAACTAAGGGCATTCATGACAAAATGCTTCTCTTCATGTCAAAAAGCTAGAATGACACTCTAACTAAGCATATCAAAAGGCTAGAATGGCACTTCAACCTAGTTAAATAAACAACGTGACCTAGTTAAGTAATTGGGGAACACAAGGTGTTTGTCTTCATGTCAAAAGACTAGGTTAATGTTAAAGAAAATCTTAAAAATAAATGGTGTTACCTATTTGATTGGTTTAGAGCAAGAATTGGATCTCAATTTTATGTTTCAAAAGGTGTTTGATGTGTTTGCGAGTATTGGAAAGAAGGAAATTGAAGGATGAAGAAGATGGAGGCTGAATGAAGAAGGTTAGTAATAGGGTCCATTCACGACAAAAAGTTTGTCTTCACATCAAAAGGTTAACAACAACATAATTATAATCCTATATACATAATATTCATTTTAGAAACATTTGAAAACACACTTAAATATCTAACAAAATATAGTATAATTTACACCTATCAGTTGCTTATGGAAATTTACGATTATGTTACCGTATCATTTGTAAAAAAAATATAACTAAAATTTAATGTTATAATCTCACCTACAATATTCATTTTTTCCTACAATATTCAATTTTCATACTATTATATGAATAACTTACTCATGTCCGAAACCATGATGATATGTAACACCCCATTCCCGCTGGACCCGAACCCGATATCGATAGTGATATCCAAATCCGTGCCCCGCGAGGATGGCGTGTCACATTACTTAACAATTAAAACTCGGTATAAAATTTTTTTAAAACCATAACATAAAGAATATAAAATCAGTAACCAAAACGTTCACTTTGTTTTATAAACATTTGATACAAACACAAAGAAATCAACAGAAACTTTTCGCTGCCACTTGGGCACATTTCAAATTACACAATACAAATGCTTTTCAATTTTTCAAAATTATTACAAACTGTAGCATTCGATTACAAATAATAACAACAATTTGCGGGAAAATACAATCCAGTGACAAATAAAGAAAACCAATGCAGACGCGAACTGATCCCGACCTCTATCCTTGACTTGTATGCAGTAAGTCTACTCCCGTTGCCTAACGGGGTATTCTTCAGAGTCCTGAAAAATAATTGCAAATTTTGGGTGAGTT
>JAOTAY010000006.1:24132345-24143770 GCA_025629805.1 Erythroxylum baracoense | reverse complement strand
TTTTACCCTTAATGAATGCTAAAGTCCACTTTACCCTTCCTTATAAACTTAAGTTCTTTTAACCTTAAGTCATCTTCTAAAAATGCCCTTATGCACCTTACAACATCCACACTTAATTCCATCAATCCATGAATTAAATCCTCCTAAACTTTACATAATAGTTAACCTCAATCAAAAATAATTTATCTAACAATACCAAAATTCATTCAAATCATGTTTACTAAAATGAAAAAAAATTCAAGGCCTAACACATACGTCCTTCCAATGCATTCTAGCTCTTCTGAAAGACTCATCATTTCTTTACAGTAGAAAATTTTTGCACATCTTATCAATGGATTTGATGATCCTGGTGGGAAATGCAATATGAGTGGCCCAAAACACATTAATAGAGTTCAAAACAGAAGAAATAAGCTAAGCTCTGTTAGTAGTAGAAAGAGTTCTAGAATGCCAATTTGAAATTTTACTATTGATTTTGTCAGCCAGGAGGCTGAAGTCCCTTAAGAAGAGATTAAAAGCTGAGATAGGAGTGACAAGATATAGCATAGGGAGGATCTATAATTGGAAACTACTAAAAGCTCTCACACTTTGTTCTTATCTCATGACAATTTTAGAAAGATAGAAACCAATTTAAATGTAGTTGATTTCCAATCCAGAAAGCTTGTCGGATACTTTTAGAGCTTTCATAAGGGTAAAAACAGAAGTGTAATTAGCATTAGAGAGAAGAATGAGATTCTCAGCAAAGTTAAGTTTATAATCTGCAGTTTTGTGCATCTGAACTAAAATTGAAATTCGTTATTCTCTTGGCAACCATTTTAAGAGTTTCGTTGAGGACTTCCATTACTAAAGCAAAGAGGTAAGGTGAAATAGGATCACTTTGTAGAATTCTTTTACAACTTTTGATAGATTTGTAAGGCTAACCATTGACAAGAATCTTAAAGGAGGGATTAGTTATGCATCGTGAAATCCATGAGTGAAGGTTTCAGGGAATTCTATAGCATGGAGAATGTTTATAATGAAGTTAATGTTTATCATGAAGCTCTAATCCACACTATCATAAGCTTTCTTTAAATCAACCTTAAGGAGGCAATTCATGCTACTTCTTTTCTTGAAATAAGTTCTCATTAGCTCTCTTGCAGTAGCAAAATGTTGTCACCAATAATCCTCCCAAGTATGTAAACACCTTGTGTAGGATTAGTATAGTTTTACAGAACCTTTCAAAATATGTGAGCTAAGATCGTGGATGTATTCTTGTAAATTGTTCTATAGTAGGAGATAGGTCAAAAATAAGAGAATTACATATATGCTCACCACTTTTGGGAATAAGAGTTATAAAGGTGCCAAAAAGTTACCCGTAACTATTATTTTCAAATTTCCCAATCAAAAAGGTTATTTTTAGATATGAATTTAAAGTTGTAGCAAAAGAAAACATAGCCAAAAGTGATATTTGTTATAATAGGAAAAATAAATTAATTGAAGATTGAAATTTTATTTTTTTTAAATTTTAGAATAATTAGGTTAGAATTGAGTTACTGGATTAAGTGACCTCTTAGCAATATATAATTAATTCATGTGTATTGTTAATGCCACATGTACTTCTTTGCTAGTCTTTTGAACAAAACAAAATATAAGACTTATTTAAAAAATTTTGCAAATTAAAAAATATTTTTAAAAATTATTTAAATAACAGGATAGCTCATTTTTTTAACCTAATACTTTTGTACAGATGGACATCAAATAAGTTTTTGATGTTTCAGGTTTAGCACAAATTAAAAGTCAGTAGTCAACTTTTAATATTCGACTTTCGGTCAAAGCAGTTTGGAGACGTCACCAAGTGTTTTAGCTCTCTTATCAATCTCTAAGACTCATTTGAGTTCTTTTCTTATTTTTCAAATTTTATTTTAATATTTAAATCAATAATTTGGCACTAGTATTATTCTTTTAAAAATATTTCAGAAAATAATATCATAATTAATTTTTATTTCTTAATTTTTAAAAAGGTATTCGTTCAAGAACTTATAATTAAATCCATAGTTAAATTTTTACATTAAAACTTTTTTCAGAATAGATTTGAGGCTTATGCCTATTTTCAGACTAGTCAACTGATGCAGGCAGTTTACTTCTTACAGAGAATAATTTAGTTAAGAAGAGCAATACGAACAGAAATTAAGATTTCTTAGATGAAGAAAACCGTAAACTGTTGCTTAAGTAACTAAAGAGAATCAACATTTGACTTCAACTAATTAATGTCATAGAGAGATATCGCTGCAAAGTAACATACGAAGCAGCAAACTTGGGAGACACCTTCAATTGTCGACTCCACCATCATCGTCCAGGTACTCTATCCCATCGTCAGCTGTTGCGTCCTGGTATTGTTGGTACTCAGCAACAAGATCATTCATGTTGCTCTCAGCTTCTGTGAACTCCATTTCATCCATTCCCTCTCCTGTGTACCAATGCAGGAAGGCTTTTCTCCTAAACATGGCGGTGAATTGCTCACTAACCCTCCTGAACATCTCCTGTATAGAAGTCGAATTCCCCACGAATGTTGAAGCCATTGATAACCCTTTTGGTGGGATATCGCAAACACTGGATTTGACATTGTTGGGTATCCATTCAACAAAGTAGGAAGAGTTTTTGTTCTGGACATTCATCATCTGCTCATCCACTTCTTTTGTGCTCATTTTGCCCCTGAACATGGCTGATGCTGTCAAGTAACGACCATGACGAGGGTCAGCTGCACACATCATGTTCTTGGCATCCCACATTTGTTGAGTCAGTTCAGGGACAGTTAGTGCACGGTATTGCTGCGATCCTCTTGATGTCAATGGGGCAAATCCCACCATGAAAAAGTGAAGCCTTGGGAATGGGATCAAGTTTACTGCTAGCTTTCTGAGGTCTGAGTTCAGTTGACCAGGAAAGCGTAAGCAGCAGGTTACACCACTCATTGTTGCTGAAATAAGATGATTCAAGTCTCCAACTAAGGAAATGAGAGTAGCAGTTAGTAATCAAATGAGAATTTTATTTAGACATTTAAATGGTATAGTGAGGTTTAATGGAACTTACAGCTCGGCGTAGTAAGCTTGAGAGTTCTGAAGCAGATATCATAGAGAGCTTCATTGTCAAGAACCATACATTCATCAGCATTCTCAACCAGCTGATGAACAGAAAGGGTTGCATTGTAAGGCTCCACAACTGTGTCAGACACCTTTGGCGATGGAAAAACAGAGAAAGTGAGCATCATACGATCAGGGTACTCTTCTCTTATCTTTGATATGAGAAGTGTTCCCATTCCAGACCCAGTTCCACCTCCAAGGGAATGACATACTTGGAATCCTGCATGCCAAAAAACAAGAGAATCAGATACTGAGTCCTCTCTCTCACTCAAGAAATCCAATTTTAGACATGAAAGTTATGCAACAAACCTTGCAAGCAGTCGCAATTCTCAACCTCCTTCCTCACAACATCAAGGACTGAATCAATTAGCTCAGCTCCCTCGGTGTAGTGGCCCTTGGCCCAATTGTTCCCAGCTCCTGACTGCCCGAAAACGAAGTTGTCAGGCCGGAAAATCTGTCCATAAGGTCCGGTTCTAACACTATCCATGGTACCAGGCTCAAGGTCCATAAGAACGGCCCGCGGTACATACCGACCATTACTGGCCTCGTTGTAATAAACATTCACTCTCTCAAGCTGCGTATCAGAATTTCCAGCATACCTGCCAGTAGGATCAATCCCATGCTCCTCACAGACCACCTCCCAGAACTTGGATCCAATTTGGTTCCCACATTGCCCTCCTTGAATGTGAAGAATTTCACGCATGCTGTTCCAAGTTTTCTTTCTTCAGTCTTCTCCTCCTAGAGTGTGGCTTCCTAGTAGATATTTATAGTTGAGGCTGTACGTAAGGATTTTAGTAATAATCGCTGAGTAGGGTTTTTGGAATGGAGTTGGCCTTCTGATCCGACGGTTGAGGGATGGCCGACTTGTAATGATGTGTGACTTATTTGTCCATTAGTGGCAGGATCTACCTCTAATGTGAACATTTGCCATTTGTAGATGTTATTTTCATTTGGGCATTGCCGGCTTAACAGGGTTTTACGTAATTATTACGTTTTTCTTTTTATCATGCTACGTATGTAAATTGGCAATGTGATCCTTTTATTTACATAAATATTTAGTTCACCTGAGTCTGCAAGCAAATTTCAAAGGTACCACTTCGCCTAGAGACAAAGAGAAGGCCAAAATAGCGTAAAAGACGGTACCACTAGGCATGGCTCTTCCTTTCTCTCTATTTTTTTTTAAATGTGAAATGATGGCAGATTTGGACTTCCTTTTTGTTTCAAATTAGTAGAATAGAAATTGGCCTTCTGGAAGACTCATGACCAAAAAGAGTTTTTATGCAAGTTAAATAAGCTCCTTTCGCTTAAGTATTGACGTAGTTTCTTTGTCATTAACTTTGTTGTTTACTAATTTGCTTCTTATTATTTGTCTTATGCTTTGTTGTCCTCTGACCTGGAAACTTTAATCCTCATCCTCAACGACTTATGATTTTCACTTAAAATTAAAAAAATTTTAAAATGAATTTTGACGTTTTATACATTTAAACTACTAATTAAAATTTAAACAAAAGCTATGTCTGTTATATATTCTTTCGAACGTGATTCAGTTGGCATTAGTATTAAATACTTCTTTCAATAACACAAATTAATGTGAGAACATCAATAAATTTGATAAAAGTGGTAATGTATGTGTTGCAAACAAAAGTTACATATGATGTGCCAATAGTTTACTGTGAGAAAGGGGGAAAATAAAAGTTGAATAAACTAGTGATTTTAATAATGAATTTATAACCCATTCGAGATCATTGGAAAAATCGTACGTGTTTGATTATGAAGTGAAGGTGTTGATTTTGTTATGATCCCTATAAAAACTATTGGTCGGCAACATTAATAGTAGTGATAATAAAAAGCTAAAGTTAGATAGCAAGATTTTATTCTTCACAAAGGGAGTCGGATGAATTTTCAACTCTACTTTGTCCAAGATGGTGTAAGATGAAATTAGCAAGGCACAATCGGGACATTTGAAATCGAAGTTAAGGGGAAAGAGTTTGATGCCATAATTATTTGTTGGAATTGGAATGGAAAATATCACCTACGAAACTAGAGTACGGCATCAACAAAGAAGATAAAGAATCAACACTAGAATGATGGGTAAGTGAATATATAGTCAGTCAGTGATGATAGTATTAATTGTCAGTGTGGATAGTCCTTAAGTCGTGAATTCTGGATTTAGCTTATATCGTTTCACGCCAATTTATATAAAGAGTTGTTACATAATTACGTTGCAGAGAAAGCTTAGCCAGTAGAAAAATAAAGTTGCAAAGAATTTTAGAAAAGCTTATCTAGTAAATGGTAAAACCGTTAAGCAATTCATGAATGACGAGGTTCAAACAAAATGACCAAACATGATATAGCAAACATTACAAAATAATAGACATGTTTTAGATCTTAAGAGGAATTTAAATTTTTATGAGGCAATTAGATACTAACGAATGCATAAATTGTATCAGAAGTGGCGGTGAAAATATATAACGAAAGAATATAATATTATCTTGTTAATACCAAGTCGTAAAGGCTGGTATACTATACACGTTTCCATTGAGACGATGAAAATTAGTAATGATTAGTCCTTTGGAGGCTCTTTTTGTTACATTACTTCTATTCATTATAAAGATAACATCTTTATTTAATTAAAAATAAAATTTATCTGCTACTCTTCAAATCAAATTAATTAAAGGATTCAGTACTTGATTGAATAGTGATAATAATTCTTTTTTGAAAAGTAAGTAATGAGTTAATTCAAAATTCTACGGGGAGGAACTATTACATAAAATAAGTAAGTACAATAACATAAACTCCAAAGGTAGCATCTCCTATACTTACAGTTGCACCTTAATATGATTTGAAATGCGTTGTTGATCAGTCGTAACTATGGTTTAAGGTAAAATTATACTCATCCATACTCCGCAAACTCTTTTGCCTTACCAAAGATTTTAGTATTCCTCATCCTCCATATATAATGCACTGACATGGCAAAGCCTCTCTTGAAGACCTTTTGATCATCCTTGTTAGTCCAACTTAACTCATTGACCCAAGATAAATAGTTTATCCAGCTAAGATTTTAGAATTGCATTCCAAATTGGCTTTGTATGAAAGAACTCAAAGTATATGTGATCTAGCGTTTCATTCACTCTAGAATATAAAAGGCAACTTGGGTCAAGAATTTGAAATTTGATTCTATCTCTGGTTCCCAATCTATATAGTGCAGCTAACCATAAGATAAAAGAATGAGCTAGTGATAAACCTAAGCCTCATATAAGAATATGAAGGGGAATCTGACTATAGGATCTAGTAACAATTGCTTGCAAGATTGAGCAGTAAATACATGAGAATTGTGAAGTTCCCATCAGATTACATCCTTTTTGGCTTTGTCTGGAAGATATGTAGGCCAGTGTTCTACAATCATTCCAATTCTTCTATTTCTGTGGAAAGGCCAATACTAGCTATTATTATGAATTAACACCTGCACTTTAGTATCTTCTGGAATAGAACCTTTTAAGGCTGGAAAGATTGGAGTATTACAAAGGGGGCCCAATTCATGCCAATGATCAAACCAAAAAGAAGTGCTTACCCCACTACAAATGTAGTGGTTAATGTGAGGGTGCATGAATGACCTTGTGTGCAAAATTTGTCAAAAGGTATATGATTGAGCTGGTTTCTAAGAGATAGACCAAATGTTTTTCTGTTTGATGTGGTACATGTGAACCCACCTTACCCATAAGCTCTCTTTATCACAACAAATGCTCCATAATTTTTTAGCGAGTAGAACTTTGTTCATTCCACTAGTTGAGATGATTCCCAAACCCCTATTCTGCTTAAGAAGACATATGACACTCCATTTCACTTTAGAATTTTTCTCAACACCAGAATTTTGTCCATTCCAAATGAAGTCTCTAATGCTCCTGTTTATTTTCTTCATAATTCCTTTAGGAAAAGCCAAGTTTGATAACCAATAAACATGCAGATTGTTAAAAATCGAGATGGATAATTGCACTCTACCTTTATATGATAGGAATTTGTTGCTCCATTTAGAGATTCTTGTTCACCTTATCAATAAGGGGCTTACATTCAACTTCCTTAAGTTAATTTGTAGAGATAGGAACCCTCAATTACGTAAATGGTAATTGAAGAATAGTAAGTCCCACATCTTCTATCACTCTCACTGCTTCATCACCACTGTGCCTGGTTAGATAGGCCGCATTCTTACTTAGGTTGAATTTTAGACCTGACATTTCTTGTTATGTATGCAATGATGTTAAGAGTGTTCTAATTAATGTAAAGTCATTTTCATAAAGCATAAGCAATTCATCAGCAAAGGAAAGTTAAGTGATACTGAGATTTCTGCATTGAGTATGAAACCTAAAATTCATGTTGGCCTCTATACAGTGCTGAGTGATTCCTTGAAGAAATTCTATGGCAATAGCAAAAAAATAAGGAGGAAAGGAGGTCACCTTAACGAATTCCTCTTGCTGCTTTGTAAATTTGAGTAGGTTCTTCATTTATCATCACAGAAAAGGATACAGTGGTGACATAGGTCTGAATCCATCTCATGAACTCAGAAGGGTATCTAAAAGCATACAATGAGTTGATGATGAAACTCTATTCAATAGTGTCATTGCCTTTATGAAGTCAATCTTTAGATCATAACTTTTAACCTACTTTTTGGACTTATAGTCATTAAACAATTCTTGGGCTAATAAGATGTTGTCACTCATACTTCTACTAAGGATGTAAACACTTTGATTTTCATTAATTAAGCCAGGTAGAATAGCCTTCAGTTTGTTAGTAAGGATATTTATAATGATCTTGTATACTAAATTGTAACAAGCAATAGGTCGGAAATCATTCAAGCCCATAGGATTAAGACTTTTGGGAACCAAGACCAAATAAGTCTTGTTCATTTCTGTAAGCAACTTGCCACTTTTGAAAATTTCTTGCACTTGATTGATCACTAGCATTTATAAGACATTTCATTTCCCCTAAAAGAATCTGCCATTGAATCCATTAGGTCCTAGAGACTTATCAAGATGAAATGAGAATAAGACCCTTCTTATCTCTTTGGTGGTGATTCGTTTAGGGAGTTCTGAATGATGAGAAAGATTAATAGACATTTTGTTTAGCAAATCTTCTAAAAAGAAAGTAATGTGGGAGGTCTCACCATTTATAGCTTTAAAGAAGCTTCCAGCTATCTCTTTCATCTCTTTTCGATCATACTTCACATTGCCATCATTGTCTGCTGGAGACATGATCTTGTTTCTATTTCTTCTAACTTGTCTCACACTAAAGAAATAATTGGAATTTCTGTCTCCTTATTAGGTCCACTGAATTCTAAACTTCTGTTTAAGTTATGAAATGTAAATGTCAAGAGCTTGTTGATACTTCTTGAGATCACCTTTCTCTTTCTCAATGAATATGACATAAGAAGGGTTATTTTTTTAGCTATTTTTGAGTGAATGAGAGCTTCTTTAAAGTTTGTGCTTTGTTAGTCTTCATAGGATCTTAATCCCCTTAACAATTTGATACATTCATATTTAATGAACTTTAGAATTTGCACACATTGATATTCTTTGGATCCCTGAAATCTTGTAATAAGAGCATTGGTAACAATTGAATCAAGTAGCGGATGTTTTAACAAAAAATTAAAGAACTTGAATGGAGATTACCTTATCATCAAGCTTCTAGTGATGTGGATGTTTAATTGGAGAGTGATCCAAAAATAGAGGCACCCCAAACACTACATAACTCTCTATCATTTTGGTAAGCCACTGAGCATTCACTAGGCATCTGTCTAGTTTCCTTTAAATCAAAGTTGCACCCTATTGATGGTTGTTCCAGGGATAAATAGGCCCATGAAATTTGAAATATACTAATGCTAGGCTAGATGTGAGTTCAATTAACTCCTTCGTATCTGCATAAGTTATACTTCTTCTCCCAAAAGATTCAGATGGAGAAAAAAGACAGTTAAAATCTCCTGCATGCATCCAAGGAGTTGTAATGTTCGATTCAATATTGTGCAAATCACTCCACAAATTGACTTTTTGAAACTCCCATTTGTGCGCATATATTACAGTAATAGCTAATGACATTTGGTGTGCTTTCAGAATGAGTTCACAATGAATGAGTTGGTTAGTACAAAACTAGTTGGATAGAGTCATAAAAGCTCGATCTAGTGCAAATATGATCCTACCATTTAGATGCTTCACATGATTGCTTAATGGCCATTTTGTTGGAATGAACTCCAAACCTCCCCGAAAAACTTTTTCCTTTATTTTAGTTTGCACCAATTTGATAAAAGTCATATAATTATCCCCTGAGTAGTCCTTTAAGGGCAATTGTTTATTAGGAAAACTGAGTCCTCATATGTTCCATATTGTACTGATCATGTGGGGATTTTTGGTTGGTCTTCCTTTTGGATATCCTACTACTTAACCCTATTATGAGCCATTGATCTGTTTTCAGTTAGGAAACCTTTGCCTCACTACTAGATTCAATTGTCTCTTGTTATTGGTGAAGGACACATTTTCTCCAACTTCATCTTTGTTTAAGGTAGCAGTAAAACATTGCCTGTTGTGGATTACTTCATCTCCAGCAACATTCTGGTGCATAGGCAAGTCAGTTTAAAAGTGGCCTTATAGCTGTTGATCAATAATGGGACTCGTTGTATTTAAATTAGAATAATCTGCTCTCCCCCCATCATTTTAGGTTGATCAATCCCTTCTTGATTAATGTAATTCTTCTCATTCATTCACTAGGCTTCATGCAGATCCTAGTTTATAGTTTTTTCATGAAGGATAGCTTCCAACTGTGAATTACTGCACTCTCTAGGCAGTTTGCTCTCCTGTTGTTGGTTGTCATTTTGTGAGACGGCGTTAGTGTCTAACATATGAATCGACCCATTAGTACCTTTGTCTTCTTCTTCTTCAAGTTTATTCCTTTTAGGGACTCATACCTTAGTCGTATCCTTTATGAGTGGCTTCCATGGGTAAGATAAAATTATTTTGTCTTCAACTATCTTTTCACGTTCACCTTACCTCATTATAGGGATGGTATCGAGTATGTGTTTCTTGCTTTTGACTTTAACATAGACCCTGGCCTAACCCACCCGCTTGATAGTTGTTGTGTTTTCATCCATGGCAAGTGGCCTGCCTATATAACTAGCCAAGTAGCTTAAGCTTTCCGATGACCATTATTCCATAGGAACCTTATGCATATTGATCCAGATAGGTAATGTTCTATTCTCTGCTCTATCCAACTTAAAACCAGCTTCACATTTGCATAAGAATAAAGGTTTACCTTGAATATGCCAAGGCCTGAGATCCATCACCTTTATCGTCATTTTAGTTAAAGAGAACTAAAAGATAAATAAATCATCCTCTGTGATGAGGGTGATCTGAAGATCACATTTTTTCTAGTTAAGATCTGCCCATCGGTGAACAATGGGGTATGCCATCATCTTATCAAGAAAGTAGCCTACAAGGGACAATTTCCATTTGGTAGCTCCTAGTTGTAATATGGCTTTCGACGGAGAGACTGGTCCCACTGCAACACCATAGATGAACGTCAAGTTTTTGAAGCTTTTTGGATCTCCTACGACATAGGTCCACGTCATTTTATCTGCCTTCTGTAGTGGGCTGTGAGGAGGTAAGGTGTAGGGGGGGCTGACAATGGAGGAAAGTCTTCCGTCATCATCGACGGTGATGAAGGTAAGGATAGAGCATTGTGTGACATGTTACCGTTAACGGTAAAATGTCAGGACTTGTTTCTCAAGGAAATAAGCAGGTTGTCAAAAATGGCAAAAAAATTTGAATCTGTAAAACCTCGAACTTTCCCTTCTATTAGTTTATAAATTTTATTTTGGGTGAATAGTATTTCTGGATGAATAGTAAATCGGGGTAAACAGTATTTTCACTTGAATAGAGATTTAGAAGACCCAACCCCAAAAAAAATTAAAAATATCTAGAATAGGTATTAGAGTCAAATGACATTGAAGCGAATTGAAAAAAGGCCTAATTGAATGAAGTTCGGAAATTTCATAAGTTTAGGACAAAATGCTCTTTTTGGAAAATAATGGGTGTTCATGATTTAAAACCCATTCAAAATTTTTGAGGCACCTAATTACTAAGTATCGATCCTAATTAAAGTATCCAATGGTCAATTTGATGGGGAGACGACTGTGGAATATTTCTGGGATTTAATTTGGTTTATATGTGTAGTAATCCATGAAAGGGCGAATTGGTCTTTTTACATAAATGGAGTTAATTAATAAATTTTAAATGACTCACATTTATTGACCAATTACAAGACTCCATATG
>JAOTAY010000006.1:24112913-24132245 GCA_025629805.1 Erythroxylum baracoense | reverse complement strand
TTTCTTAAACAGAGTTTCATTTCTCAATCAACGTAGCATTTATACAGAACTTCAATTACAAACAAAAGACCTGAATCCAACAAACACAATTCATACATATAAGACTCCCACTAAAACAATTGCTTCAGGAAAATCTATTCAAAAGTCTTCAACATCTATCAATTTCATTCCCAACTAAAAAATATAGCAATTTTAACAGAAAAGGAATTTGGACATGAATAGATGAATATTTCTTCTAACTCTTACTGTCATTCATTTCTTAAACAGAGTTTCATTTCTCAATCAACGTAGCATTTATACAGAACTTCAATTACAAACAAAAGCCACATCAGTAGCATAATACAAAAATAAACATGGATGTTGATGCCTAACATGCTTATAAAGCTACTAAAAATGATCCAAACTAACTTAGTTACAAAAGATATAAATTCTTGGAGTCAGTCGAAGTTTTCGCAAGGTTCAATGTCGATATGCTATTTCTGCACCTGAGGAGTGGAAAGATAATGAGGTGAGTTGGGAAGCTTAGTGGCTAATACGTTTATAACCATCGGCGATGAGCCACACACACACAAAACCAAGCATATTTATATACACCAATCCAGTTCATAGAACACTTAATTTAAATTATAGACACACAATCCATATCATATATTTTACAATCATCAAACAAAGCATTAAATTATGAATCATGCTCAGCAAATTACAACAAAGTACACAACAATATGGCTCGAGAGAATTCCATAAAATAGAATGGCGAAACCAAAGTTTACACCATGAATGAAATGAGTCCATTTTGCGGAGCTCATGTGTTACAAGTGGGCAGTCGGGAGAAGGCTTTAGGTCAACGTGCATGTGACAAATGAAATGGTATTTCTTTTGCCCACATAAGCAAATTTTCGATGCTTACTTATTTCATATCTTAATCATATTTTCATGAAATTAGTGTTTTTCTTCTTCTCATTAATACCAAAAGCAGTAGAGTCTTTCAAAGAAAACATGATTTCAATCATATATTATTTTTCCCACATTCATAATGATAAAAGGCAAGCATTTAAGTACACATACAAACAAATAATCCAGCTCATCAACATAACGATTATAAACGTATTACCCACCTATTTATGTCTTTCCTCTTGTTCTTGCCTTTGACTTTTTTTGTTCCCTTCAAACAAACATATTTTTCATTCAAACAACATATACAAATAGAACTTTCATAAAGCTCTATTATCCAAAAATGAGCTTAGACTTAATCTACTCTTAGTTTATCTAACTAGAAGAACTAAGATCTAGTTAGAAGTTTATGAAAATATAAGAACATAAATCCCTTGTTCCTCTTCTTTCTCTCCTCATTTTCAGCACATAAAAACCTAGTTTCTCTGCTTTCTTCTTCTATCAAAACAAAAAATAGATAAAGAGTTACTTAAAACTCAGCTGAACCTTCTTCTTCCACTTCTTATCTCCTTTATCTTTCTTTCCTTCTTCTTCTTTTTTGGTTCGGTTTCTGCTTCTCTTCTTCTACTTCTTTCTACATTTTTATTCTCTCTTTCTTTCTTATTTTACACGACTCTCTCTCTCTCTTTCCCTAACCTCTCAAACATGTCTCTCCCTTTTTTCTTATTGTTACAAAACTCTCTTCCTCTTTCTCTAGTTTCTTCTAGGTTCTTCTTTTCTTTCTTTTTGAACCTCACGAACACGTTTCTTTCTTTCTTCACTCACACACCTTTCATTTGTTCTTCTCTTATTAATCTAAAACAAACTCTAATCTTCCAAACTTGCCCTTCTATATTTACTCTAATACCTTCTAACTCCTTAACTTAATTCTAACACTTCCAATTAAACCATGCAACCATATGTAATTAAAAATATTTATAAATAAACTCCGTAAATTTCTAATTCAAGAATTCTGATTTTTACTTATGACTAAACATCAACAATTTCTCATTTAATAATTCTAACTTCCAAGAAAAGTTCGAGGTCCAACAATGACAACATTAGAGGCAAAGTTGAAAGCTTTAATTAAGAAGACTGATAATATAAGTTTAGCAATTCAACTGACATAAGTAAAGAGTTATGATATTTATGGTGATGGATACCCTAATCATGAATGTCATGCATCTAAGTATATAAGATTAGTCAATAAGTAGATTGATTTTGAAAATGGCCTTAAAATAGTTCCTATAGTAATACTTATTGTCTAGAGCAAAGAAACCATCCTAAATTTTTATGACATAATTAAGGATAATAAAGACAAAGGCCTTCACTTGAAGTGCAACAATAATAGTAACAAAGGAAACCAAGTCTTAAGGGACAGATGATAAAATTGATTACTACATTTGAGGCTTACTTTTAAAGTATGGAAGCATCTCTTTAGAATCAACAAGCCTCCATCTATAACTTAGAAAATTCCTAAGTTTGTATTTGAAATATAGTTAGGAATTTAGCCTAACAACATTGAGCCAAACTCAAAGGAACAAGTGAACATGGTGAATTTGAGAATTAGAAAGGAGCTAAAATTTAAAGAGAAAAAGAAATAGAAGAAGGATGAGGAGAAGGAGGAAGAGAAAAAGATGGTGCTTGTTGAGAAGCTTTATAATGAAAGATTTCAATACTACAAATATACGGATCATAACCTATAGTACAAAAGGTATCGTTACCGAGGACTAATTAGACATATAAAAACTTGAATAAAACTTTGTCTAAGGAACTAAAGATTGATTTGAATTAAAACAAATAGTTGAAATTAAAACATCTAATAAAACAAACAAGTAAATAATTGTGATGTCAATAAAATAAGGTTGATTAAAGTTAGAGACCTAGGAATTATTTTATCCTCGTTTTGTTTTCCTTTTATCGTGTTAATCCAATTATTCTCGATCCTAGATATCCTAAGGTTTTGATTACCCTATCTCAAGATTTAATCAAGTAATCCTAACTGAATTCAATAATAATAGAATAGTAATCTCTCGATTCATAAAACTACTGCTAATTATTTACTTAGATTTGAAGCAATCCTAAAGATAATTAATTCACAATTAAGATCTCTCTTCAATTGTTAATTAATATAATAATTTTAAGTCTATTAAGCTACTAACTCTCTTTATGCACGTTAACACATGTAACTTGATTCAATCTCTCAATTTATTACCAAGTATAAGCATAACAATTATTATAAAGCATAAATAAATGTATGGAATTCAACAAGAAAAAATTTCAACAAAACAATGTAATAATCCCCAATATGGATTTATAAAACCCATAATCATGTTAAACATCATAAAAAATCCAAGAAAATGAAAGAAATAAATGTAAAAAAAGAAAAACTAGTTGGAGTCGTGATCTAGAGATCTGGAATTCTTTGAAGCTCTCTTGATGTCTCCTCTTGATCTTATTTTGATCTGGTGGCTATTGTCTTTTTTTTTTTTGTGTCCTTAAATACTTCTTGAGACTTATAGGGTTCTTTTTAGGTTTTTCCCACTTAATTTGGTTCCAAAAATAGCCCCAAAATGTTAAAAGTATAAAAAAAACTCACGAGCTAGAAAAGATAGAATTTGCTCTCTGTTATGTTTGTAACGATCGTGTGGGTGTCACAATCGTGACATGGCTACGTACACCCAATATCTTCTCTTTTCTTCGCTTTTTTTTTCCGTACACTCACAAACACGTCAAATGCCTTTTAAAACATAAAATTAAGATCAAATTCTTGCTCTAAACTAATCAAACATTTAGAACATATACAAACATTAAGAAAAACACAATCTAGGTCTATAAACATGATAATTATCTAAGAAAACACTTAAAAATACACTAAAATGCCTAGAAAAATATCTTATAATCTACACTTATCAATATCCCCAGACTTAAACCTTTGCTTGTCCTCAAGAAAAACTAAAAACATAACATAAAAAAACATAATCACACAATCATGCAACACATAATAATGGTACAATGACATTAGATCTTATAGAATTAAATTAACCTCAAACATCAATCACTTAAAATATGCCAATGTACTAACTTATTCCTTTCATATTTAAGTGTTATGATTGGAATATATATTCAATAAAAATATTAACACCTTATTCTTACACTTATAGCACTTGTAAGCATGCATTTATTATTATTGATCAATAAAAAAGGCAAACTATCACTAAGTAACATTTATGAAAATTCATGCTATTTGTAAAAGATCAATAGGTTTTATTTATTATAACCCCTTTTTTATATATTTTTTCTTTAATGATAACCTAGTCTTTTGACATGAAGGCATACACCTTGTTATGAATGTCTCCCAGTTACTTAACTAGGTCATGTTGTTTATTTAGCTTGGTTAGAGCATCATTCTAACTTTTTAACGCAAAGAAAACATGTTGTCATAAATGGCCCTGGTTACTCAGCTATATCACAACTCTCAATTGGCAACCAACTCTATTCTTAACCCAGTTTTCTTAAAAAGGGCCAGTGGAATAAGAATTTAACACTTTTTTATCATTTAATTTTTTTAGCCTACCTCATTTCTTCTTAGTCAATCACTCTCATGAAAGGGTACTAATGATGCTAAGTAATTTAATTGAATGTAATTATAAATATATACAAAAAAATTGTAAAGTGAAAGATTAGGTGTTATATCCTAATTAACATACATATTTATCTCAAAGACATTTAAATCATAAAATTCACAAGTTAATATGCTTTTACAATTTAAATATCCATGTTTAAAACTAAACTAATTCCATTCACTTCTTGCCATTGGCACATTAGGTGCCATATCCTAATTAACATACAAATTCATCCCAAAGACACTTAAAACACAAAATTCACAAGTTATTATGCCTTTACAATTTAAATGACCATGTTTAAAGCTAAACTAATTCCATTCAATTCTTTCCATTGACACATTAGGTGTCATATCCTAATTAACATACATATTCATCCTAAGGACACTTAAAACCCAAGATTAATAAGTTACTATGCCTTTACAATTTAAATGACCATGTTCCAAGCTAAACTAATTCCATTCAATTCTTGCCATTGACACATTCACATAACGCACATATTATGCAACAAAATGTTCACACAATGCCTACCTAATCAAAAATTAACACAATATAAATGTAAGATTCACACACAATTGATATGTAATTGCATCTACAATCGCTAAATTTAAACAACACATTGTCCTTAATATGAGAAACAAAATAATATAAAGAAAATAAAGAACAATGAAGACAAAGTTAGAGCAAAAATACTTATGGTGATTGAGGCGGTGATGGTATTGGCGATAGAATTTGAAGACACTTTACGACATAAAGATCCAACAATTCACTCCCTACAAAATAAACATAAAAAATAAAAATAACAAAGTACCAACAAAATAAATTGAAAATAAAAATATCCTAATTTTTTGATTGCCTCTCAAGTAGCGTTTGCTTAACGTTATTAGCTTAATGTACCTTACCTTCTATCCTCAATCTAGGTCTATAATGAGTGACTTGCTTCTAACCATTTCTCCACATAGCATTTTAGTAGCCTGTAATAAGATACATGTTGCAAGATAATAAAAATGAAATAATTGATCAAATTAAGAAAACTAAATAAATTCAGTAAGGCCCTTTTCCATAACAAATTGTCAATAAAATAAGGAATGATGAAACTCCCTGAATCTTCAATTAAATCTAATAGTTTGTATCATGAGAGGCTAAAACTATCCATACTTAAGGGAACTTCCAAAACTTTATTAATAGTTTCCAAAATTGGCTCCTCCTCTTGCTCTTTTAAAGATTCAACTACATCAATTCTCATAAACAAGCTGCCTTTCTTTAAATTCTTTAATCCCTTATTGACTAATTGATCTTTATGGGACTTACTCTATTAATCAATCAGATTCTTTTTCCTTATCCATGACTAAAATATCTAGGGATATCGAATTCTACTTATTCATCACAATTCAAAGGATGAGGTTGCCTTCATAGACATTTACCAAAGCTCTTTTAATGTTTAAAAAGGGTCTATTAGGAATTCGTGGGTAGTTTTGATCCTCTTCAAAGTCTAGCATGATGAAATCCATAGGAATAATAAACTTGTCTACTTTTACATGCACATCTTCTACAATGCCAAAAGGTTTCTTTATTAATTAATCTACCAATCGAATAAGCATGAAAGTTGGCTTCACATCTCCTAGCCCTAATTTCCTAAAAATTGTTAAAGACAGAAGATTAATAATTACATTTAAGTCACATAAGGATTTAGAAAATTCTAAATTATCAACTACATAGAGTATAGTAAAACTATTTAGATCTTTCAACTTTGAGGGCATATGGTTAGTAATTATAAAGCTGCAGTTTTCCATCAAAGAGTTTGTTTGAATGTCATCCCAAGTTCACTTGCTTGATAAGATGTCTGTGATAAATTTCATGTACTTAGGTATGCTATCAAAAGCTTCCACAAAAGACAAGTTAATTTACAATGTCTTTGTTACGGTCGTCTAAACAAAGCAATATAAATGAAGTTCTACCTAGACGAAACTAGAGGCAAGCGTACCTCGTCGACAAGTACTATAAAACGGTAAGAACTGAATATCTTTCTCAATGGATTCCAACACGTAAGATAATTAAATTAAATGATGCAAAATTACTCAGACAATCAAGAATTGATTGATTTGAAAATAAAATAATGTAAGCGAATCAAGGAAATATGCAAAATGAAAAGTATGAATTAAAAAAACGACTAGATTTAATCAAATGATAGAAATTGGCTAAGGTATCAGATTTTAATTGGATTAGAAACTAAAACTTATAACGGTGGATTGATTTAGGAATTACTTCATTTGAGTAAGTCAAACCCAATATTCATAGGGATTCCCTTCTCTTCTAAATCCAAGTTACCTACTTGGTTCATAGATAATTTGGAATAAAAGGCATTCAATATAAGAAGCCTAAAATTAAGTTCATTAATCCTAGGTATCCTCACACAAGATCCTAAGGTTGGTCTACACTTTAGTCTCAAGTATGTTGCTTGATTAATTTTTTGACAAATTAAATCTCATTGGTTACGGCACTCAATCATCTAAAGCCTTAAGCTAGATGATCAAGCTAAATTAGGACTAAATTTTCATTCAATCGAGCAAAAACCAATACCACAAAAATTGTCCTAATCCAATATCAATCCTAACCTTAACATAAAAAAACTTACTCACACATATTCATCAATGTAACACCAATCATGGTCATGATATATAATTACATTGATTAAATCCACAAAAAATTAAGCAACTATAAGGACATCAAGCTAGGAAGTAAAAAAAATTTAAAGCCAATGGAAATTGAACACAAAGAGAACAAAATAAAGGAATAAACTAAAACTAAGAATGCCGAATGAGTGGCCTTAAAAAGCTCCACCGTCCACCACTTCTTTATACTTAAAACCTTGAGTGCCCCATAAAGAGAGACGCTAAACTCAAGGTCGACACCTACACACAAACAAAAAACTCCACTTGGTTGTTCTCCAATAGCTTTCCTGGTGCAGCTCTCTCTTATCTTTCTCTTCAACGCTAAATTACGCTACTCCTTCTCTACAGTCTTTACTCCACTCTATTTCTGTTTTCACGCCCTCCAGTTACTCTCCTCTTTTCAGGCACAGCTGTTGGCTTCACTATTTTCTTTTCACGCCTTCCAACTACTCTCTTCTTTTCTCTGCCAGCTATATTCTTTTGTCTCTTATGCATTGAATGTCCATCAGCTCACGCCCTCCTTTGTCTGCTGTCGTCAATGCTTCTTGTTTTTATCTGTTAATTTTTTATTAACACTACTCATGCTACACTCCTTACTCCTCTCTTTCACGCAGCCACCACGCTATTTTTCTGTCCCTCTTTCAAGCACGTTCCTTCTCCACTGCCAGCCTCTCTTTTGCTCTATGTAATCATTTCTTTTTGAAAGGGTTTTCTAGTCCCACGTAAAACTCATGCCCTCCGTCCTCTTCATGCCTCACCCTCCTTCGTTTTTCACTATCTTTTCCTTGCCAAAACGTTAATGTTTATTTGTTTGGCCAAACGTTAACGTTTTGGCTCTTGCTTCCTTTAATGGCTTTTATTGCTTTAGGCTTTTAAAGGTCCCAAATCTAATATGTGCCTAGAATTAAAACAAATAACTCTTAATTATTGCAATTTAAACATTAAATGGATAAGAGTTTAGCAAGTTCTGTATCTAAAAGTAATATAAAATGCTCATTAACAACACCACTACACTTTAATTGTTGCTTGTCCTCAAGCAACTTACTTGGATCACAACCAATATATTCTGTCATTTCATCTTCAACAAAAATCAAATGTTTGCAACCCCTTAAACTTCGGCAAACTCAAGTATCAAGCTACTACATATGTCATAATCTTTTCATCAATGCACATAAACAAAATCAAAGGTAGATATCTTTGATCAAAAGCAAGAATAAAATTAAAATGGACCTTCCTCACTATATTCACTCATGTCACTCAAGTGTATAAGGGTTGTGTTTCACTCAAAGCTTCCTCTAAGAAATTACACTACAATAGGCTTGCAAATTCACCCATTTTCACTACATAGAGTACATGCCATCATGGATCAAAAGGGCCTTTATTAAAGGTTGTAATGAGGCTTAGGTTAAGGTAATATAAAAAGGGCAAAGGCTACTCACAAGCTTTCACAAAGCACTAAGTAACGTTGGACAATCAAAAAGAAATTCTGAGATGTGCAAACAGAAACATGGGACTACAACTACTCATCACTATTCAATGCTACTGTTTAATCTCTTTTTTCTTTTTTCTTTTTTCTTTCTTTTTTTGTTTTGTTTTGTTTCATTTTTTTTCATAACAATATATATAAAAGAAGATAGTAGTAGCACAACTCAACAACAACTAAGTAGATGTATCTCTAAAACATCTTAGAATAGCATATAAAACAAAAGTTCCCAAATCAAGGACATCACATACTTAGTACTTCATTCAACTTGTGAAAGGATCAAACTAAAAAGTTTTTAGTTTTCAATGTGGTGTGATTAATACGAAAACAAACAAGGTTAAAGGCTCAAAAGGGGGTAGCAAGGAAAAAATGACTTGGTGGGTCGTTTAAGCTAAAGGTTAAAAACAAAGAAGGCCTTTATCATGTCCATAAGGCATGCAACTAGCAGTATCAAATAGGTTCAGAAAAAGTTCTAAAGGTAATTTACATAGAGAAGCATCATATACAACAAAGAAAATAAATGACAATGAGATGCAATCATATAGCTCAAGACCTCACATGTGCTTAAATGAAAGCCCATCAAAACTCCATACATTGCTTCATCACTCAAACATCAACTATTGATTAAGTTTATACAATTAACTACTTCAATCAATTCACATGGTTCACTATCCTCCCAAGCTGACTAATCCAAATTCATACATACAACTTAATTCTCCTTCGAACTACTTTGACAGAATCATATGGTTAAATGGGACCCAAGTTAGCTACCAAAAAAGTCGCAACCTTTTAAGTGTGTATCTCTCAATATCAACATCAATACCATAAACATCAGCATGGACATAATCTCAACCCCCCCCACACTTAATATGAACTTCGTCCCTAATGTTCAAATAGTTAACAATCAAACATAAAGAGGGAAAAAAGGAAGAAGAAACTTCCCTGAAAAAGAATCTGCCAAGAACTCCTTGTCGCCAACCACGCAACCCTAAAACAACTCAAATAAATGCATTAAACTAGAAAGAAACACAAAGGAAACAATAAGAAAAGAAATGAAAGAAAACTACAGTCCTACTAAAATGCATGCACTGCGATCAAGGAGGCGAAGTGTCATAAAGAGACAATCGCTCTTCAGAATTGTCCACAAATCTGGGCATATACAATTTAGCTCGTTGTCCATTTACCTTGAAGGGGTTTTCATTTTCTCGTTTTACCTAGAGGATCCCAAAAGGAAGGACTTGGATCACCTTGAATGGGCCATACCACCTTGACTTAAGCTTCCCAGGAAAAAGACAAAGACAGGAGTTATAGATCAATACCTGGTAGCCTACCTTAAAGTCTTAGTGGAGGATCTTCTTGTCGTGCCACTTCTTCACAGGCTTCTTATACAACTTCGAATTGTTATAAGCATCCAAATGGAACTCTTCAAGCTCGTAAAGCTGCATAAGTCTCTTAGCACCTGCAGAAGACAAATCAAAGTTAAGAAATTTTGTAGCCCAGTATGTACAATGCTCTAACTCAAATAGAAGGTGACAAGACTTTCCATACACTATCTTGAATGGTGACATGCCCATGGGTGTCTCCATATGCCTAAAATGCATCATCTAGCTTTAAAGACCAATCTTGCCTAGAAGCATTAACAATTTTCTCTAATATTTTCTTTAATTCCCTATTTGAGACTTCAAGTTGCCCACTAGTTTGGGGGTGATATGGAGTAGCAACCTTATGGGTCACCCCATACTTAGCTAATAATAAATCAAAAAGTTTGTTGTAAAAATGCGACCCCCTATCACTAATGATAGCCCTAGGTGTGCCAAAACATGTAAAAATATTCTTCTTTAAAAACTTAACAACAGCTCTAGCCTCATTTGTGCACAATGCCTATGCTTCAACCCACTTGCTAACATAATCAACAGCTACCAATATATATTGATTGGAGAAAGACTTAGGGAATGGTCCCATAAAGTCTATGCCCCAAGCATCAAAAACCTCACATACAAGAATGTTAGTCAATGATATGTCATGTCTCTACTAATGTTCCCAACCCTTTGACACCTATCACAAGATTTGACAAATGCAAATGCATCCCTAAATAAGGTGGGCCAATAGAAACCACACTCTAAAGCCTTATGAGCTGTCCTAGATGCACCATAATGTCCCCCTGCCTCTCTAGAATGACAATGATATAACACAGGACATTTCCTCTTTAGGAATGCAATTCCTAACAATACCATCCACACAAATCTTGTAAAGCAAAGGATCATCCCAAATATAGTGTCTTACCTCAGACAAAAAAATTTTCTTTTGAGCATAAGAAAAATCAAGGGGATAGATATTACTAACAAGGTAGTTTGCATAGTCTGCAAACCAAGAAGTTACTACCATAACCATTAGATGCTCACCAGGAAAAGTCTCCTAAATGTCCTTCATTGTTGCACTCTCCATGGCAACTTCATCTAACCTTAACAGGTGATCATCTACAAAATTCTCGGCTCCTTTCTTATCCCTCAGCTCAATGTCAAACTCTTGCAAAAGTAACACCCAACGAATTAGTCTTGGTTTAGCATCGGGTTTTGTCATCAAGTATTTCAAAGCTATATGGTCAGTATACACAATCACTTTAGACAAAACCAAATATGAGTGAAATTTTCAAAAGCGAACACTACTGCCAACATCTCTTTCTTCATGGTGGTGTAACGGCGTTGTGCACTTCTCAGTGTCCTACTTGTATAAAAAATGGGATGAAAGGTCTTACCTCTTATTTGGCCTAAAACAGCACCCACTACATAATCACTTGCATCACACATTAATTCAAAAGGTAGAGACCAATCAGGAGATATAAGAATAGGAGCAGTCACAAGCATATCCTTTAACAATTGAAAAGATGCCAAACATTTATCGTCAAAACCAAATACAACATCTTTTTTAAGCAACCCAGTCAAAGGTCTAGCCATCTTAGAAAAAACCTTAATGAACCTACGGTAAAAACCACCATGGCCTAAGAAAGTTCTAATGGATCTAACATTGTTTGGTGGTGGAAGTTTCTTAATGACATCAATTTTTGATGGGTCTACCTCTATACCTTTGCTGGAAATCTTGTAACCTAAAACAATGCACTCTTGGATCATGAAATGACATTTTCCCAATTAAGCACTAAATGCGTCTCTTCACACCTAATCAAGACTTTCTCTAAGTTATTCAAGCATGCACTAAATTAAGTACCAAATATAGAGAAGTCATCCATGAAAATTTCAATGCAAGATTCAAGCATGTCAGAAAAAATAGCCATAATGCATCTTTCAAATGTAGCTGGAGCATTGCATAACCCAAATGGCATGCATCTATATGTAAATGTACCATAAGGACATGTAAAAATTATTTTCTCCTGATCTTTCAGGGCTATCGGAATCTGCAAATGTCCACTATATCCATGTAAGGCACAATAAAAGTCATGTCCAACTAATTTCTCAATCATCTGATCAATGAAAGGTAAAGGAAAATGATATTTTCGGGTGGCATCATTCAACTTCCTATAATCTATGCACATTCTCCACCCAGTTACCTTCCTAGTGGCTATTAATTCATTTTTCTCATTTTATATAGACAATGTATTGGCTAACTGACCCACTTGAACCTCCAAATTATGAATGGAAGAGGCATGATTTTTTTATTTGAAAAAATTTCCATTCCACCCTTTTCTGGGTCTCATATTGGCTTATAAACTTGGAATTTAGTATGTCTATTATCTTTTCCATCTTTGATTCTAATGAATCGAGCTTGTCTTACTGAAATCCCAGTAGGCCTTGACTTCTCACTTGAGTTTTTGCACTGTTAGACTAAGAGAAATTTGGGTGGTTTTGTTACCAATGATTATACATGCTAAAGTAAGGATTATTATCTCCTCAATCAATTTTTGCTCCCACGAAGTTGAGCTACTATACATTGTTGTTTTCCATTAGGGAATAATGAGCTTTGATACAACTCTCTTATACGTATAGCTCAAATTTGTGTTAAATTTCTTTGAGTGGAGAGGAAGAGGTTTAGTCAGTTTATTTGCTTGGTTAGGTTAGTGAGCTTAGCTTGCAATGTTATCACTGAATCTACAACAATCATTCATGTTAGATCCTAGAAAGTAACTGCTATCTACTTCATTTCGATGTCCAAAGATAGCTATTGTTCGCTATCTTTTCTAATTGATTGTATGTCACTTCAACTATTTTCCTCATTAGTGAGCCACCAATTGTTGTATCAATGGTTCCTTGAATAGGTAGATTAACTATGTTGTAAAATATTTACAAAAGGAACTCCCTTAGTAAGTTATGATGCCAACAGCTCCTTCGTAACTCCTGAGACTGCTTCCATGCTTCATATAAAGAATCCCCTATGTTTTGTTGTAAATTTGTAATTTCCTTTATGAGCCTCATTTTCTTTCTCAAAGGGAAGTACTTAGCCAAAAAGGCCTTCACCAGCTGCTTCCATGTTATGACATTAACTAGGTTTAGTAAATTAAACCACACCTTAGCTCTATCCTTAACTGTAAAAGGGAATAGCCTTACTTTAATTGCATCTTCTAACAACCTATTGTATCTAAATGTATCCCAATTCTTTAAGAAATTGGCCAGATGAGCGTTAGAATCCTCATTGGCAAAACTATGAAATTGTACTTTAGTCTTCAACATATTTAGCAGCACTAGTTTGGTCATATAATTCCTTGATGATTAGCATTAAATTTTAGTCTCATGAAGCCTATAAGGGTCCTTTTTTACTCTCCTTGGTTTCTTTCCTCTACCAACGTTCTTTCTATTACATATTGGCATTTAGTTCTTCGAATCTCTCTTTCTTACTTTATGATGTCTAGAGCTTATGTGCCTTCAACTTTGCTTGTAAACTTTTTATATATTTTTTTGTTCAGGCATCTATACTCACACAAGGAAAGTGTTACATCCTTAAATTAAAGGAATTCAAATTGTAAGATATTCTAAATCAATCCCCAATAACGACGCTAAAAGTTTGTTCAGAAGTTTTACAATGAAAACATTCAATATCGTAAGTATACGGATCGTAACTTGTAGTACAAAAGGTATTGTTACCACAAATACTAATTAGACACTTAACAACTTAAATAAAATTTATCACTAAAGATTGATTTGAATTAAAATAAATAATTGAAATCAAAACAGCTAATAAAATAAACAAGTAAATAATTGAACTACCAATAAAATAAGTTTGATCGAAGTTAGAGACTTAGGAATTATTCTATCCTTGTTTTATTTTCCCTTTATCTTATTGATGTAATTATAATCAATCCTAGATATCCTAAGGTTCTGATTACCCTCTCTCAAGATCTAATCAAGTAATTCTAGTTGAATTTAATAATAATATAATTGTAATCTCTCGATTCACAAAACTACTTATAACTATTCAATTAGTTTTGAAGAAATTAATTAATTCACAATTAAGATCTCCCTTCAGTTATTAATTAATCTGATAATTGTAGGTCTATTAAGCTACAACTCTTGTTTAACACCTTAACACATGTAACTTGACTTACTTTCTCGATTTATTACCAAGTATAAGCTTTATAATTATCATAAAGCATTGATAGATGTATTGAATTCAACAAGAATAAAGTTCAACAAAACAAATCAAGAATAATCCCTAATATGGATTTACAAACCCATTATCATGTTAATCATCATAAAAATCCAAACAAACTTTCAATTCAATGAAAGAAATAAAGGAAAAAAAGAAAAACTAGTTGGAGTCTTGATCTAGAAATCTGAAATTCTTTAAAGATCTTTTGATGTCGCCTCTTGATCTTCTTTTGATTTGGTGGATGCTGCCTTATTTTGTGTTTTTCATGTTCTTAAATAGTTCTCGAGTCTCCTAGGGTTGTTTCTAGGGTTTCCCCATTAAATTTGGTTCCAAAAATAGCCCCAAAAGTTCGAAAGTATTACAAGAACTCGCAACCTGGAAATGTTGAAATTTACTAGAATTTCCTCTCTATAACGTCTATCACGATCATGTGGGTGTCACAATCATGACATGGGTTCATGCATCTAAGATCTTCTCTTTTATTCATATTCCTATTTTCATATGCTCACAAACTCATCAAACTGCTCTTGAAACATAGAATTAAGATCAAATTATTGCTCTAAACTAATCAAACGCTTAGAACACAAATAAACATTAACAAGAACACAATTCTAACCCTATACACATGATAATTATCTAAGAAAATAATTATAGAAACACTTAAACACCTAAAAAAAAATCTACAATCTACACCTATTAGTGCAAAAGAAGAAAATGATCAAAGAGTATAAACTGAAAATTCCAAACATATGTAAACTTAAGAAAGGTAAAAAGAAAGATCAATTTGGAACTTCTTAAAGATTTTTAAATAATTACATATTAACATTCCTTTTATTGAAACTCTTTCATATATGGAAAAATATGTTAAATTCTTAAATTATCTCCTTTCTAACAAGAAGAGATTTGAAGAGTTGTGGGTGGTTACTTTAAATGAGTGCTCTACCATCTTGTAAAATAAGCAACCATAAAAAAAATCAAAGATCTAAGAAGTTTTATTATTTCTTGTAATAATAGTAATATATTAATTGAAAAGGCATTATATAACTTAAGAGCTAGTATTAACTTGATATCATGTGACATGTTTCATACATTATGATTAGATGAGCCTAAATCATCTAAGATGAGTGTTTGATTAGGGTATAGGTCAATTAAATATCCTAGGGGCATTATAGATAATGTCTTAATTAAGACTGAAAATTTTATCTTTCCTATTAATTTTGTGATTATGCATATGAGGGGTGATGGAGAGATTATCTTATTCTTAGAACCACCTTTCCTAGCTAGTAATAAAGTTATTATAGATGTGCATGATGGGAAATTAATCCTAAAGGTAACGTATGAGGAAGTAGTTTATAACAAATTTGAAAACATGAAATATCCCTTTGATAAAAATGATACTTGTTTCTATATAAATGTGATTGGATACTAAAATTTCTCATGTTATGAAAAAAAATCACATATGATCTATTGATCAAAAGAAGAGGAGATGAACAACCTTATTCTAATAGATCATATGATATGTTTAGAAGATAATAAGCCTGTATTTAGGAATTGAGTGAGAAAGTCCAACTAAAACACTCAAAAAGAGGAAATTATTGCAAGAAAACCAATGATTTAAGTATTTTGTTTTAATCTAATAGCCCTAGAGATCTTTAACAATAATTTTAGTATGCTTTTTAGTGACGTTGATGTGTATTGAATGTTTTTATGTTCATGTGCGAGAAATAGATTAATTACTTATAAGTCCTATTTGTTATACTTATAAATTTTATTATAATTAGCTTAATAGGAAATAAGTCTAGGAAAATTTTTTAACTTTTAAAGAAAATTAATTGAGATCAATGATAATAAGTTTAGTTTTTATTGTAAATTGACTAGTTTAAGCAAATAGCTATGAGTATTAATGATTAGGTTAATTTTAATTTTGTTTTGTTAATTTTTAAATTATATACTTGATTTGCATTATGATATTTTTCTAAAATTTGGATTTATAATTGGTTTATAAATGAATATTTTTTAAACATTTTCATAATCGAAAGGAAAAAATGTGTGAATATTTAAGCATCAAATAAATTCACTCCATTAGCTTCAAACTAAGTAAAGAGATTGAATTAAAGAGTGGTGCTAGTAGCCATTTAAAATGGCGAGTAATTGAGTAACTAAGATTCTTCATGATAAGGTGTTTATGTTCACATTAAAAGGTTAGGTGAATATTTGAACAAGCCTTTAAATACTCTTGCATTAGTTTAAAGTTAGTGTTTTGCTTTTCTATTGCTAAAGGTTACAAAAATATTTAAAAGTTAAATCATCTATCTCCTGTATGTTCATTTTATGCATATATTAAAATTTATGGATTAGGTGAAAGTTTGAAGGATTATGGACTTAAAATTAAATTGATTTATAACTTGATGCAACTAGCTTAATGCCTATCAAATTAATGAACTTTGCAATTAAATAAATGATAGAGATTTTGAATAATCTGATGGGTTTGTTAAATTCTTTCTCAGAGTTGTAACCTATTTAAGTTAAGAGTGATTAAATTGACTTTCTTGAGGGTAAGCAAATGCTTAAAGGTGGAAAATTTTGATAAGTGCTAACTAGACTATGCTTAACATAATTTTGAAAGCATTTTGCTTATATTTGGATTATTTTTATAATATTTGATATGTAATATAGCTTATATGTTGAACCATAAAGAATGGACAAATTTAAGCAAATTTAGGCAAGTTTTGACATGTTTTTATAAGACAGATTTGAAACACGGTCCATAATATGTATCTATATTCAATCTTTGTACATAGTTAAGCAACATGGGTCTAAAGTGAATCTATGTTAGGAGCCATATTAGAAGTGGATTCTATAAAAAAAATTAGGTTTTTTGCTAGGTGAGTGAGTGTAGGTCTAACATAGATCTGCATTAGAACTATGTTGGTCATAATATATGAAATTTTTAGGGTTTTTGAGATGAAAAAGATTAAGGGAGAATTAGACATAAGGGAGTTATAAGAAAACCAAATTAGAGTATCTTGAGATAAGAAAGTAGTAATTTTGAAAAGAAAGAAGGGATTTTTATTAGGATTTAAGTAAAGAATTTTAAGATATCAAGATCCATGAAAATGAGTTCTTTTGTTTTGGATTCTTTCTTGTTTGTTCTTGGTTTTCTTTATATTAGTATTGAGATATATCCAGATGGGATAAACCTAGAACTATTTACTTAGATTGATTTTTTATTTTATATTGATTCTTTTATTTAGTACAAGTTATCTTATAAATTATTCATGATTACTTCTTATGTTTGGATTGAAGTTTGCTAGCGTTTCTATTCAATTTTAGAGTCCATATATAAAAATTAGGAAATGATATTTATGAATAGACAATGACATGAATAATAAGAGTTGTGTGGAATCTTATAGGTAGGATCATATAAATCTTTTAGGTTAGAGACGATTATAATAAATATGATTTCTTAATTTTTATATAGGATCATATAAATCTTTATGGTTAAAGTCAAATATAATAAAAATTCATAAAATAAGTTAATGTGTTCTTAAGATTTTTATTAGAAAGACATTTCAATCATTCAACTTAAAAATGGGAGCTATATTTCTTGAGAAAGAATATAGTTGTAACTTTGAAATTTTTACCGAACCAAAAGTCTATGGCTAATAATTGAATAAATATAAGTTTAAGCATAGAAACGTTCTAGAAGGATTCTACTTTTAGATTTTAATTTTCTATTGATTGCTGCATTTTTGTTCTTTGCATTTGTTATTTATTTTATATTACTCATTTTAATTTAGTTAATCAGTTATTTTAAATCAATCATTCATTTTGTTAGATTAGATAATAAAAAAATAATTATTACTAGTACTTGTAGTTCACATAAGAATAATAATCAGATTCAATATAGCATATTATATGAACAATAGGTGCACTTTTGAAACTGTGATAGTTCAATATTTCACGTGTTAGATAGGATTTATTTACTTAGTATTTGGCACCTTTATAATATGTTTTACATAAATTTTGTTATGCTTTTTCTATTTAGTTTATTCTCTTATAGGTGACTGAATTTAAAGGATAAATGCAAGATATAGTGTTCTATAGTTGTCTAATTTTGTAGAGGAATTTGGGAGCTAATTAAAACTCAAAAAGGGCAAAAAGTGGAGAAGTTGAAAGAGAAAAGCATGACAAGCACTAAAACTTGAAGCGTAACAAGCATCTTTCTTTCGTGAAGTTCTTATAAGCTGAGATATAATACCAAGTCAACAGTGGATATGAAATACAACCAACATCATAGCCATATTTATTTTACAGATAGAAATAGGCAAAAGTTGATACTAGTTATGAAGCATACGTACTAAGCACTAGTTGCACAGTAGACAACCAAAAGCAAATGAAGTAAAACAAGATCGAATTTGCTCTTACATTTATAACAAACATCGATTGTCAGACTTGATTTATATGATTATGGAATTCTTCAAGTTTAAGTTACTTAAAACACTATTTTTGCAATCCTCGCTATAGATAGTTGTATTATAATTAATATAGTGGACTTCTGTTATATTTTTATTAGACTTCTCTTAGATATATACCCAACCTTAACATATTTTTTGAAGATTTCTCTTAGAATCTTTTTTTAAATGAAATAATTTCATTGTTTAATTTTATAAGGATTATCTTACAATGGAAACATTGTTTCTAAATACAAAGCATTACTACTCTATTTCACATAACAGCTCTATCAGTGGATCTTATTTTCACATGTGCCATCCAATCCTCATTGAAGAGCTAGCATCCAAATGAGCTTTGTGAGCCTATAAAATTTCTTTAATCGAGTAAAAAGTATTACAAGCAACCATATTCTTCTCCAATTCTTGGCCTGTGAACATTTTATGATTCTTTTCTCTCCAAATTGAATAATCATAACAGTTAAAGAAGTTCTAATGAAGCTGTTGGACCCCGATTTTTCTTCTTACTATATGTTGGGGATTAATTTTATTTTTGTTGCGATTAGGTATAAATCATG
>JAOTAY010000006.1:24093651-24112813 GCA_025629805.1 Erythroxylum baracoense | reverse complement strand
TTTGTTCGTTTTAAGTATCACTGGTGGGGAATTCCTCCCCCGTGGGCCACAGGTCCAGATGTCACATAGGACGTCTGGCCGTGGACCCGCCCGGGGAGGGGTTCCAGCAGAAGCAGCTATTTTAAGGATTCTCTTAGACTTGTTGAGAGATTCTCCAAATTCTCTTAATTTTCAGTAGATTTTCTCTTACTTTCTAATTAGTTATTTTATATAATTTTTGGTTTTGTTGCACCAAGGAAGAAGGTTTGGAACAAGGATTGAAAAAGCTAGTGACAACTTCTCTTAACTTTTTTCTTATACTCTTTTCTTTTATGAAGGGATTTATTTATTTATTTATTTTTATTATGTTTGTTAGCTAGAAACCTTAGTTAGAGTTAGGGTTATAATTTATAAGGATATAATTTAATTATTTTCACATGGTTTGATTATTTATTGGTTAAATTTATTCTCTTTAATCTTAATTATTGAATTTGTGGTTGGATACTGTAGATTTAATCATGGTAATTGTGTGATGGACTGACAACTGAAGTATGATTTGTGCAGTAGGAGAATAAACACTTTAATGCTAGAGAAGTATGATATCTTATACTTTAGTGATAACTAAATATATTAGCTATTTTTAATGAGTTTGATTAGGTTAAATTGCACACCAACGGATGGTAGATACTTTAGGTTAATTATTATTTCAACCTAAACAAGCAATCGTATATTATAGTAAGATATCCATATAAGTAAAATTTTAATCACTAACATTTTTGTAATTTCTTTCATTATTTTAGTTGCAATCAATTAAGGCTAGTAGGATTTAATACTACTTTTATATTAGATCGACAATCTGGACTATTTATGATTGATTATATATGCTTGCAAATATAAAAAGTATATCAAGTTAATCTTTAGTATAGCTCAGAAAGTATGCGATCAAGTGTCACGTGGGAATGAATTAAGGTTTTAGTCATATATCTATAATAGTGAAGTAGGTATTTGTACTTTATGTATTTTTGTTTTTTCCTAGTTGGTGTATGTCATTATGTTCTAATTATGATTTAAAGTTATGAGCCTAAGGAAAAGTACGAGGACTAGGCAGATTATTTGGGCGACATAGCTAGAGAAATATATATTTAAAGAACACCTAAATAGAAATACCTTAATATTTCTAGTCAGTTTTTGATATTTGAGATTCTTTTATCATATTTTAAAGATTTGTTGACTTATATGCTTAATAACTTTGATTAGATTAAATTGTATATGGATGGATGGTAGTTGCTTAGTTATATGTGTGTGTGTGTATGTGTGTCTCGACGAAGGGTATAGATACTTTAAATTAATTATTATTTTAAACTAAATAATCAAGTGGGTATGATAATTAGATATCTATGTAAGTGAATCTCAAGTCCTTAACATTTGTTTATTTGTTTTTTTTTCCATTAGTTTAGTTGCTTTGAATTGTAGATTGTTAGTTTAATTATCTTCAATCAACTCTCCTTATTTTATTTAGTTTTCGTATTTAACTAAGTTTAATAGGATTTAGAACTAGTTTTATATGGAAACAAGACTCTGGATATCTCTTATTTGGCGATTGACTTTATACGCTTGTAGATATAAAGAATAGATCAAATGGATCTTTAGTATTATTTAGAAAGCATGCAATCAAGAATCATGCATGCACGGATGCTAAGGCTTTTGCTCATATAATAACACAATAGCGGAGTAGGTATTTATACTTTATTTTATTTATGTTCTCTTTTTTCTAGTTATTATGTTCCAATTGCGATTTAAAGTGATGAGCCTACGGAATAGTACGAGGAGGACTAGGCAAATAATTAGTAATGCATAGTTAGAAAAAACATATTTTAAAGAGAAATGAACGATGTGGAAATAAGGATAAGATGGGATTTATTTTTGTTTAAATAAATCAATTTCAGATAGATTAGTTAGAACTTGTGTACTCATCTTTGAAGTTTATTTGTACTTGTAAGTATCATGGCATAATGATTAATTAACATGTGTGACTAATTTTCATCCTGCTTACTAAATATGTCAGTCGTGAGTATTCATCTTTATCTTAGGGGTTTTCACAATAATCGTACAAATTGGAGTCCTAGGTGTATATGAAAAAAAGACGAAGAAAAGAAGTGTATATTAATACTAAGAAAGAGCATCTCTAATACAAACTTAAGCATAATTTGAGAAAGAGCATTTCTACTTGAAAACTCTTAATTCTACCAAAATTTCTTCAAGCGGAGGTGAACATATATCGAAACTCATATAAAGCTCTTGGTATATTATGGAGGTAATATCAGCTACTACTTAAGTGAGTAATTCCCTGAACGCCACTGTTATAGTGTGGTGGTAATAGAAACATGTGGGTAGCAATAATGAAGTAATTATGAAATGGAGATCAAACAGGGGACCCATGGGGGGCCAAGAAGAGAGAATTGAATCATTCCATCATGATGACCCCATAACCTGATCAGGCTAGTAAGTAGTGCCTGTGATCCTCTGGGCCAGGACCCTACGAGGGAAGATCAATTGGAAGAGAGGACAAGTAGATAGGCATTTGGGAAGAGCAGCGGTAGATTCCAAAGTTGAGACACAGTAACAGTGATAGCACGTAAAAGTGTAACAACATCCTTCTACCATTCACACACATATAAATACAACATACTATAACGCAAAATAGGACAATACCAGCACATGAGTACTTTACATGGCACCTTGTAAGAAAGAGGCATATTGGAAATAATTTACAACAAAAAGGCAAGGGTAGAGTAGGAATTATATAGCATGGTCATGGGAGTCTGAGCAACTAATACTACATAGGTGTCCGTACGGGAACCCACGTATCTGTGGGAAAAAAAGAAAAAAAGAGGGAATGTTGACAAAGAAAAGGGTAAGGGAGCAGAGGGACGAGAGGGGCAGTTCGGATTGAGAATAAGTGTGAAAGGCACGAGACGGACATGAGAAGGCCTAAAAATAAATGAGAAGGGTAAAGAAGAGAGTGATGAGGCTTATGATAGGCCTCATGATCGTCACGTCGTTTTTCATTTGCTACTCCCAATATCTTCCTCCCAGAATTCCACGCTTCTCCCTCTCAACTTTTTTTAACTTTTGTCCTCTGCTACCACTACTACTTCTCTCAAAATTGGCCTAGTCAACCTCATGTCTTTGCTCTCTCTTCGCTTCATGTCTTTGCTCTCTCTTCGCTTTTCTTGTTCCTTACTAAACCAACACATACACCCTGTAATCTATCCCTTTCTCTATTTACATTGCAGTAGAATGATCCATCCCCATCTCAATCTCAATTCAAATGCTACTACTGTTTCATCTCTCAGCTACCAACACCTTTATTATTAAGCATCAGTTTTATGCTATATATGACCATCATCTATTTCCCTATGTTATAAAGGTAGGGACTTGCCATTTTCAACCACCTCCATACTATTCCCTTGCATGCTCTCCATTCCTGTTCCTTCTATCACCTCATCTCACATTTCCCTCCAAGGTAAAAGGTGATATAGATTGAAAAAGAGACTGCAAGATCTTTCAAATAACCTCCCTTTACTTCTCTTTCTTGTTTTATTATTCGTTTCTGCTACATGCTCTAACACCCTATACTCGTCCTCTTTTCATATCATCACTTTTACATTCAGACCTTAAACTCAAACAAAATCCTTTTCCTGTCATAGTCAGAAGTAGAGAGCCACATCATTACTCGTATCAAAATGTGGATGATGGGCTATAGCGACGGTGGCGAGTTAAACATGTCTGATAACTTCAATGGCAGGAAGCTTAGGCCTCTCATGCCAAGGCCAATGCCTTATACCAACAACACTCCATCTTCTAGCCCTCCTCGGGTCGGCCGTCTTCATGGCACTGATTTCTTATCACTAAATCAACACCTGGGTAGGCATATTTCTTACTTATCTCCCTGTTAAGGATTGAGTTCCTATGAACATATCTCAGGATTGCATTTTGCTTTTGATGTCACTCATGTTGCAGCAACAGTGTCTGATCAAGGGAAAAAAGACTATAACACACAACCAGTGGTCGTGAGCTCGAGATGGAATCCAACACCAGAGCAGCTCAGAACCCTTGAAGAATTATACAGACGAGGGATAAGAACTCCATCAGCTGATGAGATTCAACACATCACTGCGCAACTTCGAAGATACGGAAAAATTGAAGGTAAGAATGTTTTCTACTGGTTCCAAAATCACAAAGCGAGAGAGAGGCAAAAACGCCGCCGTCAGATGGAATCTGGTCCTGATGATCAGCAACAACGCAATGACAATATTGAAATCATTGAAAGGAAAGAATTAGGTAAGCAACAAAACCCTTTTTCTAGTACCGTAGCTTACTTATTCCAAATCTTTGCCTCGAAAAAGAGAAAGGTGTTTTGTTATGTGTGGCTTTTTACAATTATTCCATTTTGTTGTTAGTTAGACATGTTTGATGTATTGCTTTTTAGCGCTACATTTGTTTGTTTTAGGAATGTAAAGTTGCATTCTTTTTGTTTTTCTTTTTGTCTACAGGGGCAAGTAGGACAGGCTATGAAGGTGAACAGACCAAGAACTGGGCACCCTCTACAAACTGCAGTACATTAGCAGAGGTCCATTCTTTGTCTTTCTCAATAGACCAAGGCCCCTCCCTTTTCGACCTCAGATTCCCATATATGTTTTTTTATGTAATCACCAAAAAATATCGGTAAATAAAAAACAATTAACCTTTGATAAAGAGCTTATGATTACCATGTTCAAGTCTTTTTTAAGGTTATGAAGCAAAAATAAAAAAGTTAATACATGCAGGGAAGAGAGGAGAAGCTACAAAAGCTTTATTTGTTGGGAAATGAAAGGGTTTAAAAGCTGCTTTCCTTCCTTTCTGTCGGGTCTGTTGTTTGTAAAACTTGCTGGATCCCTTTGGGTCCTGCGCTCAGTATTTGTGCTATATGGGCACCCCATGTATTCCCATGAAATGAAATAGAGGCACCTTCTATAGTGAAAAGGCAAGACTAACCCTGTTAATACACAGCTCAAAAAAATAGAGAAGAGCTTGTAAAAGCCAGCTAGTTGCTTGATTACTCTCGTCATTTCACAAAAGGAAGAGTGGCCTAACTTGTAAGAAAATTAGGAGCATTCAATTCATATTGATTACTTTGCATGGGTGATTAATAAATTCCAGGAATCTGCTTCAATACAAAGGGCAACAAAAGCAGGAGTAGTTGCAGAATGTAGAGCAGAGGGGCGGATCCAGTTAGATGGAGAATCCCAGCAAAGGAAGAGCTTTATTGAAAGGAATGCCACGTGGCAGATGATGCAGTTTCCTTGTTCATATCTTACCACCCACCACCACATAAACACTACCACTAGTATAGCAACAACCACTCCTAATCCTACTCCTACTCCTACTCCTACTATTACTACAACGGCAACCACAGCAGCAAGAACACAAGCACCAACAATAAGAACAATGAACCAAAACCTCATTAAGGCTAATGACTTCAACATCTTTATAGCACCCTACGGAGAATATGGGCATGGCTATATGGACTTCAATAACAGTACTGCAATCAATGAAGAAAATGGTTGTTGTGATGAGTTTCAAACCCTTCAACTCTTTCCTCTTCACAGCTGCGTTGATGATGTTAGTGACATCAGTAACGAGAAAGAGACTGAGATGCCACTTTCTGCAGCCATGAATGCCAACTTGGCTCCTCACCAGTTTTTTGAGTTCCTTCCATTGAAGAATTAATTGACATTTTCCTTTATATGAACTCATTGCTCTGTATGTAGGGTGATGGGTTGGCTCCGGATTTTGTATCTTGTTGGAAATTGGGATCTTTTATCTGGTGTAGTTGGTGTTAAATTACACGGAATTGGTGCCGTGGTCCACTGTGGATATGAAAGAATGGGATTTTCCTTAAAATGCACATGGACCATGTTGGTTGGATCAATGAAACTACATTTAAGAGAATTTCAAAAAGGTTAATGTTGACAGGTTTAGGCAACTGAATATGCGTGTGGTTTGTTTGTGAATAAGAGAAAGTAAGTTGTGTTCTCCAACGAAGAGATCTAAAATAGAACTGGATGTGAAAGTTTGATGTTGAAACTAGGGATCTAAAACGGGAATTTTCTTTGGAATTGACTTTGATGTTGAAGTGACAATGGATTTAGTTTAGAGAGTATTTTTGTTCTTGGGTGGCAAATTTAGAATATTATATGGCTGCATCTGGTATTATTACACTCAAACCAACTTCAAATTCTAAGATGAGGAGGAAAGATCAGCCAGAAAGTTAATGGTATAAATGACAATACAATACTAAAAAAAGAAACATAAAGAAAAAGAGCCAATATGTTGTGTGAGTTCTAATTCAATATTGTTAATTACAGCATATTCAAATTTGGTTTTTATATTAATTCAAAAATAGATGTCTTTTTTTTCTCTAGATAATTATGAATCGATTAATAAGATAATTATATTCTTTGTAAATTAAAGTTCTTTAAATTCATTTTTAAATATTGTTTATTTTTTTCCAAAAAGTATCCATTATAAAGTTTTGTTAGCTATTGAAGACATTAGACATGTCTTTCCCTGTAGACTTTAGAGCTTGAACGTAATTTAGTTGTTGTGTGTAATATACATATACTAGCAGTTTTGTCTAAGAATTACTCAAGTTTTATATTTACGCTGATCCTGAAATCTGAGATAGCAATAATAATGTAGGGTTGGGGCGCAAGGACAATTGAGAGAGATAAAAGTAAATTTATGTGCGTTTTTAATAAAGACTAGAGGGAAAGACAAAAGTAGAAGAAAAAGATGGGGGGTGATGGAATTAAATGCTTAACATAGTGAAGGCGGTGACATGGGCTCGTATCGTATCTGAAAGATGATGGTCTCTTGCTCGGCAATAAGCATTGTATCTCACACATCCTTTTATGGTCTGCAACTTGGCTGAACCATATCTACGATCTATGTGTACTAGCAGCAGCAGCAGCAGCAGCAGCTAGCAGACACCAGTATTTCTCATCCATAGTCATGTGTTGCTTTCTTTCTCTCTTTCATGCATGCTAACTTTTGCTTGAAATTAGGGCTCACAGTTCAAACTGTTTCAAGTAACATATGCAAAAAGTAAAAGTCAAATGCAAGGCTAAAAGATTCTCTCTATACTCTCCTTCTTCTCTCCTCTCTATCTCCATCAATATTCCTTCTTTTCATTTTTCTTTTTTTTTATATATATTCTCCTACTTCAGAGTCCGGATATTTATAAATCTAATTCTCGTACATAAACACACCATACATACAATACAAAATTATAGTTGTCACCCTGCCAAATAAATACTGAAGTGGTAACATAAACAACATCCTTCAACAGGACAAACCACCAAAAGAAACAATCAAAAACTTGAGTTGACTTGATACGAGACAGAAAAGCGTAGGTAAAAACCAGATATTTGTAAATTTACATTTACCATCACGCATTTACAAAATATTTATTCCATATATATGTACATGTGAAGAATAGTCGTACCAGAAAATTTAAGAGATAAAGAATAAATTTTTTTTTGAGAATTTGGCAGTAAACTGTAAGGAATACATATCTGAGGTATCAATTCAGCAAATAGCTTTACCCAATAAGTGTTATATTGAACAATATCTTCCAATGTGTTTGTGTCCTGTAATTCAGACAATAGTAAACATTTCCCTACTTATTATTATTATTATCTTGTAATGATTTTTCTTACCTTGTTTATCTGTATCTTTTTTTAAAATGTAGGTCAGGCATAAACAACTTTTCTACTGATTAGAGGTAATGTTGAATATTATTAGACCTTTTCAGATTTCATGTATCCGTGAAATTTTTACTATAGTGTTGTTGGCGTTGTTATAATAATTTGTCTATTTAAACCATCCAATCCAATGACTAATGGCTTAATTTAAAACTTTTTAAAAACATTTTTATATGTATGTATATCTGACTCAATGTGCTTAACAAATTTATCTGTCCCTTAAATTGCAAATTCAGGTACTAAATTGCTTGTCTAAAAGAAAAATTAAGTCACGGCCTTATCAAGCTAACTTTACATGATTGTAACCAGATACTTTCTGACAAATATGGGAATAAAGAATAGATGTTTATGTTACTGAAATAAGAAGAGCTTATGCTGATGTAGTATTTAAGGCCGAATATTGTGACTTAAAAGTATCATTAGCATTATTCTTTAACTACTAAAGGCTCGTATTAAGACCATGAGAGATGTATATTTCTATCGTTGTACAAGTAACATGAATGTCCTGTTACCCCTTTTTACCAAGTACTTACTGTCATGTAGTGCAGCCAAATACCCACTAGACATTCTAATAACCCAAAACAACAGAGTCCTTCATGACGCATCACGAACGTACTTGAATGGAATGGCTGGGTAAGTTTGACTTGAACTTCAACTATTCTATAATCTGCAAATTCTGCTTTAGTGCCCCGTCAGTAACTAGAGGATAACTTACCTGCCAAGTGATTCCATTCATCAATTCGTAATATATAGAGGGGCGATACACACACACACACACACATATAGATAACAAGATAGAGCTTCCAGTACCATAAAAAATAAGGTTTAATTGCATTAACATCCCCACGATTTTATTTTTAAAGAAGTTTTATCTATAAAGATACTAAAGAAATTTTTATGACTTAATAATCAGCTAAATATGTTATTTCTTGATATCTTTTAATGATTAAAATATGAATTTGTGTTCACTACTGTCAAAACAAAATTAAGCAATAATTGAAGTTTACATTGAAATATTATTCTTCTATTGCAATTATTAAATGGTAAGAATCTATTAGACTAATTTCAGATTATAAGGAATTTTTTAATGACAATATTAGAAAAGACTGAATAATATTCTTTTCTTCTGTTTTGAGCAAACTACAAAATTTTATTGCATAAATACATATATGTATGTACTAAATCTTAGAATATTTATAGATTCCTTTTGGACTTGTGCCATGTAACGGAAAAAAAAAAGGTCATCAACCCATAAGCGACTTATTTCTATTGCCTTTTTCTTTTTTTTTGGGTGTCCAAGTTAGATTTTTCATTTTTATTGCTTTCGGTGCAGGTTTGTATCTTCTATTAAAGCCTTCTTATTCATCCAACATATCATATTATATAAAATAGACTTTAGTGTAGACGAAGTTCAAAATTTTTTGTTTCGTTAAAATTCAAACTTAAATGAAACTTTTCTACCTATGGCTATTCACCTATCCTGTTGAGGTTGAAAAGTTTGTATAGCTGCTTGTAACTTCCTCTTTTGCCTACCCAAAAAGAAAAACAAGAAGCAGCAACTAATCTGAAAACGTTTTGCTAAGGACGGTCTGCTAGCTGTTTGTGTTGAAAATTTTGTTTTTATCCTTCAAGGATTAGTCTCTATCATCACTGTAATGTGGCTTGAAGAGATCATAAAGAGGCATACAGTGAATTGGAGCAAGTAAAAATAAATAAATAAATAATGAATTGGAAGAGCTATTTTGTTGGTATTGTTCATCATCAATATTGCTGGCAGATGGACAGAAAAGATTGGTGCTTGGAAACAATGGAATGAGAGGGGAATGTACAAAGAGATCGGAGTGATGAATTTGACTGAACCAAAAGACCAGACTTTCTGCCACCAGAAATTGACAACACCTGGGACTGCTAGACAATTGTACACACCAGAGGGGACCAGAAGTTTCCTTCATATAGTTAAACTCATCATGTGATCTCTTCCGTCCCACCAAACCCTTTTCCCTTACATTTTGAGCTCTCTCTCTCTCTCTCTCCCTCTCCCTCTCTATCTATTCTCCATATTTATAATGAGGTCATTATACCATATCTCTCATTCTCTTTATCTGTTATCAACATATCTTAACTATCTTATGTATTACTATATAGTAAAGCTAGAACACAATGAAAATTCAAGTTTGATAACAAGTACCAACTTATATATGCAATAATAGAAATAACAAAATAAATAAAATTTGATCTTCCATCCCTATCCAGCTTATTCTAACATAGGTATCTTATATAGAGAGTTCTTTTACTTTTTATCTTCCGAAATATTTTTTTTTTCCTGAGCATAGTCAGAGACAAGCCCGTTACTGGGCAGAGTAAAACAGAAATGGTTTCTAGATGTGACCTTCTTACAGGTGAAATAGACGGCATGTAGCACTAGTTAACCATAATTCCAAGGATTTTAGCAGATGAAAGAGGCTCTCAAAGAGTTGTTGGACAGTAAAAAGAAGAGAAAAAAAAAGAGGAAATTTTATTAGATATTTATGTTTATGTTTTCTTTTTCACTGGGATTAATTTGGATGGAGATTTCTATTTTTCGAGTCCAAACATGCATCACTTTTTAACAATCGACCAGATCAAAACTGGACTACTAATGTGCCACACATTTCTTACTCTAAAAGATGCATCTTCTGGTGTTATCTCAAAAACCATCATAATGCAAAAAAAAAAAAGGAAATTCAAGAGAAGGGGTTCTTTATTTTTTGTGTGTGCCTTGAACTCTATATAAAGGGATATTATATCAGTTAAAATCTACATTAAAAAATGGACCAAGATTTCAATTACATTGTTAATCATCCTTAATTTACTACAACAAAGTAGACAATAGGTTAAAAAAAAAGAGTAGCCAATTAGTCAAAAAATGTCGCCTATAGTTATTTGTGATGTTTTAATTTTGTCACATAAAGTGTTGCCAATTTTCTAAAGTTATTTATGATTACAACATTCTCAGTAATCATAGACAAAACGTATTAACTACGAAGTAGTTTTATAGCTAGGGCACTAGAAAAACATAGCTAAATAATGAATATTATTCAACATTAGCAAAAAAAATTTGGCGCCAAATGATTGAAAACAAAAACAAAATGTAGCAAAAAATTATTGACTACTTTTTCCTTCATAGCTATAAAGTATTTGCTACATTTTTTATAATATAGCGATATATTCTTTGCTACATTTTGTCTATCGTAAATAAAAAGTTTTAACTACGTTTTCTAATTTTGTAAGAAAGACTTTTAACACAAATATGTAAAAACGTAGCTAAACATTATTTGCAACTTTTTTTTATAAACCATGATATTTAGTAATTTGCAACATTTCGTATACATAATATATATTGTGAATTATTTGGTTATTATTATAAAATTTATTCGTAGGGAAATATTATTAATTCAAAATATCGAGCATTCCATATATAAAGTAAAAATATATAGTATCATTAAATTGTACCCAAAAAAGTAATATTACATAAAAGGATGATCATTTGTTCTTATACAAGTTTAAGCAATCCTTGTAGACAAAATAATAAAATGATCACTTCACAAATTGGAATATGTCTGACATATTGACAAAGATGCTTAAACTACAAAAACGTAACCTAAATAACTACCTAGTGTTGTCCAAGTCCATAAACTTGTAACAAATAGCAAGGTTGGTTAAAATCAAATAGAAGTATTGTGACCTAATTATTTGGTTCCAATTAAAGCGAACACCATATACCTTTACCATTCATAACATAATCATTCATCAGTTACATTTTTATCCATTTTAAAATCTGAGAAAAAATTATTAAAATTAAATTATAGTGTATACAAGAAGTGATAGTATAAGGCTATGAGATAGAATTAATACCCTTCACTCTTCATTTCCATCATAATCCGAGATAGGTAACATTTTAAATAACATACCATGTTTTGCTCATTTAACTCAAGTTGCTTCTCCTATGATTACTTCAGCTTATAATGCAACTTTAAGCTTGTTGTTTTCCTCTTGAACTTGTTTAATGGTTATCTTATATGTAGAGGTTGAAACATTTGTCTTAGAGCCTAAAAACTTAAAGAAGTATAAAAGATTATCATTTGGTACTAAATAATACCAAAAGACAAAAAATGTAGAAGTGAATACATATTACCTTTTTATCAAGAACACCCATCAAAATTAAACAGTTCCATAAAGTTTTGTCTTATATGGAAAATGAACTACAAAATGCACCATAACATCAAAGAATGATGGTGGAAAAACTCTTTCAAACTTACAAAGAATCAAAGCTATATCTCTTTGCATGTTTTCAAGTTCTTCTAGTTTTTGTATCTTACAACATAATTGTTTTTAAAAAAAATACCTAATTGTGTCCAAGTTATGGGCACATCCTTTGGCAAAAAGCCATATATTCCAATAGGAAATAATTGTTGTAAAAGTACATGAAAATCATGTCTCTTTAAGCCCAAAAACTTCGGCTTATTATCATTGATGACACAACAAGCTATATTAGAGGTGGTATCATGAGGAAACTTATCCGATTCAAGAAATTGATAAAAATTTTGTTTCTCTTTTTTGATGAAGTGTAACATGCAGGTAGAATCATGTATGACCCATCATCTCTCCTTTTTAAATGAAAACCTTTCTTATATTCACGTCTTTCAAGTCTAATATATCTTTAATTGTGTCTTTCAATTTGTAATCAATACCCATAAAAGTACCTAAAATATTTTTACAAATTTTTTTCAGCATGCATGACATTAAGATTATGTCTCAATAGCAAATCCTTCCAATATAGAAAATTGAAAAATATGGTTTTTCTTACTCCAATTAAGATCGAGAGCATAAGGTGAGAAACTTTATTAAATGAAAAACAAATAGAGTATGGTGTTCTTTAAATTGCTAGCCATGGACATAACTCATTTTTAATATTCCTTAAGGCTTAAAGAGCAAGCAAACAAAGCCACATTAAAAAGAATTCAAGTCCTAATTTATTATTTTAACCTTACCTTAGGCCTCGAGTCATCCTTAGATAATATATAACATTTATAATAGGATTTATAAATGCTAAATCCTATTATTAGAATTATTACCTTTGAGATTGTATTGTTATAAGCCACTAATATAGTTATTTTCCATTCTAAAAAAATAAAAAGTAAAAAATTCTATTTAATCCTTTACATTAGTATTTTGGTTATATATATAGAGAGAAATTCCAAAATAAATACACTTCATAATAATCTAAGATGCATTATTCCCTTCTGAATATGAAATTAAGTTATATTACTATTTAGTGGGTTTATGTTATCCTAATTCATAAAACAAATAAAAGTACTCTTTAAGGCTAATCTTGTTTGTCTATGCCATTTTGAGATTTTTTGTCTGAAATTGAGTTTTACCAAGTAGAAACTTTTCCGTTATTAGTGTCCAAGAAATATTTTCTTTAATTTGTATTTATTATTATATTATTAAAACTATAGGATGACCATTGATTACTATTTATCCTCCTCTTTCATCTATATATGGTAGAGATATTTCCATATGTCAAACCTGATTCAATGAATATTGTTTACCACAAAGTTTCATATGTTGAAAAATAACTCAAAAACCCTTGTAAGATCGTATCAATTTCTAGGCATGTGATGCAAAAATGAAAGTAAGAAGAATGAAAGAAACAAAATTATATGCCAGCTAAAGAATATAAGTCGGGAAATAACACAATACAATAACATAAAACCGTATAAAACTAGTGGTGTTTAGTAATCAATAATCAAAATGGGAATAAGACAAAAGGGGACTAGTAGAAGGACCCATAGTTAGAAACATATGTGTAAAAATAGTACCCCAAGTTAAACCCAGGTTTTATTTTCATACCCAAGTGGTGAAAGAAACAAGAGAAAGCACTACTTGAGAACCACAATGATGAGAAAAGAAGAACAACTATAGGTAGAATAGAGGAGGGGTATTTATAGCTAAAACTTGAAGAGAGAAGAAGATTAATCAGAGTAAAAGATGAGAGCAAACCATTATGTTATTAGCTATAAGAAATATACATTGTTTAAACTATTTTGTCTTCTTTTTTCTATATTTAAGTTTATTAATCTCCTATATTTAAAATATAGATATAATAAAAAGAAGAATGCAATTAAGTAAATATATTTTCAATATGAAATTGTGAATATATGAAACTAAGTGTTGATAAATAATACACAATAAGAATATAAGTAGTATGAAAGAAATAAATGAAAATAAAAGAAGATTTTTTATAAAGTTCAACTAATTTGATATATTTATGACTTAGAGAGGATAGACAAGGAAAAAGATAAATTTTTTAATAAAATCCCAGTTTGTTTTGATTTTTTCAATATATTAACCACGATTCGACAACATAAGAGAACTTGATATCAATATTCAATTGAATAATTCTCCTTATAAAGATTATAGATTTTTTATATAAAGACTAGATTTACATAAGTATAATTATGTGTAAACTTTACTTGATAAAATCCTACACAATTTATCCCTTACCATATTTTACCTAACTTAAATATGAGTCTAATAAATCCTAAGATACTTCTAGAGTTTCAAATCCATCAAAAATACCTATTTAACCCATTTTTTTTGAAATTGTTAAATGGTTATTTAATCAAAATTATATATCCATATTTAATGTGTTTTACTTGTTATTTAATAATTTTATAGTATTTTTAGTACTTGATTCCCCTAAAGTGTGTTTATAGGTGATAATTGCCTTCTTCGACCAAAAGGAGAAGAATTTGGATGAAATCGTGGTACGGAACAAAGATTTAAAACAAGTTAGGACCTACATGATCATGTATCGTGACTATGTAAGTCTTTATAAACATGTGGAGATTTGAAGAATATTGTTTCTAGTCATGTGAAGTTACACACCAAAGTATATGGATATACACGACCCTCTATTGCTCATGTAAGTCTCTGTGCCTATGTAAAATCATAAATTATGGATTTTAGAGATATGCGGTTATCTATACGATTGTGTAAGTGACCATGTATATCCTAGAAATCCTATTTTTTACTATAAAGGGACATTATCGGATTCAAAACAAAAACGAGGCGAGTTTTAGAGCATTTTTAAGTCATAATAAACATAAAGAAGAGGCAGTTTTGATCAAAGGACTAGGAAAATATGAAGATTACATCACAAGACCCAATAAATAACATCATTCAATACAAATTGCAAGAAGATTCATTAAAGAAAAAAAAGGATATTTAGAATGTGATTTCTTTGAATTTTATTGTTTTCTTCTGAATATTTGTCATTGGTTTTGTTTTCTATGATTAGGAACTAATTTGTTTAGTGCCTAGGTATGATGAACTTTAAGTTATGATAACAATATGATTTAATCCTTTATTCAATGCTATTTTATTGATTGATTTATTGAGATTTAATTATTCGTTATATTCTTGATCTAATATATCTGAAATATTAGTTCATTATTTGATTTTATATAGTTGAGATCAAGAAATCCTTTTGTGTGAATAGATCAACCATACTTAGAAGGAGTTACATGTAAACCTAGAGATAGGTTGACATATATCCTCTAGATTAAGGTCAAACTTAATAGTGAAATTCATGAATCAATAATGCAATCATAGGGTAACTAGAAAGAGATTTCAGTTAATCAATTAAGAAGTTAGTTGTTAATAGTCTTGAGAAAGATATCAACATAATATAGAAATTTTCACGGTCTAATAATCAATAATTTAGTTGTATGATAAAAGGTTAATATTTAAGAATACTTATGGGGATTCATCACCTAGGTACTATTTATTTGATATCAAATTTTCATTGTATTTTCCTCTGTCTGAGTTCATTATTGTTTAATCTTAGTTTAGTTATTTAGTTTAATTTTTAATTAAATCCACAATTTGAGTCAAAAGTTAGATAATAAGGAAAAGGTTAATTACAATGCTTACATTTCTCGTGGGATCGACCTGTATTTGTTTGTGCTAGATACAGCTACATCATGCGCTTACGGTTTAAAATTGATTCTTAATCTAGCCATTTTAAAGTAATATTAGGAAAGCCTAACTTTTATTAATCTAGCCATTTTTTACTTTATTTTATTTTATTTTTGTTTCTAATTTAATTTATTTTATTTTATTGAATCTTTGATTTTCTTACTGTCGCAGATATGGACTCTTTGGTCAGTTTATGACCTAAAGTTATCTAACGAGCTTAGTGAATGAAAATCAAAAAATTGAGAGAACAGCTAGTAAGAATATCCTCATAACACAACTTAGATAATTCGAGTTAGATCGATAAATAGAGGACTTGGGAGAACAAATTGATACTAAAGCATTGAGAACCATGGCAAACCAACTAAGAACTATGTTTAATTATGCTACACTGGACTTGATAAGAGCAGAGTCTAACATTGTTAGACCAAATGTGGACGTCAACAATTTTGAGATCAAGTAAAGTATCATTCAGGTGGTGCAAAAGCTTGTCCAAATTGATGGACTAAGGGATGAAGATCTAAACGCATATATCTCAAATGTTTTAGAGATTTGTGATACATTTAAGATCAATGGAGTTTATGATGATGCAATAAGACTACATTTATTCCCGATTTCATTAAAGGGAAAGGGAAAGGCAAAGCAGTGGTTGAACTCTCTACAAAGATCATCACTTACTACATTGGATCAAGTAGTAGAGAATTTTGTATTGAAGTACTTCCCACTGGCAAAGAATGCAAATATAAGGAGTTATAGCTCCTCCCACTAGCGAAGACTACAAAGTTAAAGAATGATATCTCCTCCTACTCCTAGACTAATTCTGAATAACTATATGATATATGGGAAAGGTTCAAGGAGATGTTAATAAAATGCCCACATCATGTTCTACTACTTTGGATGTAGATTTAGACCCTTTATAATAGGCTAAATTAGAATACAAGGTAGATAATAAATGCAGTGACTAGGGGCACTTTAAATAATAAGACACTAGAAGTAACCCACAACCTTATTTAAGACTTAGGGATGAATAACTATCGGTAATGCTCTTCTCGAGCAAGACTTAATCAGTCAATGGGAGTATATGAATTGGATGTAGTGGCACAGTTGAAAAACTAGGTGGAAGCTTTGAGCAAAAAAATTGATAGACTGACTATGAATCTATAATACAAAGTGATAAGTGTAAATTGCATCATACTTTAGGGCTTAGCTTGATATGTCTTTTGCCATTAATTCAATCATTTAGTATGTGTTTAGGTTAGAATTGTGTTATTTTGTTAATTATTAGTGTTTAAAGTGTTTTATATGTTAGTACAACTCTTTGAGCTTAAATATTATGTTTTTGAGGTACCTTGATGTGTTTGCTAGTGTTTCAGGGTCAACATCGAAGAATGGAGAAGTTTCGAAGACATTCGGGCCGAAATAATAGCCTAGGCCATGATCGTGACAAAAGTACCAGAGTTGGCCCACGATCGTGGAAGGCTTAGAAGTAGCCCACAATTGTGGCCTGCGTTGGGCAGATGCACAAACGCTTACAAACTTCACATTTAGAGGGATTTTTTAGACCTTTTAGACCCCAAAAAATCCTAGGATTACTAAAAACATAAAAGACTATTTAAAGAACAACAACAAGGAAGAAAAGGGAGTATTTGCATTAGCCACTTTTGAGAGAAAACCCTAGAGAGGATTGCTGAAGGATTGAAAAAGAGAAGAAGGAAGAGAGAAGTGGAGAAGCAGTCGACATCGACGTATTTCCTAGATTTAAAGTTTCTTGATGTCGCTGTCTCCTATCTCCATCCAAGATCATATTTTCTATTATTTTACACTTTTATTATTGTATAGAATTGGGAATAATAGTTTGATGATAGGATTTGTGAATGTTGAGATATTCTATAATCACCTTCGGGTTTTTAATCTTTGATTTAATAAAATCTGATTGTTTTATGTTTATTAGATTTATTGTGATTGATTTCTGTGATTGCATAATTTGGTAATAGACTGAGAGAGTGAATTGAATAAAAATAATTAAATTGGGCTAACGAGAGTTAGGTGATTTATTAAGATTGAGAAATTAATCAAATCGGAAATTATGTGAAGAGAGATCTCACATAGATTTTCGATAGTTTATTGGACAACTTCAGATCTAATTAGGGTTTTGGATAGATTTTTTATTGAGAAATTGCAATTTTCCATAATCTGTTAGGGTTTATAATTTAGGGTTAATGGTTATAACTCGAGAGAGAGTAATCAACCTTAGAATCATCTAGGACCAATAATCTGATTATTCAAAATCGATTAGGTTAACATTAAAGATAGGTAAAAATTCCCCTATCTCTCAATTGATAGTTCCTTTAAGTTGATTTTTGAGTGTGGGTTACAACTGCTAATTCGTTAATATTTTCGTAATTGATTCTTGGAATTGAGTTACGTGATTTAATTAAATTCTTGCTTTAGTTTTGTTACATTTTGAATTACTACGAATTGTTTTGGCCTTAGATTTTAGGATTAGATTATCCCTCCCCGTGGGATCGACACCTTAGGTACTACACGAATGACCTATACGCTTGTAGATTATTGAGGTTATTAATTAGAACTTATACATATTAGAAAACTACAATTAAGCTTTTGGCGCCATTTCTAGGGAGGTGATTAGTTTAGTTCTTTAGCCTAAGGCCTTTTCACTATCTTTTGTTTAAAAAAAAAGAGAAAGAAGTTTGAGGCGTAAGGTAGAGACATATCAAGACATTTTAGAATGAGAAATGAGACATCTGAAGGGCTAGATGCCAAGATGAAATGGAAAGAACAATGATGAAAGATAGATATTATAGGGACCAAGGAACTTTTGCGAATTACAAGGCACAGTATGGTTAGGAAAGTAATGATCCTTATTGGAACATGTACACTCCGGGGTGGCAGAACCACCCCAATTTCTATTAGTTTAGTAATGTAGGGAGTCATTTAGGATGTCAAGACCTATTAGGACTTCAGCAAGATGAGTCCAGTTCATGTGCTTCTAAATTAGACATGATCTTGGATAAGCTAATGAACATGAAAGAGGGCCAGAAAAGACTAGAAGTTCAAATTGAGTAAGCAATGGAAAATCATGCCTCGTCTATTCACAACTTAGAGATTCGAGTGAGATAGCTTTCCCTTGAATTTTGTAAAAGAAGTGTGGAAGACCCTCTAAGTAATATGGAAATACATCAAAGAGAGCAATATGAGACTATCACACTTAAGAATGTGGGAGAGCCAGAAGGACTAGTGTTAAGTCAAGAGGAATTTACGATGATTAATTTTGATGACAATCAAATAATAATAATGTTAGAAACAAATGAACGTTTTTGACAAGTGTGTTA
>JAOTAY010000006.1:24080845-24093551 GCA_025629805.1 Erythroxylum baracoense | reverse complement strand
AATCACCACAATATGAATCCACTCACAATGCTCTTGACTAATAACAAATTGGAAAATAGAGAGAAATTTAATGAATGCAGGCGTAACCTCGACATCGTTCTCCAATATGAACGAATTTCATGGGTATTAACGAACAATGAGCTTGCACCTTTCGGGTGACAATTTAAATTCTGAGCAAGCCCAGCAACATGAGTGATGGCAGAATGCTGATAAGACTTCCAAATGCTATATTTAGGCATTTGTCAGTGCAATATTGCAGAAGCAACTTGCAGGCATGCAAAATACCAATGTAATGGTCCATCACCTACATGAGATGTTTGGTGTGAGGACCAGGTCTGCAAGGGTGAAAGCTATTCAAACCTTTCACAATCTGAGGCAAAAGCATGGTGAACCGGTACAGAATTACATGCTTAAGTTAATCTTTACAGTTACTAAGGCTGAGATGCTTGCAGCGGACATGGATGTAAAAACACAGATGGTTATGATCATCAACAGCTTAAACTCTTCTCTTTAGAAGTTTAGGTTAGACTATGAGCTCAACAACAAGGATTATACCTTGAGTGAGTTGATGAATACCGTCCATAACACATAGGAGATATCAAATATTAGGGCCAATAGGCCAGAGGCTCATGTGGCATCTTCTTCTAAGCCTAAGGGTAAGGGCAAGCAAAAGAAGAAGGGTGCAAAGAAAAGGAAGGCCCAAACAGGGCTCAAAGCCCAACCCATGAAAAAGAAGGAAAAAAAGGACATCATGGGAAAGTGTTTGCACTGTGGTGAGAAGGGCCACTAGAAGAGGAACTACGCAGTCTATCCTCAAGAGCAAACAAGGTATAGGTTTCTTAAGTTTATTAGGAACAAGAAATATGGTAGATTCATTTGATTCTTGGATATTGGATTCAGGAGCCACTAACCATGTTTGTAATTCTATATAGTGGTTCCAGCATAGGAAAAGATTACCTAAAGGCCATTTTCAAGTCAAGATAACAGACAGATCCTACGTTTCAGTGGAAGCGGTGGTAGTAGTTATCTTAGACTTTCCTAGTGGTCATAGGTTATATTTGGAGTATGTATATTACATCCCAATGGTTGAAAGGATAATGATTTCTGTTTTTTGTTTAATAAAATCTGGTTATTTCTTATATTTTGAAAATGTTGTTTCAATGTATGAGAATAAGGATTTTATTTGTAATACGATAATTAAATAGGGATTATTCTTTATAGAACCTATGACAGGCTCACTAAACACCACAGAATTAATAAAACCAAGAAAATCCAATGACTCTAGCATTAATTCAAAATATCTACGGCACTTAAAGATGGGTCATGTCAATCAGAAAAGACTTGACAGGTTAGTGAAGGATGGGATCCTTACGGGTTAGGACAATGGTCCATTACCCACCTGTGAGTCTTGTATTGACGGAAAGATGACCAAGGCCTCATTTCTTTCTAAAGGAAATAGATCTGAATCCATGTTGATCTGGCACACACTGATGTGTGTGGGCCCATAAACGTATAAGCTACAGAAGGTTATGAATACTTCATACCTCTGTAGATTATTACTCTAGACATGGCTACATGTATTTAATACACAAAAAGAGTGAGTCCTTTGAAAGGTTCAAAGAATTAAAAGCTAAAGTTGAGAAGCAGTTAGGCAAGCGATTAAAACATCTTTGATCGGACTGAGGTGGTGAGTAATTATCTGGAGAGTTCCAACAATTCCTAATTGAAAATGGAACACCTCAACAAAATGATGTAGTTGAGAGGAGGAATAGGACTCTACTGGAAATGGTAAGATCAATGATGTCCTACGCTAGCCTTCCAGAATCGTTATGGGGATATGCCATACAAACGACAACTTATCTTCTTAACTTTGCTCCATCCAAATCGGTGCCTAAAACACTTAGGGAGTTATATACTGATCGAGTGCCTTCATTGCGACACTTGAGGACTTGGGGTTGCCCAGCCCATGTTCTAAGGCCTGAATCCAGAAAGATGGAACCAAGGTTAGAGATCTATTTGTTTGTAGGATATCCTTCGAGTACATGAGGGTATTTTTTTTATAGTCCTCAGGATAGGAAGGTATTTGTGTCAACAAATGTGACATTCTTGGATGAAGAATTTCTGAGAAATCATAAAGGAAGATGTGAATTAGTATTAAAGGAGTTAGTTATTTCATCCAAACTAAGAGTTCATTCAAATATAGTGGAACAAGATGTCGAAATGGATTCCAAAGTTGAATCATAAGAGCAGCCTAAACATCAAGTACTGCCTAGAAGTTGTGGGAGGGTTGTAAGATAGCTAGATAGGTATTTGGGTCTAGGAGAAGGCGTAATTGCCATCTCATACCAAGAAGTAATAGATCCCATTACTTATACATAGGCTATTAATGATGTGATGCAGAAAAATAGCTCAAGGCAACGGAATTGGAAATAGATTCCGTGTACACCAATGAAGTCTAGATACTTGTAGATCTACCACCAGGTGTTAAATCCATTGGGTGTAAATGGATCTTCAAAAGGAAGAGAGGATTAGATGGAAAGTTAGAGACTTTTAACGTTAGATTAGTAGCTAAGGGCTATACTCAAAAGGAGTGTATAGACTATAAGGAGACTTTTTATCCGGTTGCCATGTTTAAGTCCGTCAAAAATCTTTTGGCCATAATAACCTATTTTGATTATAAAATATGGAAAATGGACGTCAAGACTACATTTCTTAATGGGGATCTTAAGGAGACCATTTATATGGCCCAACTAAAAGGATTTGTTGAGTCAGGTAATGAGCATAAGGTATGCAAGTTACAAAGGTCCATTTATGGACTTAAGTAAGCATCTAGGTCTTGGAACATTAGGTTTGATAAGGCTATCAAAACCTAGGGGTTCATAAAAAACCTTGATGAGCCTTGTGCCTATAACAGGATACAAGAAAGTAAGGTTACTTTCCTAATTCTGTATGTCGAAGACATTCTACTCGTTGGGAATGATGTAGGAATGTTATCTATGATCAAGGGATGGCTGAACGAACAATTCTCAATGAAGGATTTAGGAGAGGCTAACTATACTCTAGGGATCAAGCTTATAAAGGATCGTAAGAACAACTGACCTACATTGAGAACATGCTCAATAAGTTTGCCATGCAGGATTCCAAGAGGGTTTTCACACTTACTAGATATGGAATCAAACTTTCAAAGGAGCAAGCATCTAAGATCCAAGAGGAGGTCGAACGCATACAGAACATTCCATATGCTTCGGCAATTGGAAGTTTCATATATGACATGCTTTGCACTAGATCAGATATCTGTTACACAGTGGGACTAGTAAGCAGATTCCAATCCAATCCAGGAATGGAGCATTAGACTACAGTTAAGTGCATACTAAAGTATCTTCATAAGAGGAAGAACTTAAGGCTTGTTTACTCTGAAAGTGACCTTATTCCAGCGGGATATACAAATTTTGATTTTCAATTAGATGTTGATTTAAGAAAATCAACTTCTAGTTCTATATTTACTTTGGGAGGTGGAGCCATAGTTTGGAAGAGTGTCAAGCAATCTTATGTTGCTGATTTAACTATAGAAGCTAAGTATGTTGCCATTTGTGAAGTAGCAAACGAAGAAGTCTAGCTCCATAAGTTCCTAAAAGATTTGGAGATTGTTCCTGAGGTAGAAAAGGCCATTACACTTTATTGTGATAATAGTGGGGCAATATCTAATTCTAAAGAGCCTCAGAACCACAAATTCTTCGATCACATTAAGAGAAAGTATCATCTCATAAGGGAGATAATACAACGTGGTGAGGTGGATGTGGTAAAGTTTCCTACAGATCAAAGCCTTACTGATCCATTCACGAAGACGCTCTCACAAAAGAGCTTCGATGGTCACCTAAAAGGGATGAGAATAAGGGATATGTCCAACTTGCTTTAGGGTAGTGGGAGATTATTAGGGTTATGTAAATATAGTGCCCTAAAAAAAGTGTACTTACATGTAACTTAATCTTCTTCTAGTTACAATATTGTAATGAAAATATTTATTATTAATAAAATAAAAGAGTTTGGTTTTAATTGTGTGAGCATAATATAAATAGTCATAAGGCACTAAGGTTCCTTTGTAAGTAATATACATATACATGGAGATATATAAGAAACATATGCATTATTAGCATCTAAATTAATTGATTCACAGTTGAATAATCAAGTTGGTCGCTTGATTATGGTTTAGACTGTAGCGTTGCGATTTACCTCCGTGTAAGTAAAGGAGTGTACTTCAAGGGAATAATGAGTTTCAAAGCATGATAGTAATTGACTATCAGTAATGGCACTATTAAATGAATCTGGAATCGCATATGTTTTTATAGAATAAAGTAGGTCGTTACTTCAATCTTAAAACATACACCTTAATTACGAACCACAATCTTGATGAGTGGTGAACTCATGTGTGTTTCGTTATAATTCTTGATATGATCAGAATGGATTTTTACAGGGTATAAATCCAGTGTCTATATTTTGGAATTATTAATTGAAACATGCATCATAGAACATTCACTCAAATAAAGAGTTTATAGTGATATCATCACTTTTAGAAGTTTTACGGAGATTGGTGATTAAACTAGTGCTAGTAGTTTGATGGACTAGCTACCCATCAAGTCTTAACACCAAGATTTGATCTTATAGGTTAATCACCATGTACAGTGAAACGGAATATCTAGAAGGAAAAACTAGCATAAGGGCAAAATGATAATTTTACCCTTTCTATAGCGGATGGCTATCATATGGTTCATAATAAAGTTTGCGATTGGACATTGAATTAATTAATTTGAAACATGTTTTCTCATAATTTTAAGTAATTCAAGAGTTCAACTAATTGCCTTTAGTGGAATGACATTTGGTTAATAAGTCGGAATTAATTCTAGTAAGATTAAATTAATTCTGGGCTTATTGGAGCTTAAATTATTTAAGTCCAATTACATTCCCCACTTGGCTTCTAAGAAAGTTATCAAGGAAAGTAAGAAAAATAAACAGAGGTTACTGGAAAGAAAATGAGATAGAAAGGAGAGAAATCGCTAAATAGGATTCGGGCTAATAAGACCAGAACAATTTAATTAAAAGTTAGTTAAATTGGGTCTTAAGTCTATAATTAAATGTTGGGCTTACACTAATTAATTGCTAATTATAAGCCCAAAGGAACTGTCAAGCCTCATTTTTGGATTCTAACTCGTGATTCAAATGTGTGCGCATCATTCTATAGGGTTCTTTTAATGGAATCTCATTAGCCATCATAGGTTCATCTTCATATTCATTCTCATAACATTCCAAAATTTCATATTTGGACACTTAAAATATGACAATCTATTCTTATCTTTATATCCTCAATCGTCACCCTAAACATATCATTTATTTTATCTCATATTTCCACATTAAACTAAGTACATTTCAAGCTCCATTCAAGCCTAAATGTGTCATAGGAGAGCATTGATAAGTCCACAACTTATAAATGTACTTGATTTGGGACAATAAGTATAACTTTCACTATAGATGTCAGATCAAGGTCATTCAAGCATGGTTTCGAAGAGGACTTCGAGTTCTATAACTTCCATGATGACCTCAAAGAGAGATTTTGCTATCGAGAGGGCTAAAATTGCATATTTATATAAATTTCCCAAGAATGTCTGCTTAGCGGACATATGTCCCTCCAAACGGACATGAACTGAGCTGGATCTTTGGAATTCCTGAGAAGATTGGTCCAACGGACATTTACGGGTCAATTTTTAGATTTCTAACTCCTACAAGTTACCTATGACCCCTCTTATGCATATCTATCATTTCTATCTTATTTTCCTCATCATTTTCCCTTCATTGACACTTTCATTTCAGCTCAATACCATTTACATCCAAAACATAATATATGTTTGATCATCAATCCAAAAACATAACATTCAAACTTATGACATTTATCAAAATTTTTGCACATGTTTAACTCTCTTTGTTACCTTAATTTCATCTCTAACTTATCACACTAATTCTTCCCATTTCAAGACACCATAGTACTCTTTTTTTGTTAAATCAAGTTAGAAATGGGCTATAAAGTGTCCAACATACACCCTTTGCAGCATCAGTAATTTGTAAAAAGCATATCTCTTGATTCAGATGTCTAAAAGTTACAAACTTTATATCATTGGCAAGCTAAGAGGATAAACTACAACTTCTAAGAAGACAACTTTGTCTAAAACAGCCTAGATTAATACAGTTTTTCCTTTAAAGTCATAACACAGATTTTACCACTATGAATGCTTGAAAACTGCAATGCGAAAACTTGAAAAGTCAGAGCAAAACATAAATATATTTCATTAACATCAAAAGAAAAGAGTTTTACAAAGCTTGAATGGGCATTTCAAGACCCAAATACATCATTGGTCTCATAATCCAAAAGTACAAAATATACATGAACGAGTGTTACTTGAAATGCAGCTAAAGCCTTGAGTTTCCATAAACTAACTTAAATACAAAAATATGTCAACTTCGAGTGATGCCTTAATCTCTATCATTTGATCTCTTGCTCTTCACCTGGAGATTTGGAGGAATGGGGGTGAGATTAAAAGCTTATGGGTAACAAGTTTATAGCGAAGAAATAGGCAAAACTATTGAAAATATTCATTGCTATAGTAAATTTCATTGAATCCACAAAATACATATTTCTCTAAGTCTCAAGGTTGTCAAACAATTCATGAACAACATAAGTTATGTATTAATTAAACTTGTTAACAAATCGTAAACAACTAGCACTCATAATGGTTTGGATAGTCCATATACATAAGGGAGTTTTTGCAAAGCTTTGATAAACATAAGGGAGTTCTTGTGAATCTCCAGTACACATGAGGGAGTTCTTGTGAGTCTCCAGTAAACATGAGGGAGTCCGTGATGGAGCTCTATGGCACTAACAGGCAGGTGGGAGAAGCCTTTAACATGGTTAAAATGCACGTGACATAACATAATGGACCACCACAAACCCACACAAACATGAATTTCATGACTTGTAAACATTTGGCACAAAAGGCACATTTTCGAAACATGATTTCCATAACATGATATAATTCAAATACAATTTCCATGATCATTTTATAAATTATCAACAAGATTCATGTACCAAACATGTAGCAATTACTTAAATCATTAAAAAACAATAAATGCAACATTTATAAAGCAAATCATTTAACTATATTGATTTGGAAAAATACTCATAGCTCATCAACTCACCTATAAACATGTAACCCACTTGGATTCCTTGCTTAAAAACTTGCTTAAAAATGCCCCTCCTCTTGCTCCTCTTGTCTCTCTTGATTCCCTTTAACATTAGCACAAATCCAATTCAATAAGAATACAAATTGAGACCCCAAAAAGCATATTCACTAAAATTGATTATAGAATACTTAAACACATGTATTTCCTAAGCTTCATGAACCAAAGCTCTTCCAAAAATCCAAAGGATTAAAAGTGAGCTTACCTTGAATCTTCACCAAACAAAGAGATGTTTTGCTCAAATGAAATCTCTTCTCTTCCTCTTTCTTTTTCTCTTCTTGAACAACCTCAAAATCACTCTTGAAAACTAAGAAAAGATGAAACCCTATTTTTTTCTTCTTTCTTTTTCTCTTATGGACGAAACTCTCTCTCTTTCTTTCTTTTTCACATTTTTCTCTCCTTCTCTCCCTTCATTCACGTTTTGCTTCCTCTAATGAACAAGAAAATTTTTTTTCCTCTTCCAACTCTACATTAATGAGTGCTAAAAGTCCACTTTACCCTTCCTTTAATGCTTCATGACTTTTATACTTAAGTGACATGCCACAATTGCCCTTTATACATTCTTACTGCTTTAATCTAACTAACAAGAAGAATATAACCCTACTGACACTAAAATAAATAATTAAACTCTAATAATAATTCTATCATGACCTCATAATTTATTTAAATCATGCTTAACTCAACAAAAAAATTTGAGGGCCAACAGGAACATTTAATATTAGGTTGGATTTTGTTTTGATTAATTAGATTAATTAAATTGAAACAATATCTATGAAAATAAGCAAAACCAAATTCTAGTAAGATTTGGGATTTGGTCATGCTTATTGATTTTAGCATTCTAAATGAACGTATGTGGGCATATAGAAAAATGTACAGCTCTTTTAATTCATGAAATGAATGAATGTGAGCATGTAGAAAAACATACAACTCCTTTAATTCATGAAATGAATGCAAGTGGTAGTTTCGTTACAGCTCTTTTGCATTCTTAAAAAAATGAATGAAGGAGGTGCACTTGTTATGCTCTCGATTCTCTTCCAATCAGCCAAATATAGCAAAGTAAAAAACCTCCATTTTTTTCTCCTTTCCTACCAAAGGATCTTATTAACCAAGTTGTCCAAGGAGAATAAGCGATAGATCATATTGGTTGAGAAAGCAACAGCGAGGAGTCGAATCTGCAGTAAGGAGTCGGTAATATTCTAATCTTGTTCTTACTTTATTTATTTATATCGTATTGATAGTTGTCAATTGCATGATATTTTAAGGTTTAATTTTTTATGTATTTAGTGTGAATTTGAGTGTTGAGTATGCATTTAGGGTTTAATTATGTTAGTTTGAGTGTTTTAGTATTTTTATAGGTTATACTAAGTCTTTGAGCTTAAATATTATATTTTTGAGGTACCGTGATGCATTTGTTGGTGTTTCAGGGTAAACGGTGAAGAACAGAGAAGATTCAAAAAGTTTTAGGCCAAAGACCTAGCCTACGATTGTAGCATAGCAGCCTACGATCGTGACAAAGAAGGATGAGCTAGCAGTAGTCGGGCTAAGCCATAATTATAGCCTGCATCGAGCTGACAGAAAAAACTCAACTTTCACAAGATTTTACTGACCGTTTCGACCCCGAATTTGACCTAAAGCCTCAAAAGTATAAATAGATCATTACAAGTCAAAGGTATCAGCTAGAGAGTCTGAAAAAAGAGAGAACTCATGTGATCCAATCTGAAAAACCTAAAGAGAAATCAAGCGATTGAGGAAGGAGACACGTAGAAGAGCCTGACGTGATGTACTTCCTAAAACAGGTGTTTTCTTGCTGTCGCTACCTCCTCGACTCAATTGCCTATGTTTTTTCCATTTATTTTAATTTTATGCATATATATAATTAAAATAGGTGTTGAGAATATATTGTGTTAAATGTTGAGTTTGTGTTTATACTTACCTTTGGATCTTGATTTTTGAGATTAATAAATTTGGAATAATTAGGTTTTTATTGATTACTTGTGATTTAATTCCTATTATTAATAACTTGGCAATAGACTGAGAGGGTGAGTTAAGTGAAAATAATCAATTTGGGCTAACGAGAGTTAGGTGAATTGATAGGTAAAGGATAGAAGAGATCGCAATTCCATAATTTGCAAATGAAGAGATCGCAATTCCATAATTTAAATTCGGGATTATCAATTAGGGTTAAGAATTATAACTTGAGAGAGAGTGATTCACCCTAGGACTGTCTAGACCTATTAAGTCGATAGCTTCACGATTAATTCGATTTTTATTAAATTCAGATCAAAATCCCCATTCTCACACTCAGTAGTTTCCAAATAGGGTTTGGAATGGTTTGTGTGATTTGTTTTTTTAATTAGATTTCTGCAACTCAATTCTTAAATTAATTGTTAATTGATGTATTTCTGTATTAGTTTATTTGATTTAAATTATTGCAATTTTAGTGCGACCTTAGATTTTAGGACTAGATTAGGCTTCCTCATGGGATCGATACCTTAGGTACTACGTGAATAACCTATGCACTTGCAGAATTTACCAAGGTTATAAATAGTAAAACTTAGCACATGTAACCTTGCAAACAAGTTTTTTGTGCCATTACTGGGGAGGCAATTAGTTTAGTTCTTCAATCTAAGGCTTTCACTTTCGTTTGTTTTTTTTAAAGAATTTTGGGATATAACGTAGAGACACACCAAGATATCTTAGAATAAGAATTGAGACATTTGAAGAGCTAGATGCCAAGGAGAAATGGAAAGAACAATGGTGGAAAATATATATTATAGGGAGCAACGAAATTTTGAGAATTACAATAAGTCGTAATATGGTTAGAGAAATAACGACCATTATTAGATCATGTACACTTCGGGGTGGCAGAACCACCTAGATTTCTATTGGTCAAATAATGCAAGTACTCACATGGGACCCCAAGATCTATTTGAAGTTCAACATAACGAGTCTAGTTCATGGGATTCTAAATTGGACAAGATCTTGGATAAGCTCATAGATATGGAAGAAAAGAAGAAGAGACTAGAAGAACATATTGATCAAGTGATGGAAAATCATGCCGCTTCTATTTATAACCTAGAGATTCAAGTAAGACAGCTTTCCAGTGAATTTTGTAAGAGAAGTGTGGAAGACTCTTTGAGAAATATGGAATTAAATCAATAAGAGCAATATGGGTTATCACACTTAGGAATGGGGAAGAGCTAGCAGAACCAGAGGAAGACCATGCTGAACCCCAACTCATTGACGACCAAGAGATGACAAAAGTATGAAGAAAAGAGTGCCAAACATCCCTTATATTCATCAGTCCTAGATTTACCACATGTGAAAATCGAAAAATCTCGGACGGACGTCCATGCAAAGAACCCCTTTAGATTGATGATGATGATGAGACATTCAAAATGAATGATGTATATAAGAATCCGAAGGTTAGTAGCTCATTCAGGATAATTGATGTGTTCAAATCTTTTAAAGAACAAGAGAAAAAAGAACAGATGACAACAGACATCGAGTTTGAAGAAAGCATGGAAGTCTCTATTTGAGAAGCAAAAGAAGTAGAGGAAACGAAGGTGATTAAGGAACAAGGAGAGCAATTCACCTTCGTATATGACAAACTATTGGATTTGATGGAAGGTTAGGGGAGTTTCATTATTCCCTACTTTATTGACAGTTTGTTAATAAGAAGAACATTAATGAAATTAATCGGTTTTCTCAACTTTATTAATATTGTCCTTCTACTCATTTTGCAATTTGTAGCTTACTTATAGGCTACAAAATTGATATTGAACGAAAGGGGTGGAAGCAAGCCACTCATAATTGATCCTGGTTGAGTTTCCAATAAAGAACATCGAGCTACCGACGTTAAGAGAAGCACTATATAGGAGGCAACCCATGAAAAATTGCTTTCTTTGATTATTTGTGTTAGAACGTTTGAATTTTGTAGTTAGGATTATTTTTGTTTCCAAATAAAATCAAGAAGGAATAAGATTTCAGGATAACGTGGATGATTGATTAAAGAAGAAGAAGAACATGGCTAGAACGAAGTTCTGGATGCAATCACCGAAACCAACAAAACACTTACAGAAATGGCATGTATACAACGACGCCAGAGCCAAAATATCTTACTGATCCATCAGTATTTCGAGTCTCAGGGTGTTCAATTACCACCTCCATCCCCTTAGGATTTCTGTCTAACCCAACTTTTCTTTTCCAAATTAGCCTTCAATTATATTTTTTTTTATGTTTATGTTTATTTTTATTGTTAATTCATCTGTTCTTTGTTACTTTAATTCTTGTCTTTACTCTTTTGTTTTTTGTGCTTGTGTGCTTCATTCTCACATTGAGGACAATATGTTATTCAAGTGTGGGGAGGGATTCTGTCTTTGCTTTTGTATGTGCTTTTTATATTTTATATGAAAGATTAATAGTTGCATTATGTGAAGTGTGTGAATTGTCAATGGCTTAGATCGACTGAAATTCTTTTAATTTTGGACATAGCCTATTAGGTTGTGAATAATCATTAACCTGCAAAATTAGTGAAATAGGTGGCCTTTGGATAAATATACAGCCTAATTAGGACTTGGTGTAAATCTAGCACCCTCTAGATTGTCACATTCATTCATAATTTGAGGTCTTTCAACTTAAGTAGCTTAACTAGTATTTTTCAAGAAGACGAATAGCTAAAAGCAACAAGGTAGGAAACAAAAAAAATTTTACGTAATAAATTACTATTCTGCTAACCTTCGGGTTATGAATAGAACTAGTAGCCAGTTGAAAACATGATGTAGCTAAGTAATTGGATCAATATGTGTCACAAATGTGTGCCTACACGTAAAAAGACGATAATGTCGTTTCAACCAAGCTATTTAATAAAATGGCTTAATTGAGTAACCAGATCGACATTCATTATAAATGTTTGCCTCCGAGTAAAAGACTAAGTCTAGGTTATTTTTTAAAAAAGTGTGTTTTGTCTTAATGAAAACCTACCGGACTTATAATAAGCTTAAATTTTCATGAAAATGTACTAAGGAACAGTTACAAAGTCTGAGGGATCAAAAATTTATTAATGTTTATGTACAATTGAAAACGGTAAATAACTTAACACTTAGGTCTCGATTAAGTTGTATATTTAGTTCAAAGCACCTAGACACATATTTTACATGTTAATTATTTGACATAACTGAATGATTATGTTTAAGATTAAATTCATTTCATGAAGATCAAAGCCTTTGCCTCATTATTGCATTGCGTGTTATGTGTTGTTGTTTTGTTTGCTTGAGGATAAGCAAACGTTTAAGTGTGAGGATGTTGATAGCTGTCAATTGCATGATGTTTTAGGGTTTAATTTTTTATGTATTTAGTGTAAATTTGAGTGTTGAGTATGCATTTAGGGTTTAATTATGTTAGTTTGAGTGTTTTAGTGTTT
>JAOTAY010000006.1:24061950-24080745 GCA_025629805.1 Erythroxylum baracoense | reverse complement strand
TGATATCTTTTTAACAAGAAAGAGAAGTTCTTAGCAAGATTTTATATTCACAAAAAGGATACACCATTCAACCCCCCCTTCTTGTGTATCCAGTTTCTTGTACGTAAATTCTATACTAACGTGTGATTTACTTCAACTAGTGGCAAACCAAATTGAACCCTACCTTATTGAGGACTAAGAGACGAAGAAAGAGATTGAAGAAAAGAATGTCAACCCTCCCTATTATTCCCTAGATCTTGGTATACCATACCTGAACATCGAAAAAATTAGGGTAGATGTCCATAAAGAGATCCTCATCAATTGTATTAGTGATGACCAATTGACATTCAACATGTATGATATATTAAAGAATCCGAATGAGGGCGACTCATTTAGAAAATTTGATGTGCTTGAATCTTTGAAGGGATGAGAGGATGAAGAATAGATAACAATAGATATCAAGGTTGAAGAAGTTATGGAAATCTTTGTTCAAGAAGCTAAAGAAGAAGAGGAGATGACGGAGAATGAGGAAGACCTAAGAAGAGAACAACTAACCCTCTTATCAGGAAAATTGTTGGATTCTATGAAAGATTCAAGGAGTTTTGTTATTCCCTGTTTTGTTGATAATCTGCTCAAAAAAAGGACATTACTGAACTTAATTGGTTTTCATAATTTTATCATTATTTTCCTTCTGGTCATTTTGTAATTTGTAGCCTACTTACAAGCTACAAAACTAATGTTGAAAAAAAAGAGTGGAAGCAAGCCACTTATAATTGATCCCAGATGAGCTTTTAAGGATGCAAGGTCAAGCTACTGACCCCAAATTAGCACGTTTAGTAGTTAAATTTAAATTATTGTGTAGTTAGGTTTGTATTTAATTCTACAATAAGTTTTGAATGATTTGGAATGGTTTGGATTGCTAATTCTTTTACTTTCTTGAATCGCTTATAAAATAAGGAAACACTCTCGATGTCAAGCGAATTTGGTCTCAACACTATCGCAATTACCACCTCCATCACCTTAAACGGTTTCATGTTCTAACCCTTTTCTTTTCATTTTTATTAGTATTTTCTTCTTATGTTTTTCATATATTGTGTTTATTTTCCCTGGTGTTTTTGTGTACCCTTCTCACATTGAGGACAATGTGTTTTTCAAGTGTGGGGAGGGTTGTGTGTTTTTATCTTGAGTGTGAATTCTTCATATTGTATTATAGTTTGTTTAGGTTGCATGATGTGAATTTTGTGAATGCGTCAATGGCTAGGACCTAACGGGATAGATTTAGTCTTAAATATAGCCTTTTAGGTTGTGAAGATTTATTAGTTTGTGAAATTAGTGACCTAAGTTACTTAGGGCTAAATATGCTAGTTAATTAGATACGATGTTAGTCCATTTACCCTAGGAATTTGCTGTACTCATTTAAATTTTTAGGCAAAACAAATAAGTAGCATTATTAGTACATTTTCATGAGAATGATTAGCTAAAGAAATACGGTAGGCAAAATTTTGTGTTAAAAAATTGTATAATTTTAACTAAAATAACTATTTCGCTGGCCTTCAGGTTATGAATAGAGCTAGTAGCCAGTTGAGAATGTGGTGTAGCTAAGTAACCAGATTGATACGCATCGCAAATATGTGCCTTCGTGTAAAAAGACTATATTGACATTCCAACCAAGTAGCTTAATAACAACATGACTTAGTTGAGTAACCAGATCGACAGTCATCACAAATGTTTGCCTCCGTGTAAAAAGACTAGGTTCACGTCCTTAAATAAAAATCAACAAAAAGAATGTTTTCAAATAAAAACCTACCAAACTTGTTAATAGCTTGATTTTTTTTCATGAAAACCTACTAAGGAATTACTACACTTTTGTTTTGACTGAATGATTATTAATGTGTGTGTGCAAATGATAGAGGTGAATAGACTTAACATTAAAATTTTGATTAGATTGTATGTTTAGTCCAAGGTGCTTAAACACAGATTTTGCTTGTTAATAAATTAGAACGACTTGAAGGAATGTGTTTACAGTTGAATTTGTTCTTCTAAATTGAAGTCGTTGTCTCATTATTACATATGTTTGTTTTGTGTTTTCTTGATTTGTTTAATTATTTTTGTTTGCTTGAGGACAAGCAAAAGTTAAGTGTGGGGATGTTGATAAGTGTGAATTGCATAATGTTTTAAGGCATAGTTTGATAAGTGTTTAGCTATTAATTCAATCATTTAGTATGTGCTTATGTTAGAATTGTGTTAGTTTGTTAATTATTTGTGTTTAAGGTGTTTTATGGATTAGTACAAGTCTTCGAGCTTAAATATTATGTTTTTTAGGTATCTTAATGTGTTTACAAGTGTTTCAGGGTCAACATTGAAGAACAAAGAAGTTTCAAAGACATTAGGGCCAAAATAATGACCCACGATCATGGCAAAAGGCTTAGAAGTAGGCCACGATCGTAGCCTACAGGGCCACGACCGTGGACTGCGTCAGACAGATGTATAGACGCTTACAAAATTCATGTTTCGAGGGATTTTTGGACCTTTCGGATCCCCAAAAATCCCTAAGGTTACCTAAAACATAAAATACTATTTAAAGAACAACAATAAAGAAGAAAAGGGAGTTTTTTCATTAGCCATTTTTGAGAGAAAACTCTAGAGAGGATTGTTGAAAGATTGAGAAAGACAAGTGGAGAAGAAGCTGACATCGATGAACTTCCTAAATTTGGAGTTTCCCGACATTACTGCCTCCCGTCTCCATCCAATATCGTATTTCCTGTTATTTTTCACTTTTATTATTGTATAGAATTGGGAATAGTGGTTTAATGATAGAATTTGTGAATGTTGAGATATTCTATACTCACCTTCAGTTTTTTATCTTTGATTTAATAAAATCTGATTTTTATGTTTATTAGATTTATTATGATTGATTTCTGTGATTGCATAATTCGATAATAGATTGAGAGAGTGAATCGAATAAAAAATAATTAAATTGGGCTAACGAGAGTTAGGTGATTTAATACGAATGAGAATTAATCAAATCGATAATTATATGAAGGGAGATCTTACATAGGTTCTCGATAGTTTATTGGACAACTTCAAATCTAATTAGGGCTTTGGATAGATTGTTAATTGAGAGATTGTAATTTTCCATAATCTAAATAGGGTTTATAATTTAAGGTTAATGGTTATAACTCAAGAGAGAGTAATCAACCCTAGGATAGTCTAGGACCAATAATTCGATAATTCATAATTGATTAGGTTAGCTTTGAAGATAGGTAAAAATTCCCTTTTTTCTTAATTGATAGTTCCTTTAAGTTGATTCTTGAATGTGGGTTGCAACTGCTACTTTGTTAATATTTCATAATTGATTCATAGAATTGAGTTGCGTGATTGAATTAAATTCTTGCTTTAGTTTTGTTACATTTTGAATTACTATGAATTATTTTGGCCTTAAATTTTAGGATTAGATTATCCCTTCTCGTGGGATCGACACCTTAGGTACTATATGAATGACCCGTAGCTAGGAAATTATTGAGATTATTAATTAGAACTTACATACATCGGAAAATCACAATCATCAAGTTATGTAGTGTGAGGTGTGCAGGTATAACATTAGGATCAAAATTGTCAAGCATGGAAGCCCAAACATGTGGATTATATGGGGAATGCTTTTAGACCCTAAAATAATTCATAAAGCAATATATACAATCTGGGATGCAGGAATCACCCCATTTCTCTTGGTAAAATCAAAGGCAAGCCAGGATCATCCCTCCTTCGATATTTCAATAACAACCACCTCAAGCTAAGAAGCTAGCTTTAGAAGAGATGGTGGTCAAATTTATTCAAGAATTAGACATGAGACGTGAGAGAATAGAGGCTTCTATATATAACATAGAGATTCAGATCGACTAACTAGTAAAAATATTATCTAAAAGAGGGGAGTTTGCCTAATATCACAGAGACAAATCCTAAATAACATGTAAAGGCAGTCATCCTTAAGAGTGGAAAGGAATTGTAATCGGAAAGTAAGATCTAAGAAAAGATATAGTGCATCCTCCAAAAGTTAAAGAATTTTAGCCTACCATCCCATATCTAAGAAAGTTGAAGAAAGATGGATGAGCAATTTGGTAAATTCCTTGAACTGTTCAAACAAATGCATATTTACTTACCTTTTGTTAAAGCTCTTATGCACATGCAGAAGTATGCAAAATTCTCGAAGGAGCTACTATCAAACAAAAGGAAGCTAAAGGAGATAACTACTATAAGACTAAGTGAGAGTATGCATCAATTATAGGAAGCTGAATGATGTAACAAGGAAATACCATTTTCCATTGCCTTTCATAGACCAAATGTTGGAACGACTAGCTGGGCACGTACTATTGCTTCGAGGATGGACTTTTGGGCTACCTTTAAATTTGAATTGCCCTGAAGGATCAAGAGAAAACAATATTCACGTGTCCTTACGTTAAGTTCGCTTATAGGTGGATGCCTTTTAGATTATACAATACACCTGCTACGTTTCAAATATGTATGATGGCTATCTTCGATGATATGGTTGAGGATATAATGGAGGTATTTATGTATGATTTTTTGTTTTCGATGACTATTTTGATTCATGCCTTAATAATTTTGAAAACTTGTTAAAGAGATGTGAGAAAATAAATCTATTGCTTAATTGGGAAAATTATCATTTTCTAGTACAAGAGGGTATAGTTTTAGGCTACAAAATTTCTCATAGGTATTAAGGTAGATAAAGCTAAAATTAAAGTTATAGAGAAATTACCATCCCTTCCTAGATTAAGGCTATAAGAAGTATTTTATAGGACATGCATGCTTTTATAGAAGATTTATCATGGATTTTTCTAAAATTGTTAAGCCTTTAACCAAGTTATTATAAAAAGATATGTCATTTACGTTTACTCAAGAATGTTTAGATGCATTAAACATTCTTGAGGAAAAGTTGACTAACACCCCGATTGGGGTTGCATCAGATTGGAATTTACCATTTGAGCTAATAAGTGATGTAAGTGATTTTGCAAAAGGTGCAGTACTTAGACAGGGAAAGGACAAACACATTTAACCAATTTACTATGCTAACAAGACTTCGATGGATGCCCAAGAGAATTATACTATAACTGAGAAAGAATTGCTAGTAGTAGTTATTTGCGTTTGATAAATTTAATCTTATTTAGTTTTGCTTAAAGTTTTTTTATAGACTAACCATCATACATTGAGATACTTGTTAAGTAAACCAGATGCTTAGCCTAAATAAATTAGATGGATTTTTTTGCTTTAGGAAATTGATTTAGAGATTATGAATAATAAAGGCGTGTTATGCCCAAAAAGCTCTAAAAATTACCTAGGCCATCCTACTTGCAAGTATACGAGGTAATTGTAATGATTACCCAGGGTCGTCTCACAAGGAGGTGAAATTGTTCACTTAAATTAATTTTGAACAAAATAAAAATAAAGGCAATCCTAAACATTATATCTCGATTTTTGAGTGAAGGCTTTAAAAGAAAATCACAAATTAGTTTGAAAAGTAAACTATTCAACCAGAAGCAAAGATGAATAGATTAATCGAAAAGGAAGACTCTTGAGAATTAATTTAACTAATTTAATCTCCTATGCATGATTAAGGGAAATGATTGATCAATTGTCTTACTAAAATTAATAGTCAGATTCTAAAATCAACTCAAATAATAGACTAAATCTACCTTTCACATTTGACAAGTTATTATCCAAATTAATTATGAAAACCTAACTACTAATTATCACTTAAGTTTATATTTCTAATTCTTAACCTAAACATCTGTAGTTTCTCATTCCATATTAAACTTCTCTTTTTGGTCCTTCATTTAATACTAAAATGATGCAAAGTTTGATCAAGCTATTATATTCATTCAATTCAAAAACTATAGCAAACATAAGATAACACAATCCCTCAATCATACATATTTAACTAAAATAACTACATTAACCCCCAAGAAAAAGAGATCAACCCATCATGGATGTCATAAGATTCATCATCATTAAACACTTCAATCCCACCTTTATAAGTATAAGTGAAGTATTTAAGCAGTAAACAAAGTAAATAACAAAGATAAATTGACAAAAGCTACAAAGTATGAGTTTGGTTAAGCTAATATAATAAGAAATCCAGTAAACAACAGATAACAATGCAAAAAATAAGGAACATAGTAAGAAAACAAAGGTTCTCGTATGAATGAGTCATGGTGGTCTCCTGCAACTCTCAATCCTTCTGTATTAGCTTTCGCCCTCTGTTTCTGGTTGATGTTCACTAATACAACTGAATGCTCCCACCGCCTTAACCTCTGTTGCTCTTCTTCTTCACTGACTCTCTCTGTTTCTTTTCTAGTCTTCCCTCCTTTCTCTCTATCCCTCTCTTCTCGAATATGTCTATAATGTGTGGAATGTGGAATGAATGAAAGATCTCGCCGCCACCCCTCCTATCCTTTCTATTTGTAGCCTCATCTAGGCTTAGGTTTTCGTGCCCCTTCAACCTACAACTGCTATATAATAAAACAGTGGATTAAAAAAATGCATGAGAATTTACACAGGGGTGTCTATATTTGTCACCCCATAAGGGCTGGACACCCCCATGCATAAGCTTGCACGGTGGTGACTATAGACACATATGTCAACACCTTATGCATGGTGGTGACAAAAGTGTCTAGCTAACACCATGTAGGTTGTGACAAAAGTGTTTACCTAACACCATGTAGGTGGGGACATCCTTATTGTTATTTTTTCATGTAAAGTGACATGAACTTTAATTTTTTATGCAAAATTCACAAATTATTCTAATCAACATGCATGCAATATTCACACCATTTCCATTCAATTTAACTCTCGTTTGGATCAATTCATAAGAATTTGTAACTAAAATCAAGATATGAAGGAAATTAAAAGCAATAGAACTAGACACAACAAGGGCTGAAAACTTAGTGGTAAACCATCTACCTTGCCTTAAAAACCCAAATTTGGGGGATCTGAATGAAGAAGGCATTGAAGATTCATTCCTAGAATAACACCTTTATAATTTGGAGGTGGTAATTGAGGTCAAAACCCCTTAGTTTGTAGATATTATGAATTATCTACTAGCTAAGATTTTATCGAAAGGTCTTTCTTACAGAAAAAGAAAAAATTCTTTACTGATTTGAGGGAATATTTTTGGGAAGATTTGTATTTATTTCACATCTATACAGAATAAATAGTGAGAAGATGTGTACATCACTTTGACGGATGGAAAATCTTGCAACATTGTCATGCTCAACTTACCAGAGGGCACATAATGTGAATAGGACAATTTAAAAGATCTTTGAGTCAGTTATTGTCCTTTAATTTTTAAGGATGCCAAGGTGCGCAACTTTATGTGATAGGGGCCAATTATCAGGTATTATTTCTCACGGGGATGAGATGACTCAAAATTTTATTCTTGTTTGTAAAGTGTTTGATATTTAGGGCATTTATTTCATGAGTCCATTCTCTTTTTTTTATAGTAATAGATATATCCTAGAAGTTGTTGCGTATGTTTCTAAATGGGTGAAAGCGTAAGCTTTACCCACAAATGATGTTAGGGTTGTTGTAAAATTTTTGAAAAACTTATTTTCTCATTTTGGCATACCTAGAGTAATTATTAACAATAGGGTTATGCATTCTTATAATGCACAACTTGAAAAGTTCTTAAAAAGTATGGCATCACTCATAGAATTCCCATCCTATATCACCCTCAAAATAGTAACCAAGTTAAGGTAGTTAATTGGGATTTCAAACAAATTTTGGCGAAGATTGTACAGCACCAGAGAAAGGACTAGTTAACTAAGTTAGATGATGTTCTATGGGCTTATAGAATGACATATAAAACACCAATTGTCACTATACCCTATAGGCTGGTCAATAGAAAAACATGTCATCTACATGTTGAATTAAAACATAAGGCATATTGGGCTATTAAACTCATGAATTTTGATCTTCAATTTGCAAGTGAGAAGCGAAAATTTCAAATTAGTGAATTGGAAGAATAACTATTGATGACTTATGAAAATTCCAAATTTTAAAAGGAAAGAGCCAAGAATTATTAAGACCAGATGATCAAGCAGTCATGATAATTTAAGGGGGGAGATCAAGTCCTTTTATAAAATTCTCAGCTAAAGCTTAAATCAAGATGGTCTGGACCCTTTATTATAGAAAAAGTGTTTCCATATGGTGTAATCATGGTAAGTCATCTGCATAAAGGTAATTTTAAAGTTAATGGCCATCATTTGAAGTTATATCTTGAAGGTGAACTTGATAATAGTACAGAGAATATTAATTAACCAAGTCATCTTGAGCATGAAAGGTACATCAAGCTAATGATGTTAAATAAGCACTACTCGGAAGGCAAACTAAGAATTACGATATAGTTTATTTTATGTTCTTTTATTTCCATGTTTCTTAGTTATTCTTATTATTTTATTTTCTTTTACCTTTTTATCCCTTTTCGATTATATTTGCAACCACTATTACTTGCTTTTATTATTTATATTGAGACCACGTTTTTTAAATTAAAGGCATTGAAATTATAAAGGCATTTAGATTGAAACTTTGTTTAGCCTATTTTCTTAATAATTATCCTACCATATTTTACCCCTTACGAGTAACCAATTTTGATACTTAACCTTTTCATTGATAATAACCACATTACTAGCCTTCACCTTATCTTTCTTGAAGTTTTTTTTTTTTTGAACCATGAAGGTTATTTACACTTATTTGATTACTTGAAACTTGAAATTTAAAAAGGTCAAATATTTCTTTAATTGTTGGTATATGATTAATGCTTAAAAAAATATAAATAATATATGTTACGAGCTTGATAAAAAATGTTAAAATTATGGTACCAATGGACACAAAATGTGAGGGGCCTATATTATGAAATAATAAGTTTCTTGTAATGTTGTTTCTTGTAAATTTCCTTCAATTTTATCAGCCTTTTCATTATCCCTATCATACCTTACTTAAGATTCATTAAAACCTTGTAATAAGACCTTTTGATTTTTTTTCTAGATTATTTATAAGTGGTGGAGATATGATTTATTTGCAAACTTATGGTTAAGAATTCTTCTATGCATTGATATGAGAGTTTTTACACTTTTCACCCTAATCACTTTGAGTTTAGTGAGTGAATTCTTGGTGAGAATATGAAAATGTATGCTTTTTATTTTAAAGAGATTGTTGATGTGATTATTATTGATATCGATTTATGAAGGTTAGTTTTAGGATAACTTGAATCTAATTATATGTTAATTTGATTCATGAGATATGATGATTTAGAGTATGGATAGACAAGTTGAGCTTAATAAGGGATGGATGTTTGTAAGATTGGTAATTTAGATTTGCTTGAGGATAAGCAAAAGCGTAAGTGTGGGGATGTTAAATGATTATTTGACTATAATTAAATACCTATATTTAATATGTTTTACTGGTTACTTAATAGTTTTATAGTATTTTTGGTACGTAATTCACTTCAATTGTGTTTATAGGTGATAATTACCTTTTTGAACGAAAAGGAGAAGAATTTGGATGAAATCGTGGCATGGGAAGAAGATTTAAAGTAAGGACCTACACAACTATGTACAATGTTTGTGTAAGTCTCTATAAATGTGTGGAGAATTGAAGAATATTGTTTCTATTCATGTGAACTTACACACCTACGTATGCTGATATACACAACTCTATATGTCGCCCTTGTAAGTCTCTATGCCTATGTAAAATCACAAATTTAGGTATTTTTGGAGATATATGGTTACCTACACGACTATGTAAGTGACCGTGTATATCCTATAAACCTTAGTTTTTGCGATAAAAGGAAATTATCAGAGGCAAAAAAGAAAAGAAAGGTAAGTTTTAGAGCATTTTTTTAGTCATAAAAAACGCAAAGAAGAGGCAGTTCTAATTAAAGGACGAGGAAAACACAAAGATTATGTCACCAAAACCAATAGATAGCATCATTCAATCCAAATTGCTAGAAGATTCGTTAGAGAAGAAAAGATTTATAATGTGATTTCTATTTTTTTCCGAATATTTGTCAATGTTTTGTTTTCTATGAGTAGGAACTAATTTGTTTAGTCCCTATATGTGATGAACCCTAAGTTGTAATGACAATTTGATTTAGTCTTTTATTCAATGCAAATTTATTAATTGATTTATTATGATTCAATTATACGTTATATTCTTCATCTAATACATCTGGAATATTAGTTAATTATTTGATTTTATATGATTGAGATTTAGAAATCCTTTTGTGCGAATATATCTACCATAATCGAAAAAAGTTGTATGCAAACCTAGAAATAGGTCAATATAATGCAATCTTAGGGGTTTTAACTAGAAAGAGATTTCAGTTAATCAACTGAGGGGTTAGTTGTTAATAGTCTTGAAAAAGATATTAACATAAGATAGGAATTTCCACAATCTAATAATCAATCATTTAATTGCATGATAAAAGGTTAACATTAAAAAATTCTTAGGGGGATTCATCATCTAAGTACTATTTATTTGATATCAATATTTCGTAGTATTCTCAACTGTCTGAGTTCATTATTGTTTAAATCTTAGTTTAATTGTTTAGTTTAATTTTTAATTAAATCCATAATCTGATTTGAAGGTTAGATAATGGGAAAAGGGTTAATACTAGTACTTATAATCATCGTAGGATCGACTTTTAGTTGCCAGTACTAGCTACAGCTACATCGTATCCTTGCGGTTTAAAATTTATAAATTCTTATAAGCTTAAGAAACACATCAATCATAAATATTCTAAGATCTTACACCTGCATATATAAATAATATACAACAATCTCTTCCTTAATGAATGTACTGTATTTAACTAACACACTCCATAAAATGTCTCTAAGATTGTACATCTGTATATATGAGTCATAATAGTAATCTTCACTTTAGTGAATATATCATATCCAACCAACACACTTCAAGATATGCTTCTAAGATTATACCTTAGTGTATATGAGTCATCTACATAACAATCTTAATATACCATATTAAACCAAAGTAGTCCAAGAAAGGTCTTTAAGAATGCACATTTGTAATCTCTCTCTTAGTGAATATACCCTACATAGGCTAAGTTGTATTCATATCTACATCTCAAGACATTAATCAAGTGTAAGTAATATTAGAAATTCTCCATATTAATTAGATTGGTCGACATGTTAGTTGCATTCTCTAAATTATGAACCTTTTAAATAATATCTAATTATATGAAATGCATTCTCTAATCATGTCAAAATTCACATCTTTTATCATAGAACCTATCTATATATCCTTCTCCTAATTATTTATGGGCCCCTTAAAGGTAGTTAGATCCCTATTATTGATGGTCAAAGCATGAGAGACTGAGCCTTTCCAACCATATCTACTTGGTGATTTGATGGAACATTTCACTTTATCTAATATATGGCTATATCATGTTGATGCTATTTTACTAACATTGTTCTGTATCATGAACCATAATTTTTATCCTTTTTAGCATGTAATTTTGGCTTTTTTAGTTCAACTTGTGTTATCTTTAAACCAATACTACTCTATGCTAACCTTGGCATATCCTCTCTATATGTTTACCATAGCATGTGATACACCTCAAACATTATATCCTTAAATGTTACACTATACTTTTTACTAAGAGTATGAAGCTTATAGAAGTGTAACTTGTAGTTTTTGAATTCCTTTAATAAGCTCCAATTATGAAGTTTTATCATCCCTCACTCACTAAGATAACCCAGTTTAATGTTCTATAACATCATATTATCTTCTTTTGACTCTACTACTATAAATTCTTCATCTACAATTATGCTCCTTATCAATTTGTAGATTTTTTTACCAATCATAGTGCTTTCATCACAATCTTTGCACCATTTACCACTTTAATATTCTCTGTCATTTTCATAGGCAGAATTATTCACATATAAGATGCTTAAAAAATAATTTTCTTATTTAAATCTAGTACATATCAAACATCATAGAATATTTTAATAATACCATCAACCATATAGATCCTGATTTGTCTTACTCTGATAATTTTGCAAAATTTATCATCTCCCAACTAGATAGTATTCAAGTTTTATATTAAGGATATAGGATTTTTATGAGAAGCCTCATAAGAACTTTTAAAAAACTAACTGAATTAAATAGGAGAAGTGGGCAGGAATGATTTAAGTGAAGTTACAAATCGCTACTTGATGTGTATGACACATGGTGTCATATGATATAAGCATCTTGTACCTAGTATCTATAAGTCCTAAATTTAGTTGATTAAAACATAGAGTGTGTCTATATCACTACAATTTGATTCTTAGTTTTATATGATATTAGTTGACCTTAACGAAAAATCAAATTTTCTTTTGGTACTCTATTCCTTAGTCAGACAATTCCTCCTAATAAATTTTATAGCATTAAACTATCATTTTAACGTGAGTTTAGATCTAGAAATCCTTTTAGATGAGACATTTCTCTACTACTTTGTCTTATGATCTTGATTTCCTCTTATATACAACCTTTCACCTCAAGAGATATCACCAATGTTCTTTCTCTATATGAACTAATAATGGATCAGTGATGTCTTCCAAACTAAATATCTCCTTACCAAATAAAAGTGTGATTACTAAATATTCATAAGAAAGAACTAAAGGAAAAAACAAGATCATTATTTTACCCTCATTTATAGTAGTCACCTCGATCCTTAATAGGTCATTGAGTATTTGGTTGAATGCATAGATATGATATTCTAAATATATTCCATCATGTATATTTAGCCTGTATAGTTTTTATTTTATATACAACGTATTTTTTTATAGAATTTGATATGTATTGAATCTTTAACTTCTTTTATATCTCCACATTGGATGTAATATCCATGATGTGGTATATGACCTAATTTGTTAATTGTAGTTGTATGGTTCTAGCTACTCACGCATGTAACTATTTCTAGTCAACCTTATCTATGTCTTCCAGCTTATTCTCTAGTAACCCCTTTAGCATGTCTTGTTGCTAAGAATGAGAAAATGATCAATTTTAGTTCAAGTTGCCTATCACTTGAGTTTGGTCTGAGCCCTTTAATTTTGGTTAAAGCCTAATTAAGGCTTAATTAGGTTTGAAGTTAATAGACTAAATTTAAGCCTGATGGAGGGATCAGCCCTAGCTCGATTATGCCAAAATAAGCTAAACCAGGTCAAGCCAAGGTCAATAAGTTTAGGCCAAGCCTAATCAATGTGGACAAGCCTAATTGGTCTGAAAAATTAAAAACATGTGTAAAATAATATATCATTTTCCTTTGATTAATCAAACAACTTCAAAACAGTCCAGAGTAAAACAATATATCATTTTCACATTAAAAACATTACAAAGGCAACACAAACAAATTACAAATATTTTAATAAAGTGATTCAAATCATCTAAAACAAGCGATCACTTGGACTTGGAGAAGCTAAAGTGGAGACAATGTCATGGAGTTCTCTTTATTAATTTGCAACATTTATTAGTAACCTAAACAATTCTATGAGAAAAAAGTAAGGTTAAAGAAAACAAACTAATAGTAAAAGCAAGCTAATTAATTGTTATAGTTGGGTTCACTAACAGTTTGCACCATTTCGTCCACATATAAAAAAATTGTTATGTGAATTATACCCAATCATGTAACAATTTTATTAAATGGACGCAGGATAATTAACAAAAAAATGTGACTTTATTATTAGATATGTCAGTGAAAAGAAACTATCTATTAGATGAAAGGTTTATGTACCTATCACAATATAAAAAAGAAAAATAAGATAACATAATGAAAAATTATTGATTTTTTAAAAAACTTACATGTCATAAAGAGTTCACCTTAAACATTTTTAGCACCTAACCAATTTGGGGCGCACATCAAGGCTTCGATATTTTTAGGTTAAAATTGATTATGATAAGGACTCACTATCTGACCATTAGTATTAAAAGAAAACTCAAAAGTAACTACATATAGTTATTGGAATTGCTAACAATTCTTGTGCAATAACTTATATAATCGAAATTCAGATAAATATATAGAAGCATATATTAAGCTCCATTCAACTTTCATCACAATATAATGTCAAAATGTTTATCAACCATAGTCATAATATCAACTTCTAAGTATTTAATTAACTCCATCCTCCTATAAGAAATCCTAATGCTTTTTTTTAATTCCTTAAAACAAAAACTTAGACTTCTACCTATACTTGATGATGATGTATGAGTAAAAGATGAAGCTAATATTAAACTACTACAACCCATCTCTTTGTCCATTATTAATTAATAATTGTTAAATAAATCATACTAGAAACATTTAATGATATAAATATGTCCTATAACCGATCACCATAAAATTATTGATAAAACATTAAAGTCCCTCTATCTTATACCTTGGCCTAACATAGAAATGATTGTCACAGAATTATGAATTATGTACTAACAAGATGAAATTTCTTCACCAGTTTCTTTGCCATTTTTGAATCACCTCGTTAGAATCAAAGATCTACTCAAATAATGCTAGCTTAATGGCATATATGTTAGAAAAGCAAGTGCATGAAAATGGATACTTTTTTCTAAAGGACAATTCAATAACAATTATGAAAAATCATCATCTTTGCATAAATTGCTTTAGTTAACTCCCATTACTCTTCTATCTATAAATATGTATATACAAATTCTTATTATCTCAACTCTATAAACACATCAATATATTTAGTTATCGAATTTGGAATCTTTAAGATGGTGTTCCATCTTATTGGAAAATCCAAACATAACTTCAATGTTCATGGAATACGTAGTTATCGTATAGTTTCTTTAAAATTTTCAATTCATTTAGGTGTAATGATTCAATATGCAAAGTTATTTTAGATTGCCTCTACCCTTATTTTATTATCTTCAATTCATCCTTCATTATCAAATTCATAATATGCGCAAAACAACGCATATGAAATAATCTCTTAGCTATTAACAAGCTCTCAAATCCATGACTTGGTCTTCACTTTTTTGATCACATTATTGTTTGTATTATGTTTATCCAAAGTTATGATTGAGAGCGTCATGCCAATGTTCCAATCCATTAAGCAATTAACCAATACAATTGTCAACTTTTACTTATATACAACATCGAGGCCTAAATAAACCTACCATTTAAAATATGAACAAATATCAATTATAACATAATTAATAAACAAATGATAAAAAATTTAAGAATATTGTTGACCTTAAGATTTATCTGCATAAATCCCAGTCATTGCTAATGTAATATGTCATCAGTGCCATAAAACCCTTCTTTTTTATCAATCATCCATATACCTGATGTGATTGCAACTAATCCATGATTCCTAGACAATGTCTTTAATGTAAAAATTATTTTGTTCTTTATAAATATTAAAGAATTTTTTCTTCTTGGTATCATGAGATAACATCTTAAAGGTTATTTAAAGTAAGGTGACAAACCTCTTGATGTTTTGCTTATCAACAATAGAGAGTGAATATCATTCCCTATAATCATCTTCATTAACAAATTCTTAGATATCTTAAAATCGTAAATCGTGATAGTCATTTCATTTTTTCCTTTCATTAGGTTAGGGGTTAAAAAAATTTGACCTCCTAATACCATCTTTCTCCTATTACATAATTACATAAGTATCTTCAAATGATATGTTCAACCTTTAAAACCCCTACCCAAAATCTTATCGTAATACTTGCATGCTGTTTGATCTGCTTCATCACTTAATTTAGTCTTGATGAAGTTAATCTAAACATCACTTTTTATCTTTAAAGAATTGGTTCCCTTATTCGTTATTGTTTCCTTCACTTAGTCTATTAACAAGTACTAGATTGGAACTCTCAATTATATTCCCTTAAAAGATTATGCTCATCTATATAAAACAATTATAAACAAGATAATCATAAAACCATTTTGAGCTAAAGAATATAATATACAAATGAAATAAGAGATAAATTGTATAGTTTGGGAAAGAACCTCAGTATCCTTACTAGACATTCCAAAATAATCAATACATCAAAAAAATGGGCAAGCATACTATAAAACTTATTATAAACTTGATGTATGCTAGAGATACATTACTTTTTACATTATTTTTATAGCATATTACTTGTATTTTGGATACTTTTAAAGGATTTCATACTTAAAATGAGAAAATGTTTTATTTTAGATCTTATTTCTAACTCTTGAAGTAAAAAGGAGCAAATTTGGACAAGAAACGAGTTAATTTAGAGTAAACTTGGAGAAATTGAAGAAGAGTCCTAGAATATAGCACCTACTTGCCATTGTGTTAAGGTCGTGTTCCAAAGTAGTTGATTCTTCTTATCCTTCACAGCTCTACTGTAATAGTCAGTTTCCAAACCTACTAACGGATTAAAGTGTTAGATTATTGAATTACATTATACTAGAATGAATTTGGTGCATTTAGAATATGATTTTTATGATTTCATTAACATGCATAATATGATCATACACATATAAAATTTTATTTAGAAAATTTGTACTCAATTGACATGTTCTTGGATATGAAAGTTTATAAATAACTGTAACATGATTGTTCATTTCTAATGTCTTGTATTCTGATTCTCCAGTAAAAAGAATTAATGGATTACAGTTAGTAATTTGGAGTTAATTGTCATAATTGGAAGATTGATAGATTAATATGTACATTTAGACTAGGAAAAAATTTAAGTAGCAAGATAATTGATATATGAAAATTTAAGATGACTAAGCCTATAAAATGAGTGACATATGGTAGTAGAATTGAGTGACAAATGGCTTAGAGAATTAAGTGATAAGTGGCCTTGGAACTAAGTGACATTTGGTAGCCTAAAAAGAGGACATATAGTTGGCCTAGACACTTGATAAGTGTCCTCTCCGCTCACACCACACAACAAACACATGGCCGAATCTCCTCTTTTGTTGTTTCTGCTGTACTCTCTCCTTCTTCTCCCTCTCACATCCAAAATGTACTTCGCCCTCACATCTCTATGTTTTGCCTAAATTCTATTCAATTGCCACACTAAAATCCATGCAAAAATGCTTCATAAAGATAGTTATAGAAGTAAAACATTGTTAAATTTGTTGTCATCTTGTTGTCTTTGCTGAAACCATCCTTCTTCCACCTTGTTCTTAAGATGATCTTATATGCATGTGAGGCAAAGTAGGTTTGATACTTTATGGTGGCATTTGAGCTAAACAAGTAAGTGAAATACTGATCTTTGTGGCTTGGGATATGATGATTGATTAGAGATGGATTGAAGGTAATGTTGATGTTGAAGTTGTGCTGGAAAGCAATAGATGAATTGGTTACTTTTTTGTTTTGTTTTTGGATGCATGAAAATAGTAGTTTATAGGCTATTATATGGATGATCTAATTTTGGATTTGAGGTATAATTGATGAGGAATTTATGTTAAAGATAGGTGTTACTAAGATGTTTTAGAATCTGGAAAGTTAGAGATATAAATAAGTTTGCAAAATGGAAACTGTTAATAATGAAAGTGAGAAAAATTGGGAGCCTTAATGTAATCAATATGGAAGCTAGACTTGTATAAAATGAATTAGCTTTACGGGATATGAAATATGGAAAAATTCAAGTGGTAGTGATGTCTCTAAGTATGTGAAATTCATGGAGAATTGAGGAAGAAAGATTATGCACAATCGTGGCCTGATTACCTGCCTTCTATCACCATCGTGACAAGGTCCCCTATGATCATGGGCCGAGTTCTAGATTAAAAGTTCTGCTTTGTGTACGTGTTGAACCAGTTGAGGAAAAGTCACTTTAAATTGGTGTATTTGGTCTTAATTAAGGCTTAGAATGAACCTAGATTGTTGCTTGATTAATTGGTTAAAGAGCTTGATAAGTTTAGGTAGTTAATTGATGTCATAACTTAAAGAATGTATTGTTTTGGTATCAATGTAACCTAATCTAGAAATTATGATGTGATGAAGGAATAAAGGTATTCTTATGAATGCAAACATGATCTTAAGGATTTGACTAATGTGTATTAGGTATAGATGAATGGGAATTGGGAAATTGTATGATTATATATTGCTAGAAAATTTTGGTAAATGTATGATTTATGAATTTGGTGTAAATCAAGCTTACTTAAGGTATAAACCTAATTGCAAACTAGATTGTATACAAGCTATAATGTTTGAATGGTCAAGAAATTTGTATAAGAATACATACCAAAAAATTCAATTGAGCATGCATTGAAACATGACACATGTACATATGTATGATTGTATATTCATATGATCAAACAAATTAGTGATTTATGAACTATGTGTGTATTGTATGACGATAGATGCGTAAGGTGCTCGTCAATATCTAGACATTGCTAGAACATTGAGACAATAGCTTTTCTGGAGCATACTATGAGTTAACTTAGATGTGTAAACTCAATTATATATGCTTTTGTATGAATTGAATGTTTAATTTGAAATGTGTTTGTAATTGATTGATAAATGTCAGATTTAGATCCGAGGAGCTTGATATAAAGCATGAGTATACTGAAATGAAAACATGGCATGTGAAATCATGCATCTTATCACTTTGAAATGCATGATCAAATAAAAAAGTTGTGACCAGAGTGACCGAAGTGGGAAAAGAGCTTTGAGCTCAAGATTGTGGAAAAGAGCCTTAAGCTCATATGACACATACTCGGTATCTATAATGGATAAGGGCCAGAAATAATCTCGATGTCCACAAACAGATACAGGACAGTAAATTGGGTTGATAGGCACTTGGTCA
>JAOTAY010000006.1:24038457-24060350 GCA_025629805.1 Erythroxylum baracoense | reverse complement strand
GTATGTTTTCGGTTATACGTTATGTTGTGTTATGGTCTTTTCCGCAGCGTATTGTGAATACTTGGGCCATACGCGATCCGACACATAGACCATAGACGCCTAATCGGACCTTATTAGATTGCGCCTAGCCAGACACTAACTTAAAAAGCTAATAACAATCCATAACTACTTTGTACCCCTATTATCGCACAAAATTCAAGGCATTGTGATTCCGATTCCCTATGACATGGTATATGCACAAGCTCTTAGTACACTCTCTTTGTGCTAAGAGGAAGAGTATAGGTGTGGTGAGTTATAAGGATCTCTTCTTAATATACTGTATATATTAAAGGAAGAGGACATACCTTGATATTTTTTTTATCCATATTATCTGCGGATACCTCTATTGGGTCAATTTTGACATTATCAGTAGTAACTTAGTCATTACGAGACTAGCAACAGAGCTTAAAGTGTCTATTGATGACCTTAACTTGACTATAATAGCCATTTCCACACCCATTATAATGGAGATCTTGCAAGCCATACAAATGGTGGAGCTCTGCATTATTAGTTGATAATATTTTATGCTTATTAATATACCACCATAAGCTACAAAGGAGATAATTCATTATAAAAGACTAAACTAAAAACATATTAAATGCAAACAATTCATTTCAATTTTGATTGTTTTGATTATTTGAAAAGTCTACATAACTAGTTATGAGTGTTGATGGATAAGTGAATTTAATTTGCTTTATGAATTTAGAGAATGAATATTTAATAAGTATTTGATATTCTTTATATTAAATGCACATGCATCAAGTAATTTTGACTTCTTTTGAACATTTTCATTATCCTAGATTAAAAAAAACTAAAACTAAAATTTAAGTGAATAAATGAGCATAAATAATTCACTTTGTTGGCTTTATAATGATTAAAAAGTTGAATTTAAAGAACAGTACTAATAGCCATTTGAGATAGTGACCTGGTTGAGTCATCTAGGGTATTCATAATAAAGTGTTCACTCTTGCATAAAAAGACTAGGTGACTTTTCAAACAATCTTCTAATGCTCTTGTTTTGTTTAAATTCATGTCTTATTAATAAGAGTTTTGAATTTGTTTAGAAGTTAAAGTGAGTTGAGCCAACTTGCAAATTAATATAAGTAGTTAGTTATTTAGCATTTTAATGATCCTTATGTTTGAATGAGTGATAAAAAAATCTTTATTGTCATATTTGTTTTGTTTGATATGTTTTTGAAATTATTTCTTATTTAAGATTAAATGATAGAATTATTTTGCTTATATATGAGCGAGTTTGTTGTATTCTAGACATGCATTATTTTTATAACATATTGCTTATGTTTTGGATACTATTGAAGGATCTAGTACTTAAAATGAGAAGTATTTTTGTTTCATATCTTATTTCTACCTTTTCAAGGCAAAGGAGTTAATTTTAAGAATAATTGGAACAATTTAGAACAAACCTAGAAGAATTGAAGAAGAACCCAAGAACACAGCACCTATATGCTACCATGTTAAGGACATGTTCTTAAGATGGTTAATTTTACTTATCCTTTGTAGCCCTACACATCCCCATATTGGTACATTGATCAAGTAACACAATACTTACATGCTCTTGTATAGGTCATGTGTCAGCGTTAAGATCTCTAAAAAAAGTTATAGAATAAGCTAAACATAATATGGCTAGAAACACAATCCTATACTGGGGTTGTTTTACTCATTAAAAATTAAGGCTTTAGATTTAAAGAAGAAAAGAAATAGGTGCTTTTTTGGCCAGGAGATAGTTGGAAAAGTCATTTGAAAGCCATTCCACATTGGTTATTAATCAAGAACAAGTCAATCTTGAAAGATAGACAAGGATTGAATAAGAAATATCAAAGATTCAAGATTCAAGACTCCTAACAATGATATCTTAGTCTTATTTTTTTTCTTATTTTCTAGCCGATATTCTTATTTTATATTCTCTCTTATTGATATTCTGTCAGAGCTTGAAGATGGAGTGAACAGTAGCTAAAGATGGAGATAATAGCTACTAGTTACTAATCTTTGATTGTTTTCTTTCTCTAGCCTCTGCATTTTGGTGCCTTTCAGCTCTTGCTTCCTCTTATGACCAACTCATTAGCTTTGTAGTTAGCTACAGGTGCTTCTTCTTCACTCCAATCCTTTCATTTTAGCCTATTAATCTTCTGCTTTTTCCTTTCTACATATCACTCTTTCAACTTTAACTTTTCTTAAATCCTAAACCATTTCCTTTCTTCCTTATTTCTTTATCCAACAGTTAGTGCTTTTACCCTACAGTTCTAACATGCCCCTCCTTTTGTTTGAATTATTTCTTCCATTCACACCCTCCACCTTAGTCACCTTCGTAACACTTCAAACACCTCAAATCCTCCCCTGCTTTTAAAAACAAACCTGAATTCCTAAATGTTCCTTCTGCTCACACCAAACACAATTGGGTGCAAGTGGTAAGTAACCTTAACCTTGATGTCAAATTATCCTACTGTCCCCAACCCTTCAACTGACAGACTTATAGTTTCTCCTCCAGTATCTATCCTTCAAATTGGAGTCCAAAAGTGGCAATCCACATTGGTAGGCTTCTTCCTTGATAAAAAGGTGTCCTTTACTACTATGAAAACTTAGGCTTGGAGTAACTGGAAATAATATAGTTTGATTGATTCATTCTGAATAAAGAAAACATCTTTTTCTCCAAATTTGATACCATTATTTGTGCCACTGATGTGATTAAGGCTAGACCTTAGCACATTTTCATCAAGCCTTTCCTCATTCAGTCATGGAGACCAAGAGTCAGCTTTGATGAAATCAAATCAACCAATATACCATTATGGATATGCATCCATAAAACACCATTAGAATATTGGAATACAAAAGGTTTAATACATCTTGCAAGCTTTTTTAGGAGACCTTTGTGCTTGGATCAAGACGCTATAGAAACAAAGAGAATCAATTTTACAAGAGTATGTATAACTGTTGACAGTCTTACTGATTTACTTGAGAAAATTCCCTTAATGAAGTACAATGAAAATTTAGAGCTAGTTGAAGATAAAGTCAACGTTACCTATGATTGGAAACTCCCTAACATGAAACGTAAAGAAGTCTGAAAACATACAGGAAAAATACTCATCATTGGCATCTTTTCAAAATTGATGTAAGAAACTGTGGATCAAAACCAATTTGAGAGTCTCCAGGCATTTGACACTGCCAATATCGATACCATAACCTCATCACATATGTCCAATAATCCTTATAATTCATTAAGCATGGAAGCTTCTAAGGAGAAGGTAAAACTTCACCCTCTTGTAATACCATTTCAGATATTAGAACTTACAAACCCAATTTAAAGAGTGACTCAAAATTGCTACTACATATTCACCTGTAGAATGTTCATTACCTTATATTGAATCCTTTTGTGCTTTTAACCCAACTACTATAGATACACTTCTAGAGTTTATATTACCTTGAATTGAACCCACTCCTACCTCCCTACTTGAAGAAGGGTTTCAGCCAACCACTAGAACAAAATTAGGTAGAAAGAAGAACCTTGGTTCTTCTATTATGAAAAAATGATATTCTTTTCATAGAACATCAAGGGGTTAAATTCCCTGGTAAGTAACAAACCATTCAAAGTTTTTTTACTATGAATAACATATATGCTCTTGGTATTTTGGAAACCAGATAGAATCACAATCATTGTGCCATCCTTACCTTATTCTCCAGCATTTAGAAGGCTATTTCTAATTCAAATACTCATCTTAATAGGAGAATTTTGGTTTTCTACAACTCTGAATTGCTTCAGCTTCTTAATTCATCCATCAGTGATCAAATCATATATCTTGAAATAAAAATCCTCACTAAAAACCTCCTTCTTGATATTTCAATTATCTATGATTTTAATAATGCTTACCATAGAATTTCTCATTGGAATACGCTTAAGAATATCCATCAAAGTATTAGATCTCCATGGATCCTACTTAGTGATTTCAATGCCATTAGGCATATTAACAAAGCTAATAGGAATTATTCAAACAGACTTTTATATGAATACTTTAAACAATTGCATCAATGTAATTAATGTCACTGATCTTCCAAGAGGTGGAAATTATTTCACTTGGAGTAACAAACTTAAAGACACTACCTTCTTGAGTAAGAAGTTGGATAGGGGCATGTCTAATTCTAAATGGACACAATCTTTCCGTAATTCTTATGCTTTCTTTCCAAATCTGAGTATATCTGACCATTCTTGTATTTTAATTTTCTCATACTTACTAAAACCTCCAATTAGACACCCTTTCAGACTAAATAACTCCTTGTTGAGTATTGAAGGATTCAAAGATGTTGTCAGGAAAGGTATGAGCTCAATCATCACAAGTTTTAAGAAATTTTATATGCCAGAAAACTCAGCAGCATTAGAGATGAAATCAAAATCTTCTATAGAGCTAATATTGGCAATATTCATCACTTCTCAAACATTACCAAAAAAGCACTTAATAAGGCACAAAATGGCCTGTATATGGATCCAAACAATCCCCTATTTTAATATTATAAATTTTAAGTCTCTTCTAATTACACCAAAGTAGTTGAGTTTGATTATTCTTTGTGGAAGCAAAGGTCCAGGAATTTATAGCTAGAAGAAGGTGATAGGAATTCTGCTTTCTTTCATAGAGCTTTCCAATTAAGGAAATCTACTAACTAAATTGTCTCCTTGTTGTCTAACGGCACTCAACTCCACACATAAGTGGAATTTATTTTAAAAGTTATCAATCACTTCAATCAGCTGCTAGGAACCAGTTCTTCAGCCACTTCTTCTATTAAACTTCTTGACGAAATTATTCATCAGAAAATATCTTCAAGTGAGGCTAATTTTTTATCATCCACGGTCATTCCATTTGAAGTTAAATTGACAATTAAGTCTCTTGCTCAATGTAAAGGCCCTGGTCCTGATGACGTTAATATTCTATTCTTGAGAATTGGGGCATTATAAGGCAAACTGTTATAGAAGTTATTTAAGAGTTCTTTAGTAATAAAGCCTCATTGAAAAAGCTCAACAAAATTTTTATCACTTTGATTCCTAAAAGGAAAGATCACCAATCCCTTAATGAATTTCTCATGATACTTATCCATATACAATATTGTCTCTAAGATAATAATATAAAGGCTCAAAAGAGTTCTCCTAGGTTTGGTGGATAACTCTCAATATAGTTACATCCCAAATATGCACATTAGAGATAACATTACAATTGCACAAGAACTTTTTAAACATTATAATAGGAGGAACACAAGTAAAAAATTGTGCAAAAAGGCTTATGATTTAGTGGATTGGAATTTCATTCTTAACATACTAAGAGCTTTTGGATTTCTTTACATCTTTGTTAACTGGATACACCAATGCATCTTAGCTGTTTCATACAAAATTTTGGTGAATAGACAAGCTACTCCTCCAATCTAAGTTGCTAAGGGTATTAGGAAAGGGGATCCTATTTCCCCTTACCTATTTTCATTAGTGTTTGAAGTTCTAATAAGATAATATAAAAGAACTGCATCAAGGAAATTTAGCTTTAAATTTAATGTAAAATGTAAGAAAATCAACCTGATTAGCCTCAATTTTGCTGATGACATTTTTAACTTCACGAAAGTTGACACTAAATCAGTTACTCCCATCTCTAAGGTATGTAAAATGTTCCTCTTTATTTGGTTTGTCCATCAACTTTGACAAATAAATCTTTTATCTATCAGCAAGTGCTTCTTATTTAGCCACAAGATTCTTTAACATCACAAGCTTCAAAATTGCCCAACTACCTGTTATATATATTAGAGTCCCTATCGCTTCCATAAAACCAACTTTACTTATTTCAAGCCCTTCCTTAGTAATATTAAAAATATAATTGAAATTTGGTGCTCCAAAGCCTTGTCCTTTATAGGTAGATGTTAATTGATCAATTCTATGTTGATTTCATCATCTTGTTATCATGCCTCGCACATCATTTTTTCCTATACAGTTATTAAGGAAGTGAAGAAACTATTGAAGAACTTCTTATGGAAAGCTGAAGGTAGTGGAACCTTTAAAGTTAAATGTTCAGGAGTATGTTTACCTAAGATATGTGGTCGACTAGGCATCTTGTCAGTTAAACTTCTTTGCTCATTTCTTCTCACTAAGAGAATCTAGAGGTTTTTTACAATAAAAGCTCTTTATAGGTAAAATTGATCCACACATACTACATCAAGGACTAAAGTTTGTGGAATATTAAAACACCTTCCAACTTTTCTACTCTTTTTTAAAATTTGTTTTAATTCAAAGAGGTCAAGAGTCATTACAAACACATAATCTATGATGGTAAATCCACCTCCTTCTTTTATGATCCTTGGACTCCTTTTGGTCCCCTCTCTTAATTTATGGACTTTAGCTTTTTACTATCTCTTTACACACAAAAATCAAAGTAGCAGATGCTTTGGACCTTTTGAACGGCTCTTTGTCTAATAATTCATCAATAGTGGCTTCATTTCTTTCTTCTGTTATTCTAGATTCCACTTCACATGATGAGATCAAATGGTTGCTTACATCGTCTGGAACATTTACTAATCCATCATGCTCGAACTTATTCAGGAGATCTAACTAATATGTTTCTTGGTCTAAACTAATCTGGTTTAAGCATAATTTACCCTACAACTCCACCATTACCTAGCTGGTAATCAATAACAGGTTATCAACCTTGGACAGGATAGATCACCATACCAACTTCACCAATTGGTATTGTTTGTGCAAATCCTCATCTTAAAGTATAAATCATTTATACTTTCAATTTAAATTCAGTCAGTATATTTGGAAACACATAATCCAGTTATGTTAGTTGGTCTAACCACCCAACTTATGGTTTGAAATCATTAATGTAGCTCAAGCATTAAGGAGACCTATGGATTTACAAAGTGGCTTTCACCTACATTATAGTAGCTATTTGGGAAGAGAGAAATAACGGGAATTTTGGAAACTCCACATCCACTAAAGAGGCTATTTTTTAGATGTTATTCAATAAGATCAGAAACTATATAATTGCTTTAAGACATGATATTCATCTCAGCACACAAATCCTTATGGTATAGAGAATCAAATAGTCTTTTATACTTTTCTTTGTCATTTTATAATGATGTGATCATTTTGCATTGTAACGGTTAATTATGATCAAACCTATTGTGTCTTAATTTTTGTTTATTAATTCAATTCCAATTTTCAAAAAATGTTATAAAATAAATGAGATATAAATATAGGTGGATGGACCTTAGGGTTTATGTGTTAAATTGATTTTTAGTTTAATGAATTTCCAATTTTCTTAAAATCTATTCATATTTTTATAATTAATTGAAAGAGAAAAAGTGGAAGATTCAAATATTTGAATTATGCATCGAGATTTGGTAGATAACATGTATGGTTTGATTACTACATAAATAAAAAGGGTTGAGCATGAGCCATCTAAAAGAAAGTTGCAAGATTTTCTTAGATTAGGGTAAATCTATCAAAAGAGATCATAGATTGAATTAATGCATATTATGTTGTCTTGATTTAAAAGGAATTTTAATTAATTAATCTAAAGATAAGAGTTATATATCTTAAGGGAGAATATAATTGTAACTTAAGAATTATCTTTGGTCTAAGAAATTAGAAGTATTTATTAAATTATAGTTAAATTGAGCATACTAAAGTCTTAGGAAAAACATTAATTTGTTTTGGTATTTATATTTATTACTTATTTTATTTTCGTCTTCAATAAATCACAATTGTTGGTTTAGCTTGTTAAGTTTATGAATAGATGGTAACTAAACAATAGTCCTTATAGAATCAACCCATACTCACTAGTGCTACAGCTATGTCATGCCCTTACAGTAAAACATAAGATATCAAAACTCCCTATACTAAAGCTTCAAACAACAATGTAAGTGTACGGTAAAGGTTTAATTAACATTGAAGTTAATTAATAAGAGCAATCTAAAATTCAAGATACAAAAAAAAGATAAATTGCATAATTTAGGAAATAATATTAATAGCCTCACATTGTCACAATGTATAAACAATGTAGATCATTTATATCTATTTTTATAGTATTCCTAGAATATATATATATATATATATATATTGAATTGCAAATAAAGTATTATTTAAAATTAGAATGCAAACATAACTCAAAACAAAATATTTAACAAGTAAATAGCTAGATAAGTTTTCCAAACTCCCATTGTCCCTCTTAAACAAATCCAAAATAACTTATATTCTAAAACAAAATTGTAATAAATTTTAAGAAAATGATTAATCCATTATGGAAATAAAGAGTCCCAACACACTAAATTAATTAAATTTGTCATTCAAGCAACATTAGAAGTATCTAATATATATTCACTCATTCATTTTTTTCACTTTTTAACTTCTTATAAACCTCTAAATAGTTAGCTATAACCATAATTATATCCAGACAACATTATATCAACTTTTCAATAGATTTTACCTATGGTAATTTTTTTATTCACTCAGTTGAGACAAAATGAATTTGAAAACTTAGTTTAAACCCCTTTCAATAATTTTTTTTATTAATCTTTAATGCCAAGCAAATTGAAACTCGAAGACAATAAGATACTCACACCTTAAACATTAATTATTGTTAGCTGAGAAGATGGAAATGAGGCTACAACATCATTGTTGCCTCATTTTTATAATGTTATAGCTTTTCTTAGGGATAATATCAAAATTCAACATATTCAATGCTATTTTTTAATATATCTTTTAGTTACATTTTTTTTGAGTCTTCTATCTGTTGAGAAATAAAACTAATAAATTCAAAATGATTAATCAAACTCTCCATATACAATACCCATTACTTGGTATCAAATCAGTATACTAACTAAAATATAAATGATGCGTTTAGGCTCATATATAATCCTCAGATAACTGGATGAACACAACCAATTCCATTAAAAGAATAAATATGCAAGCACTAACATGCTAATCACAACAACATCAAGTAACAAAACATAATTCAAGTTCAATATCCTACTACCTAAAGTAAAAATTGGAACCCCAACAGGAAAGGTAGGTGAGAAAAATCTAGTAAAAGCTACAAAATCTAATAAGGCATATGTTTTATAATTTCCATTATAAGAATATTCATAATTGAATATTATTTGTCAATATGGTTGGAAAAATAGAAAAAGGAAATGAGATATAATTCCTAAGCATAATAATCATTTAGATGAATTATCATATGTTGGATATATGTTCTCAAGATGGCTAGAGCTAGAGCAAAAATGCCTGCCTTCTCAAAGTGAAGCGATGATATGATAAAGAGGACTGTGAGTAGTAGTTAGGACATAGAGAGATAGAGAGGAGGGTCCAGAATCAAGATACACATAAAGGAGCTAGTTTGGGAGTGGGATTGGGAGCAACTTATAGGACAGGGAGATGATATTGACTCATGAATTGACATTGTTTTGTCATATAAACAAAATGACATCATTTATTGTATGGAGGAAAATAATATTCATTTATGGAACAACATTGTTTTGCTATATAAATAAAATGATATCTTTTAGTATATAATTGAAATTTAGGCTTTGTGCTGGACTAGGTTATAAAAGCTTAAACTTGAGCTTGAAATAAAGCCCAAAAATTTGGAAAAAAAAGTATAAGCTAGCCTAAAACTAAATTAACTTGATTTGAACTTATTGACTTATGGCTTGATTTGGTCTCGAGACCTTACGTAAGTATATTGGTATTGTCGACAAATGTTTCACTCTCTATTTTCAAAGTATGAAATTTCAATTTTCACTTAAATTTCCCACTTTAATCTTTACAAATAAAGTCATTGCCGACTCAATATTGCTCTTATACAACTTTTGGAAGATAATATGCAATAACAAAATTAATAGTATAAAAGAAGGAAATAAGAAGACAAGAAGATTTTTAGTTTAGCCAATTTGGTACTCCTACATCCTTGGGAGCCAAGTGTGATTAATTTTATTATTTAATTGAATCACTCTCTTGATAAATACAACATATTTCCTATATATAGACTAAGTTTATGAAAGTATCATTATATGTAAATTCTAGCTAGTATAATTATATGTAAGTTACCTTATGCTAATTCTAACCTAACTTAAACTATTTTAATAAGTCCTAAGATCCTTCTAGAGCTTCAAGTCCACCATAAACATGTTTCTAAATAAGACAACCCATTTTCTTCTTAGAATACTTGAATATTGTACATGCAAGTATATAAGCCATACACAACAATTTCCAACTTGGCTAATATAGCATGTTTAACCAAAATAATTTAAGAAACACGTCCAAGCTTACATGTCTGGGTATGTGAGTCATATATAACAGTCTTTACCTTAGAGAATATGTCACAAACAACTAACACATTATAAGAAATTCCTCCAATTTTACGTGTCCATTTATATGAGCCATATATAACATCTTGGATAATGCCTTGAAGTATATGATATCGCACAAGACGACAATCAAACTTAATAGGTTTAATGTGTTCATAAAAAATAGGATTTTGAGTGATTTGCAAACACTTTAATTATCACAATAAATAGGAGATGCAAAGGAGAAGGCATCACACATATTTTGAAGTAACCATTATAACCATAACAGCTTAGAGATAGTATTAGTAAGAGCTCAAGATTTTTCTTATGTATTAAAGTGAGAAATAACTAGTTATCTCTGACTATATCAAAAAATAAGAGACATGCTAAGAAAGAAATAATAACCAGTAGTAGAGCAATAATCAATAAAGTCTTTAACCTAATTAGAGTTATAGCTTGCTCTTAACTCTATTTCGGATGAGCTAGAGAAGTGAAAACTATAAAATAAGGTACCAAAGGATGTGAAGAATAGTATAAAAGTGAGTGGTATGACACGTAGTCATGAATTGACTGATAATGCAAACAACATGAGCAATATCAACATGGGTTATAGTAAAATAAATAACATTGCCAACTAGTTAATGATATAAAGTATTAGTCAATAGCTGAAAGATGAACATTGAGTTCAAGTGGAGTACTAATCATCTTAATGTTTATGTTACTAGCATAAGAGATAAGATCAGCAACACATTTGGATTGAAAAAGATAATAACAAGAGGAGTTAGAGGAACTTTGAGACTTAAAAAGTAGCTTAGATTAGCCAAATCCTTCATCCAAAAGTGTTGATAGGGAAAAGATTTGAGAAAGGAGATACCTTGAGTTTCATTCCCAGTAAGTATCATGCCATCAAGATACGATCATATAAGTTAGACTGAAAGACAAGGTAACAATTTTAGAGTTCAATTTGGCAAACTATATGTGAGGCGATTGTTTTAGTTCGACAAAGTTCTATGAAGATAATAAACCTTATTCGGTGGATGGCTATAATCAAATGAGGCTTTAAATATATACTTCTTTTTTAAGATTGTCATTGCGAAAGACATTTTTAACATCTATATGAAATAATGACCAATATTTACTAGCAACAATTGCAATAAGACTACGGATAGAGGTTAAAGAGGCTATAAGAGCGAATGTCTCCTCATATTCAAAACCATTCTCTTGAGTAAAGCCCTTAGCAATAACTTGGACTTTATATTACTAAATTAATTCATCAACTCAAATCTTAATTTTATAAACCCATTTACAACCAAAAACAAACTTATATCGAGAAAAATCAATCAAGTCCTAGGTGTTGGTGCTAAGAAGTGTGTATAATTCTTCTACCATAGAAAGTCCGAGTATGCCTCATGATAGGCGCAAGATGCATACAAAAAGCAATGGTGGAATAAACATGAAAATATCAAAGAAGGATAGAAGGGTAATTTACTCAATTAGTATGAAAAGAAATGGGTCAAGTAGTTCAAGGTTTTGATTAGTGAGAAGATGAACAAGGATTATATGGAAGAGTTAATGGATCCATAGTTAGAGAAGATGCAATAGGATCATATATTGGCTGAGTCAAATTGAATAAACCATTACATGATAGACCTATAAGAGAAATGTCTGGGAATAAATATATGGTTAGATTAGAGAGAAACGGTTGAGAGATTTCACTTAATCAAAATTTTGAAAGAATTGAAACTATCATATATTTCCAAAAGGTCACGCGATGAGAGATATAAAGTCTTTGAAGTAAAGGATCCTAACATTTATACCATTTGTGTCCTATATCATTTCTTAGGATGCAACATAATTGCATTTGTGATTTTAGTTTGGTGTATTCAAATTGTCAAAGAAGAACAAAGCAAGGATTTTCAAAGACTTTAAGAGTTTGGCAACTAGGAGCACGATTATTTAAATGTCTGTGAAAAGATATATTATCTATGCATGAGTAGGGATACGATTTATAGCATAACCAACAATAAGAATAACTTTTTCCGAAAAGGTTTATGGAAAAGATGAAGATATAAGAAGAGCAAGTATGGTCTCTTAAATGTCTTTATACTTTTGTTTTATTCGACCATTTTATTGAGAGCTAATTGGATAAGATTTTAAAATAACAATTTCTTGATCAAGAAAACGGGTGAAGGAATTATTATTATATTCTACGACCTTATTAGAGAGTAATATTTTAATTTGTGAAAAAACTGAATTTTGAATCATATTTGCAAAGCAAGAATAAAGAAAAAACATCTAATTATATATTAATCAGTCTCTTATATTTAATCATATCAATCTCCTACATTTAAATTGCTGATATATTATAAATATATTAACACATTGCATGAGAAAACGACAAACAATTTTCATTTATGCAAAATTGATTAATAATAAAGAGTATGTTGTCATGTTTAAAGGATTAGGTCATCGTGGTTAATACACATACCAAAGAACAAGAGTTATTTTAAGAAATTAGACGTTTTTCAGTCTTTGTATGGTTATTTAACTTTTGTTCAAATCCTAAGAATGATTTAAAGCCAAGTCAATGGATGTGAATGGCCTACCTTAATATAATGCCTACAGAATTTAAACTTGTTCTGTTCTTTGTAATTAAGAATGTAATAGGCATATATGCAGCAATTTTTTTATAGATTGGAACATAATATTCAGAATGAATAATATGATTTAAGTTGCTATCCTTGTGTTAGTATAACTGAATTGAATTCTAGTAATAAAAGGATTTATCAATTTTGGTATAGTTTTTATACGTACATATTGAACTATATTATATTTTAAATATACTTTAAAATAATAAATCTCAATTTTAATAATTGTTTTTTAATTAAGAAATTAATGTTTTAATAAGAACTAAAAACCTTAATTAATTGCACAAAATTATATAAATTATAAATTAAGAGAACGGGAGAGGAGGGGACATAATAATTAAGAAAAGTGAGAAGGTAATAAGAAAAATGCGTTATCAATAAAATATAGATAAAGATGAGTTGTTAATGCAAAATTTTATGAATTGTGTAATTCAAAAGAATTAAATTTCTAATAAATGTAAAAGAAAACCTATTTTTAGATATATTGATATCATACTACTGATATAATTAAATTAAATTCTTAAAAAAGATCAATAGGAGTTGGGCAATAAGTTGAATTAAAATGCATTGTTTTGGGTTATACCAAATAAGATGTGACTGAACACAATTTTGAACAGGTTATTTCGTAGGCATGTTAATCACGGAATACATGAATTTAAGGACGAAGCTTAAGCTAAATATGGTATAATACCATGAATGAGTATAGCTGTTGACGTCAAGCTGTATTATACGGGTGAGATTTAAGTGAGCCTTGGGGGTTAACATCATATGTTGAAAGTTGGGATGGGCCTGAGATAACATTTGATTGGATAACCGAACAATCTGGTCCAAGAATTTTGGGAAAACATAGCGTAGAGTTAGGAACTACGGTGGCCGTGGGGACCTGAGACATTTCCGGTAAGTTTCCATGATTACATTTCAAAATTCAAAGTTCAAACCCAAGAATAAGATTTTCACTTAAACTTATTACAATGTTCTAAATCGCAAAAGAAAGATGACCTGATGATGGACTTACCTTTTACCTTTTTTCCCAAAGTGTAATTAGCGTGTTTGTGTCCGTTAGCGTTGATTAAAGTCTTTCTCTAACTGTGTTTAATTAGCGTGTTTGTGTCCGTTAGCGTTGATTAAAGTCTCTCCCTGTCTCTCTATAACTCTGTTTAAGTACATAATTTAAGCACAGTGCCTCCCTCCCAGATCTGCACTGTACATTAGACGACAACTATTCCATTAGATTCTCTTAGATCTTTCACTCATTTTGAATGGCTTTTTTATGTTAATTACTTTCTTCTTCACGTGGATGCTCAGCAGCAGAGAGCAGCGCCAAATTGTAGAGCGTAGACTCAGTCAGTAATCAATTCTTGACAATTTCTGATCTTGAACTACGGTGGTTACTTACTGCTCTGGTTTCAATTAAGCAATGTTCGTGAATGACACGTCCTCAGGTAAAAGCGTGGAAGACTGAGTAATAGACTGCACTGGGAAGCTTTTCAGTGAGACACATTAATTACCTGGAAATGACAGCCATGAGGCCCTCATGAACGAGCGTGCAGCTTACTCTCTCTTCACCATTCCTTCTTCAAATGACGTACTTGTTTGTATACATACTGCTGTTAGTTGAGCCATGAGACAATTAGGACGAATCAACTTATAAAAAGTTGGAAGCAACAACTTTTTTTCTTATTAATCAAAAATGGCATTTTCAACTGATTTTAAAGATATTATAATACTTTTCTCTCTATTTTATAACTCAATTTTTTTATAAAATTTACAATTCTATTTTTACACTAAAAAATATTTTTATTAATAATTATTAAAATTACTTTATAAAATTAACCAAATTTATATTTTCACGTATATTTTTATTCACAATATTATTATTGTTATATTTTTATATTAATAAATAATAAATAATAAAATTTCAACAAACTATAATTTGTTATTTAATAATACTAAATGAAATAATATATAAAATATATTGCACTATTTTATATTATTTAATTATAGTAAATAATAATATAATTATGTAATATCACACCTCAAATTTTATTAAATTTTATAAATAAAAAATATTTTAACATTAATATATAAAACTAAACCTTAAAATGATTATAAGGTTATAATTACTTAAATAAAGATATAATGAAAATATTGAAATATTGTTTAAATAATAAAATAAAGAATGAAAGAATTGAAAAAGAATAAATGAATGGAAAAAAAGTGAAAAAAGAATGAGAAAAAAAGAAAAAAATTGGAAAAATAAAAAAAGAACAATGTTATTCTAAATTGATGTGACATTATAATACCTCTTTATGATATAGAAAAATATCGATAAATTAGAATTAATTTTTCTTTCATTTTAATATTTTTCCTTCATTTTAGAAATGAGTTGGAGTTGGCCATACGAGCTAAGCTGAATTTAATTTGTATGAATAATGTATTTGTTACAAACCATTTAACAAAAAAATCCATGCTGGATAGTGTTGTAACTTGTTATTGGAAATGAAAAAGAGCATCGACAGAGGAAAGGAAAGAAAGGAAATGGAGGAACGAAAGTCACTGAGAGGCATGCGCATGTGAGGTTTCTCTTTGTTTTGTCAGACAACACCTTCCCCCACTCTGACATGTCCTTGAGACCTGTGCAATTGTCCTTTCATCGCTTTCCCAAAATGAATCTTCCACTTACAAATATTGAATTGCATTGCATTCCTTGAAAAAACAGAAGCTTGTTTTGTTCGGCGTTTCTCTTTTTCTGATAATATATTCTTGCAAGCTCACAATTGCCCTGGACTCAATTCATCTGCTCTGTCCCACCCCCACCCATTTTCTCAAAATTACAAGTAAACTTTTAAAATTTACCCACCTCAACTTTGCTCTATAAAAATCCATGCCCTTGTGATTGATAGTGACCAATGACCAGAAGGGGTGGCTGCCTCTTTAGTCTGTACTAGTATCTGGGTTTAAGCAAGCTTCTCTTCTTCTGCACCCATGGCAACAATGCAGAGATCTTGCGTCGCTCTTCTGCTCTTTGCTCTCCTATTCTCCCATATTTCAGGTACCATATCTTCTTCTCTCTACCACACATGTCCCAGCCTAGTCTTTAAGTGACTTCTCTAGGTAGCTCGTTGTGACCCTTCTGGGATCAGTTCCTCTTTATTTTTTACGTTGAAGCTGTATGTAAGGTAGCTTAGATACACTTGTTCAAACTATCCTACTTCACTAGTAGTTCATATAGTTCTGATACCAAGTTGTCATAAAAGGATGTTATTTGTGTTAACTAATCATGGTAAGTGCTATGACCAGACCTAATTAATCTTTTCTTCTTCTGACTCTGTCATTAGTGGAGGTCTCGTCGAGAACAATAACTCTATACAACAAATGCACACACCCAGTGTGGCCAGGAATCCAGCCAAGTGCAGGAAAGCCCATCTTAGCTCGTGGAGGCTTCAAGCTCCTACCCAACAAAGCTTACTCTCTCAAGCTTCCACCTTTATGGTCTGGCCGCCTCTGGGGTCGCCACGGCTGCTCCTTTGACTCCTCCGGCCGCGGCCGTTGTGCCACCGGCGACTGCGGCGGTTCCCTTTTCTGCAATGGCCTCGGCGGTGCTCCACCAGCCACCTTGGCAGAGATCACACTAGGCAATGACCAAGACTTTTACGATGTCAGCCTCGTAGATGGCTACAACCTGGCAATTTCAATCACACCCTTCAAAGGATCCGGCAAATGTAGCTACGCAGGTTGTGTCAGTGACCTGAACACGATGTGTCCAGTGGGATTACAAGTGAGATCGAGAGACAACAGGAGGGTTGTGGCCTGCAAGAGTGCTTGTTTTGCATTTAACTCGCCGAGGTATTGTTGTACAGGGAGCTTTGGAAGTCCCGAGTCGTGTAAGCCCACAGCTTATTCAAGGATATTCAAGACGGCTTGTCCTAGGGCATATTCTTATGCTTATGATGACCCTACTAGCATTGCCACTTGCACTGGTGGTAGCTATTTGGTCACTTTCTGCCCACATCATCGTTGATTGTTGTCTGTAGTACTCTAGTAGACTTGTTATTTCGGATGATTATTAAGTACTTTATCTGGATCTTATGCTTATATATATATATATGTTATAATATAGTGTTTCGTTACTAGATTCTTGTTCTATTGTGGACTGCTTTAATGCAAAGTTATATCTTGCTTGTTTTAAACTTAATTTGGGCAATTCCTGCATTTGAATTTGATGGATGTAAATTGAATATTAAGCAAGCCGATTGGTAATGGACGATAAATGGGTTATCACTTAGTAGCAGTTAAGTTTTGTCCTGCAGGCTGCAGGGACTATTACTTATTTAGAAGAAAAGGAGAGACTAATTCATTTAATGGTACAACCATCAACAAAAAGCTGAATCCAACTGCAGAGGTTGAGAGAGAGAGTTGTTTGTAAAGATATGGGAAATTCAAATTGATTCCCTTGAACTGGCTGCCTGCATCAAACTGAACTTAAGCCGTGTATGTATGTATGAATGTATGTTCTATAACAGACTCCTAAGTGAAAGGAGCAAGTAAACATGTTCTATAACAGACTCAAGTGAAGTAGAAAGTAAACATGCGGCGATGTTCCTCCAGAAGGAACCCAATCCATACCAAAACCTTACCAATCCATCTCCTTCTCGCATGTCTCTCGACAGCATCCGCTCCCGATTCTCCAGTACAATTGGACCATTCCATCCCCATTACTCACACCTCTTTCTGGTCCAAAAACATCCACAACCTCTGCTCCAAAGCCGGCAACGTTGACGCTGCGCTTCGCCTTCTCCACAACCTCCGCCTTCGCGGCTACTACCCAAACTCCCTTAACCTCAGCAGCATCATCCACGGCCTTTGCGACGCCCACCGCTTCTTTGAAGCCCACCACCGGTTTCTTCTCTTCATTGCTTCCGGGTCCGTCCCTGATGAGCGAACCTGCAATGTTTTGATTGCTCGCTTGCTTCATTCTAAAACCCCACTTGTCACTTTGCGTGTCATTTACCACTTGTTTGATGTTAAGCCCACATTTGTGCCTTCCTTGATCAATTACAATTGTTTGATCGATCAGTTTTGCCGTATTTCGCACCCCAGTGTAGCTCACAGGCTGTTCTATGATATGAGAAAGAGAGGGCATCGTCCAAATGTTGTTAGTTATACTACCCTAATTGGTGGGTATTGTAGGCTTGATAAATTTGTTGATGCGTATAAACTGCTCGATGAAATGCGCGAATATGGTTTGGCCCCCAATTCGCTTACTTATAGCGTTTTGATTCGTGGGGTGTTTAGAAACCGGTCTGTTAAGCATGGGAAGGAGTTAATGTGCAAGCTTTGGCAAGCTATGAAGGTTGAAGAGGACCAAATAGTTAATAATGCCGCTTTTGGAAGTCTCATCGATACTTTATGCAGAGAAGGATTTTTCAATGAGGTTTTCGAGATTGCAGAAGTTATGCCACAATGGAATAGCGTAAATGAGGAGTTTGTTTATGGGAATATGATCAATTCGCTTTGCCAAGCTGGTAGACACCATGGCGCTTCCAGAATTGTCTATCTTATGAAGAAGAGAGACTTTGTTCCAAGCTTGGTTTCATATAATTCTATCTTACATGGGCTTTGCAAGGAAGGAGGTTGCATGAGAGCTTATCAATTGTTACAGGAAGGAAGAGAATATGGTTATTTCCCGTCTGAGTATACGTATAAGGTTTTAGTTGAAGCCCTTTGTCAAGAAATGGACCTCTACAAGGCTAGGGAGGTTCTGCTGCTAATGTTGAACAAGGAACAGGTAGACAAGACAAGAATATTCAATATTTACTTGAGAGCTCTTCGTCTAATGGATAATCCGACCGAGCTTTTAAATGTGCTTGTTTCTATGCTTCAAGCCAAGTGCCAGCCTGATGTGATCTCTCTCAACACAGTAATTCATGGGTTTTGCAAGATGGGAAGAGTTGATGAAGCCTTGAAGGTATTAAATGAGATGATGATGGGAAAATTTTGTGCACCTGATGCCGTGACATTTACTACCGTTATAAGTGGTTTGTTAAATGTTGGGAGGAGCAAGGAAGCTCTTAATATGCTGTATCAAGTAATGTATGAACAAGGTATTATCCCTGGAGTTGTAACATACAATGCCGTTCTTTGCGGTCTATTTAAACTTGGATTAGCAGAGGAGACACAAGGTGTTTTTAACAGAATGGTAAGTAATGGTGTGGCTGCTAATAGTACCACTTATACAATAATAATTGATGGGCTATTTGAATCTGACAAAGTGGACGTGGCTAAGAAATTCTGGGATGATGTTATTTGGCCCTCAAAAGTTCATGATAATTTTGTTTATGCAGCAATTCTCAAAGGGCTTTGCAACTCAGGCAATCTGAGTGACGCCTGTCATTTCCTCTATGAATTGGTGGACTGTGGGATTGCTCCGAATATTATAAGCTATAATGTTGTGATTAATAGTGCTTGCAAGTTGGGGATGAAAAGAGAAGCTTACCAGGTTCTAACAGAAATGCGTAGGAATGGGTTGGTTCCTGATGCAGTCACTTGGCGGATTCTTGATAAATTGCATGGAAATGCAAATAAATGAGAAGCAGAAAATTTAGCTTTTCAGTTCTAAGAAAGTTCATCTCATGTGAATGAGAGAAAAATTTTGTGCATGAAACACTTTTTGTCAAGGAGCATTTGGCAGAGGAAACAGCAGAATAATCTATGGCAGCTAAAACGAGTGGGCTTCTGCTTCCCTTTTTCTTGCGAAGTTATAGTAACAATCTGTACATGGGGCGATGGCAAACCTGACTTAAGCTTCATGTGGCATGTGAAGAAGCATGTCGCAGAGAAAATTTTGTTTGAAGAAGGGACACTCTTAACTCAAGAGAAAAAGAATTAGAGATTGGGCTTATGCCCTCTGTAATATTCTTTGGGTAGGAAAAAAAAAAAAAGAATGTTCACTAACTACTTGTCATATTAGCATGGCAAATGATAATTTTGCAAGTTGGAGGCTGCAGGACATTAATTTTATTCTCAACTTGGAGTTGATTTGAATATTGTACATAAGAGCAGGATATTCATGAAGCGTCTCTTTTAACTTACTTCAACTTGTACTTTCTGCTTACTGAGTTTATGTGTTTTCAACTTACTGAGTTTTAGTTACTGTACATAAAAGCAGTATCAGTACTTTTGAACTTATTGAGCTTCAGTTATTGATAATTATTCTTTTAATTTCAAAAAGATCATTGGTCTTTTCCTCTGGTTTATTTGTTCGATTCAACATATTGAGAGAACTGCGCAACATCTTCTCTGATAATTACGAAGAATACATTGCTTGCAGGTTGTATCGATTCATCATCTTGCATTGTGCAACACCTGTGAACATATTGGCTCTGAAGTATTAAAGACTGTTGATATCAAATGATGTCAAGTGCCGTTGTCTCATAATTCGGACAATGATGAATATACTGCAGAACTTGACTTTACAACTCCTTACAACTTGGCACCAACCCATCCGCATTTAGAAGTTAGAACAACAAAATTGTGTTTTACAATTAAGAATTTAAGACGGCAGCGAAGAGTATGACAGCTTCGTGCATCGTGCATGAATCTGGTTGTAATGAACATTTGCATGACAGTGTGGTCCACATCAAAGCCTAACTAGCTCCAAGAAGAATCTCGTCAGGCCCACTTTTTGACTCTAATTGAAATGACGTTAAATAACAGTTCTCATTGGTGGACCCACTGACCGTCATTTACCATATAAATATTTTATAATGAAATTAAAATCATAATTTGAATATATAAAAAGACAAATAATAATTTCATAAATAAGTAAAATTTTCATAAAATATTACTAATACTCATTGTAATTTTAAGTCTTCTTCCATTTACAAACATCTTTAAAATGAATTCTTAATATCTTTTTTATAGCAATTATTTAAATTAAAAAATCAGTTTGTGGTCAATTTTCTAATTCAACTTCATAATATTTTTCTTCATTTAATGTTCAAGTATCCTATACTCTATCCCACGACATCAAGAGATTAAACCTATGAAATCGATAAAACCTCAAGCAACTCTCATAAACTTCGTTTTTTTCAATAAGAGCAATTATTTTCAGATAAATACAATGTTATTATTAAAATAATACGTTTGCTTTTTATTTTAAAATTTTAATAATTTTAGCATATATATTTTAGTGATATGTACAAGGCCAAAGCCACTAGTATGGTATTTCCAGAGATCGACGAAATTGGTTAGTGAACGCAGTGTCGACAATGATGAAGGCGACAAAGAGGCGGTGGCTGTGGAAGTGAAGTTTGACTACGGGTAAAAAAATTTTGACGTGGGCTCTCATGAAAATGGCTAATCCCAGTGACCATATCATTGCTCTTTACTTCTCATTTCTATCTTGGGCATTAAAGAATTATGATTTTATGTGTGTTTTTGCTTTTTGCAATAATATTTTTTATTTTGAGATGATGTTTGGTTGGCTGGTTTACACGAGTGTTGTGTGTTTCTGGTGGATATTGAAGGATGGATTGCTTCGCCTATGTCTTTGAAGGTCTCTACAGCTTAAAGCATGGTTTTTCTTTTATTAATTTCATCTTCATTGTGACTTATCAACAGTAAGTCCGTTGAGAGTGCTGATACCCACAGAGTGGTATCAGAGCCATCAACAGTGCTTATTGTAACACCCCAACTCTCGCCGGACCCGAACCCGATATCGACAGTGATACCTGGATCCGTGCCCCGCGAAGATGGCATGTCACATCACTTAACACTTAACAAAAATCGGTATAAAATTTTTTTTTGAAACACTTTTCACTAATCACTTTACACTTGGCACTTATTGTGTGCCCACTTTTCTTTTCAAACACTTTA
>JAOTAY010000006.1:24027795-24038357 GCA_025629805.1 Erythroxylum baracoense | reverse complement strand
TAAGCTTCTAATTCTTCAAGTCTTCAAAACTTCACAAATTCTCTACTCTTCACTATCCATATACGACCATATCATCACTTGAGGGGGTGAGAGTTTGGTTAGGAGTTTAATTGAACCAAAGAAGAGCAAGCAAGGTGTAGAAAAGTGGGAAAGAAAATGATCACAACTCAAAGAGAACAAGAAGAAGAGGAGCTACGGATGATGGAGACTTTTCATTCAAAAACACTTAACAAGAAGAAGAACAATAAGAAGAGTCGTGAAAGACAAAATGAATGATGATTATTATTAATAAACAAGTAAGGTGGTCATGTAGGCAAGTGACATGTGTCACTTGCCACATGTCACACTCTCAATAACTCACTTTATTTCCTTCCAATTCAATTCCAATTTTTCTCCAAAATTCCAATGGCTCAAATCAAAAATTCCTAAATTCATGTGTGTAAATTTCCAGTGCCATTGGATAGTCATTTCCACTACCGGTAAACCCTTATTCTACCACTTGGCATTTTTTCTAGTCCAGAAATGACCCCGAAAATTTCCCGAAAAATTTCTAAAATTCACTAAAAATCAGAAAATCAAAATAACCCTCTCCAACACAATTTTTATACACACAAATCATAATTTTTTATAATTCACATTTATTCACAATTATACCGGGAAATGTCATGAATGCATGTACAATCATTTACATGTGCAAAATTCCCTATTCACTTACATGTGTATGCATGAACATATCAAAACAATTTTTAAACACTCCTAACCCGTTCCAAATGACTATTTTACCCTTCCCATCGGTAATGGGATGTTACAGAAAGAGTCTCTGAGTAATATGGAATTACATCAACAAGAGCAATATGAGGTTCTCATACTTAGAAATGGGGAAGAGCAAGAAAAACCAGTGGGAATTCAAGCTAAACCTCATCTTGTAGAAGATCAAAAAATGAAGAAAAAGGATGAAGAAAAGAATGACAACCCTCCCTATTATTCCCTAGATCTTGGTATACCACGCTTGAACATCAAAAAAACTTATATAGATGTCCATAAAGAGAATCTCATCATTTGAATCAATGATGACCAAGTGACATTCAACATGAATGATGTATCAAAGAATTCGGAGGAGGGCAACTCATTCAGAAAAATTAATGTGCTCAAATATTTGAAGGAACAAAAGGATGAAGAATAGTTGACAATGGACATCAAGTTTGAAGAAGCTATGGAAGTCTCTATTTAAGAAGCTAAAGAGGAAGAGGAGATGAGGGTGAATGAGGAAGAACCAAGAAGAGAACAACTCACCCTCTTACCGGGCAAATTGTTGGATTCCATAGAAGATTCAGGAAGTTTTGTTATTCCTTGTTTTGTTAATAGTTCATTCGAAAAAAGGACATTATTGAGCTTAATTGGTTTTCATAATTTTATCAATATTGTCCTTATGATCATTTTGCAATTTGTAGCGTCCTTATAGGCTACAAAACTGATGTTAAACGAAAAGGGTGGAAGCAAACTATTCATAATTGACCTCAACTGAGTTTCCAATGATACAAGGTTAAGCTAATGACTATAAATTAGCACGTTCGGTAGTTAGATTTGAATTGTTATGTTTAGTTAGATTTTTTAATTTTAAATAAAATTTTAATGATTTGAAATGATCTAGGATTACAAATTCGCTTACTCTTTTTAAGCAATTCCAAGATAAGACAACAATCTCGAGCATCAAGTGGATTTAGTCTCAACACCTCACCATCATAACCTCTATCACCGTAAGGTTTTATTCTAACCCTTTTCTTTTAAATTTAGTCTTTATTTTTGTTTTATTTTATTTTATGTTATTTCCTTCCATGTGTTTGTTTGTCTCCTTCTCACATTGAGGACAATGTGCTTTTCAAGTGTAGGGAGGGTTGTGTATTTTGCTTTGAGTGTGAATTTTGCATATTGTTATATCAGTGTGTTTAGGTTGCATATTCTGAATTGTTTAAATTTATCGATGGCTTAGATGGAATGAAATCGATTTAATTTTGAACATAATCTATTAGGTTGTAAAGCGTCATTAGCTCGTGAAATTATTGATCTGGGGTCTTTAGCTAAACTATGTATGTTAACTAGGATTTAGTGTTAATTTATCATCCTATAAGTTGTCACATTCATTCATAATTTTAGGTCTTTCGACTAAATAGCTTTGCTAGTATTTTTTTCATGAAAACGAGTAGCTAAAGCAACAAAGTAGGCATTAACTAAAAAACTTGTATGTAAATTTTAAATATATAACGATTCTGCTGGCCTTCGAGTTATAATAGAGCTAGTAGCTAGTTGAGAATGTGATGTAACCGAGTAACCAGATTGACACTTATCACAAATGTGTGCCTTCATATCAAAAGGCTATAATGACGTTCCAACCAAGCAACTTACTAAAAACATGACTTAGTTGAATAACCGGATTGACATTCATCACTAATGTTTGCCTCCGTATAAAAAGACTAGGTTCATATCGGCAAAAAGTAACAAAAAACAATGTTTTCTAATAAAAACCTATGAACTTATAAGTAGCTTATCTTTTCATGAAAACATACTTAGGTTTATTTACAAAGTTTGACTGACAAAAATAATTATTAATGTGTATGTAAAATTGAAAGAGGTGAATAAACTTGACATTAATAATTTGATACAACTTGAATGATTGTGTTTAGAGTTAAAGTTATTTCATGAAGTTGAAGTCATTGCCTCTTTATTGCATTGTGTGCTTTGTGATTTTGTATTGTTGGTTGTTTTGTTTGGTTGAGGACAAGAAAATGTTTAAGTGTCAAGATGTGATAAGCGTAAATTGCATAGTATTTTTAGGGCATGTGTTTAGCCGTTAATTCGATCATTTAGTATGTATTTATGTTAGAATTGTGTTAGTTTGTTAATTATTTATGTTTTATATGTTTTATGGGTTAGTACAAGTTTTTGAGCTTAAATATTATATTTTTGAGGTACTTTGATGTGCTTGCTAGTGTTTTAGGGTCAATATTGAAGAATGCAGGAGTGAAGGGAACCCGAGCTATAACACAGGCCCACAATCGTGGCAAGCAGGCCATGATAGTGATAAAAGCTCCAGGTTTAGCCCACAATCATAGCCTTTACGCCACGATCGTGATAGAAGCTCCAAAAATGGCCCACAATCGTGGCTTGCATGCCATGATCATGATAGAAGGCTAAAATGTGAGCCACGATTGTAGCCTACAGGGTCACGGTCATGGCCTGTGTTGGGCAGACACACAGACACTTACGAACTTCACGTTTTGAGGGACTTTTTATACCTTTCGATCCCTAGAAAAATCCTATGGTTTCCCAAAACATAAAAGACTACTTAAAGAATAACAAATGAAGTAAAAAAGGGAGCTTTTCGTGTAGTCACACTTGAAGCCCTAAAGAGAGAATACTAAGAGAGAGAAAGAAGAAGAAGAGAGAGAAAGAAGAGGAAGACAAAGCTGACTCGATGTGCTTTGCGAATCAAGAGGTTTTTCAACGTTGCTGCCGTCCATCGTCTATTCCAAGTCGTTATTTTCTTTTCGTTTCGATTTTATTTATTTATAGAATTGAGATGGATAGTATGATGATAGGATTTGGAATATTGATGTTTTTCTAAACTCTCCATCAGGATTTTATTTTGATTTAATGTTATTTGAGTTGATTTTGTGTTATTTGAATTGGGTATTGTGATTTGTTACGTTTCTTACATAATTTGGTAATAAACTGAGAAGGTGAACTAAATAAAAAATAATTCGATCAGATTATTGAGAGTTAGATGATTCAATAGAACCCGTAACTAATCAAAATGGTAATTATGCGGAGAGAGATCCTATGTAAAACCCGATAGTTTATTAGAGTGCTTTAGATCTAATTAGGATTGTGAGTCTTTTGTTAATTGAGAGATTACAATTTTCATAATCCAATTAAGGTTTATAAATTAGGGTTTAATGGTTATAACTTGAGAGAGAGTGATCAGCCCTAAGATCGTCCAGAACCGACGCCCCATTGACACATAATCAACTAGGTTAACATTAATGATAGGTAAAATCTCCTTTCTCATAAATTGGTTAATTTCTTTTTATGTTAATTTCTGGATTACAACTCTTGCCAATCAATTTCTCGAATTTACTTTTCTTATTAACTTTATTTTCGTTATTTCAATTTCCTTAGATTAGCCCCCCCTCCTTGTAGGATCGACACCTTTTATATTACAGTCGTGACCCGTGCGTTTATGGTATTTGAGGGCTTATAAATTTTAAACCTTGAACGATACGATCACTAAATCGTTTATCTTTTATGGATGATTTAATTTTAGTGTATGGAGTGTATCCATATTACTTAAATATAATGATGACGATTCTCGAGGAGTTCAACAAGATGTCAAGTTTAAATATTAATTTATTTAAAAGTTATATTTATGTTTCTTTAAATATGCAGAATGCAAAGGAGCTAAGCATATTGACAAAACTTCATATTCACGTTCCTCCATTTAGATATCTGGTATCCCAATTACCATGAACAAACAAAAATATGGGGATTGCTTGCGTTTAGTCAAAATGCACAAAACCATGATAAATGATTGGACAAATAGGTGGTTGCAATTTGGTCGAAGATTGTAGTTGATATCCATGATATTAAGGAATGTTAGTATGCATTGGAGTGCTCATTTGGTGTTACGAACAAAGTTTGTGAAGGAGATTGAGAGGTATATCAAGCAGTTCCTATGGGCTGGGAAAATTGGAAAATCAAGAGGGGCTACGGTGAAATGGGATGAATTGTATCTCTCTAAGGAGGGGGGAGTTTAAGGATTACATTGCTTATGTCTACGCAGAAAGTAAATCTCACTATAAGGATATGGAGGATATTTAAAGATAAGGAGACCTTATGGTCTAAGTGGATTAACGACTACTATATGAAGGAGAAAAACTTCTCGCAATTAGATCAAACCAGAGAAAACTCATGGAGTTTTAAGCAAATGTTGAGACTGAGACATCAAACATACCACTCGATGAAGAAAATAATTGAAAATGGAGAATCAACGTGGTTTTGGTTTGATAACTGGAGTGAGTTAAGTTCGTTAATTAATAGGAATGCTCTTAGACATTTGATAATCAACATTCCTATTCAAGCAAGAGTTAGCTCAATAATTCGCAATGGAAGCTAGAATTGCAACTTTAGAAGGGTTGTTAGCTTGCATAACTTACTTCTTGCTTTTTCTTAAGTTGGTGAGGAGGAAAAAAAATTATCTGAACGGATAACAACTCTAAGGAATTTACCAACAAATCATGCTATAAGTTATTCAAGGTGGCACAACCTAAGGTAATTTGGTTTAAACTAGTCTGGCAGAATTCCTAATCCTCTAAGGCAACTTTCATTTGTTGGCTCACTATGAAAGAGAGGATCAAAACGAAAGCCAGTGGTATGAACGTGCTCCAAATCTTGGCACTATATACGATTTATGTAGAACAAAACATAAAACTTGAAGCCACACATTCTTCCAATGCAAGGTCTTACATGTTATTTAGAGTAAAATCCAGAATAGGTATATTGTTCCCAGGATGAATAAGGAAGCTCATTACAATAAACTACCAATATGATAATTAAGATGAGGCAAAATGGAGTAGCTCTCAAAATATTTTGTTCAATTTATGTTATCTGGAAGGAGAGAAATAGAAGGCTATATATAAGCAAGGTGATAGACATGCAACAACTGGTTGAAGCTACTATGTTTTAGATAAGGGATACCCTTTTAGTTAAAGAAAAGCATCACAATCTTAGTGCAAGCATAAGGATACACTAGAATGTACAATGAGCTGAGACATTAGGAAACGAAGACCTTTAGTATTTATTTACACTTCCTATACTAGTGCATTTTCATGAATTTTTCTTGAGAAACTAGGAAGTGTGGATGCCTTATTATGTGTCTAGCTTCTCTCTACTATTAAGTTGTAATTAATGACTCATGCCATTGAGATATATATTTTGTCAGGCTTAATTTGTGTTAATACAAATTTTTTTTCCAAAAAACATTAAAATGTATTAGGATATTGTTTCTATCAAAGTATGATAGTATAATAAGTTTGAGTAATTCAATCATTAAGCTGAAGCAATTGTAATATTTGAACATTTCATTTGATTTTGAATTCTTATTGTAATTTTAAGTTGTAACATATTCTTACTTTTAACTCTCTTCTTTATTTTAACTATTTATGAATAGTTTTAATAAGTATTAATCTAACACAAATCTATTTGTTCTTACTAGAAAGACTTGATCTTGACCTTTATTAATTATTACAAGTTATAAGTCAACATTTTTACAAGCATTAGAAAGTAACAAATGGTTTAGACTAAAAATTGTAATATCAACCCTAGTATCTTTTTTGCAAATAGATATATCGATGATATGGAAGTACTACATTAGGTTGTTAAGTCTTATAATTATTGCAATGTGTCCTAATATGGCATTTGAATTTTATCATAGTGACAACTTTAACTTCACTAATTGGTCTTTTTAATTGCATATTAAACAATCGGTAAAATACATGACATAGAAAAGGTTTTTGAGAGGTTCTTATCTGTCACTTAAATTTTGCCTTTTTTATTCGTCTGTACTTGCTCCTTATCTTTTTTATTCTCCTGTGATAAGATAAAATTGATTACGCAATAAGTTTGTCTTTATAGTGAAAAATCTTAATCATTTAAATTTTAATAATTTATATTTGAGTAATATATGTGATTTATTAATTTAAAAATATTATTTATTTCTCAAAAGAACTAAATTTCTTACTTGTATTAGACTAAATTTGTAATCTAATATATAATGGAGATCGTATATTATTTTGGAGATTAATTTAAAGTTCTCAATATTTTGAATGATTAAACTACACTGGACAATATACAAATATAACTTTTAATATCTTTATGAAATTTGAGTAAGCTTTTAGTTAGAGTCAATGGAAAATGTATGGAATGAAGTTATGAATGGTGTTTTTTTCTGTAAATTTCGTTAAGACATTTTTTTTCTTATAATCAACCTATTGAAACTTTAAATTTCTTTAAAAAACAAAAGAAGTGAAAAGAAAAGAATAACAATTTTGTAATTGTTTCTATTTTAATTTAATTTCATTATTTTAGTTATTTTAACTTTCAGTTTATATTATCACCTTTTAAATTATCTATTTTTATTTTAATTTTAAATAAAAATAAAGTTCTTATTTTTTCTTAGTTTGATATTTTTCTTAATTTATTTCTACTATTATTTCCTCAATATATTATAAAATTGAAGTACATTATTTTAGTTATTTTACATTTCAATTTAATTTTTATTTAAAAATAAAGGTGCAAATCAGTCATTAACATTTTGTAAAAAGTTTAATTTAGTTCTTACCATCATTTACAATATCAATTATGAAATGGTAACTCTAAAACATTATTGCTTTTATTAGTTGTCCTTAATTAGACTATTAATCCATTTAGAGTGGCATACTAGTTTGACAAGGTAAATTTATCAAATACTGAACTTACAATATAATTTAAAATTATTTAATTTTTTCATTTTTTTGGGAAAATAAATAACATATTCATTCACAAAAAGGTGGAAGTTACAAAAGGAAATGATAATCATCTCCAACAATTGGAGTATGTACAAGTTGGCTACCTACAAGACCGATTAACAATACATGTATTGCCTATATTCTCATTAGTTACTAAATACTTGTTAAGATTAGATGTTGTTGAAACTTTATCATAATAGTCATCCCCAAGTATACTTAGTGTAACTCTCAGGTTTCCCGAATATCGTAGTGTTTCTCATCATCTATATGAAATGCATAAGCATTGTAAGACCAGCCTTAAACACCTTTAAATCCTCCTTGCTTTTCCATTTTAGCCCATTGATCCAATACATGTTCTGTAGCTTAAATAAACTGAAGTTCATATCCTATAGCTTAAATAGACTGAGAAAATTTCTCCATAGCAGATTAGTGTGGCAGCACTTGAAGAATATATGGTTAATAAATTCCTCCTCATTGGTACATAAAAGATAGAACTTATCTTAAATCTGAAATTTTATCCTATCTCTAGTATTTAGTTTAAGTCGAGCTGCTAACCAAAGCATGAAAGAGTGTGACTGAGCTGTTCCAGAACTCCATATCAGCATGTGAAAGGGGATAGTGATCAATGGACCAAGCAACGTCTATTTACATGACTGAGTAGTAAACTTATAAGAGTTATGTAGCTCCCATCTAACTTCATCATCATGTCTCAGATTAGGTGAATAATCAGGCATACAATCAAGTATTGGTCTGGTTCCTCTCCCTGCATGAAATGGCCAAAGCCAACTATCATTGAGAACAAATATGTGCATTTTAGTGTTAACAGGGATTAACATTATTAGAGCTGAAAAATATTGAGTCTTGCATACCAGTCCAAGAGAATGCCAGTTGTCGAACCAGAAAGTTGTGCCTTCATCTTTAATGTAATGTTTGATGTGAGAATGCATAAAAGTTCTGATACTTAATATTTGATGAAAAGTATAGGATTGAGTACTTTTTTGAGCTACAGACCAGATGCTTCCTTGTTTAACATAAAACATGTGCACCCATTTCACTCAGAGACTCTTCTTATCATAGCAAATCCTCCATAGCTTTTAGCCAACAATACCTTGCTCATTCTACTAACTGAGTTGATAACTAATCCACCATATTCTTTGGGTGAACAAATGACACTCCATTTGACCTTGGAATTTTTTTACCTTTGAGATTTTGTCCATGTCGTATGAAGTCCCGTATACTTCTGTCAATCTTTTTCAATACTCCTGTAGGTATTGCTAAGTATGCCAGCCAATAAATGTGTAGATAATACTTGTAAAATTCAACAAATCTCACGATTACTCGATTCTCTTCTCTTCTACCGGATTTTCTTCTCATCCAATTCCTAAATTCCTAATCGTTCTCCCATCACCCAGTCACACTAATATTTAGCATTGGAGAGCTAAGACTTCCTGTGAACTTCTTCATTAATATTACCAGTTTTCATCTTATTTAATTTACTTTATAAGCTCCATAAAAAGTATTAGCTAGCTTGGGTTAGTTTTCTTGAATTTCCTAAGCTCTAGCCGCAGTTCGAGGAAGTTTAGGAGAATGTCTTCAGAAGGTGTCTCAAACTTGCCAATACTATTGGAACTAATATCTTTAATGGAAGGATTAACAATTGGTGATTCAGTATCTGGTTATGTGTTCCAAGTTGTTTTCCGTAGGGTGAGATGAGATCTCATTCAATCAAATCACTTTGTTACTTCATATGCATCGCACAACTAGGCATAAGCTCGCCATTCATCCTTGTGAATTACTGGTGGAGATTCAACTAATTAAAGTTAACAAGTGTACCGCTACAGTTACTAAAGCAATATACAAACATACACGCGCACTAGCCAAGAGATTTTAAAATTTCAAATTTACGTTATTAAAATATTATAAAATTACAAATTATAAAAAAAAGTCAGCGTAATATTTAAAGAAATCCATATCAATATTCGCTATGAATATGTTACCGTGTATCATTAGTAACACAGATACGTCATTATATTATTTAAATTTAAATAATTTAAGTTTTAGTTGTTTAACTTTAAACAATCCACATTATTAGAATATGTCATTATGTTATTTAACTTTAAACAATTCACATTATGGAGCTGGTTGTCTAACTTTAGACAACTCACCTTAATAGGATATGTCATTAAGGATCACGAGGATTAGAGAATGAGAATTCATAATTCAGAGTTTATTTGCTAGTCAATAATCATAAGTCAAAGCGATTTAATTAAAGAATCAAGTTTCGGACTCAAACGGAAAACCATATTATGCAATGTGAAACAAAGCCCAAGGCCCAATTACTTATCCAATTGCAGTTGTATCACAAACCTCAAGCCTCCTTTTTGAATCTTCACTGCACTGCTTGCCCTAACTCCCACAAACGTGAACCGTCTTCCTTCAATTACCTCAAATAAATTATTCATATACTGTAGTTGTTTCAACTTTCAATTGTTGAAACTTGAAATCACGTTGCCCAACTGTTGAGACACGAGACGAGTGACAGACGACGAACTGGCCAAGAGGTGAGATGCGGTGACGGAGAGACACTCTTCAGCCGCACACGGACTGGCAAAAAGGCGAGACGCTCCTCAGACGTGAAACTGGAGAGGTGAGTTGAGATTGAGAAATTGAGCTGGATTTTTGAGATTCAACAGAAGAGGCAGAGGCATGCTTTGGGGAGGAGAAGGTATTAAGGTAAGTGGACCTGTTAGGTGTTTGCTAAAAGGTCTGACTTATTCATGTTGCTGTCTACAAATAGACCACACCTAGTGATTTTCTCTTACGTTAATTAGATGATTGCTGCGCTTGGTCTACCCTTTTGGGTACTTCTTCCCGTACTCTTTCTGGGTTAATTTCGTTCTTTAGTAATTTATCTCTGAGGTGTAGAAATTTGATTGTTTAAAGCTTTTTTTGCTCTTATTGTTGATTCATTAGTGTAGTGCACTATTAACTCTTCTAGCTTTC
>JAOTAY010000006.1:24014489-24027695 GCA_025629805.1 Erythroxylum baracoense | reverse complement strand
AACATCGCCTATAGTCTCCTTCCCCCCTCTCATCCCCCCAATGCCTGTGCACTCCGTTAATTTGCCGTCGAGCTATTCCTCCCTCCTTCCGACATTCTGACAGTTTCCACTACACGAAAATTAGTCACTTCGATTTGGGCTTCTCTCCCTTTTCTTCAGTTTTAGCTGGTAAGGTTCATTTTGTATAATTCCCATTTCCATGTCCTACTTATTTCCATTGTGCAAGAATGTGAATTTCCTCTTCGTCTTCCTCTTTCCAATGCTCAACAAAAAAAGTGTCATTGACAATCAGCAGCGCCAAGTAAGTTTGCAACTTGAATTACCTTAATCGTCTACCTTCAATAACCTCAAATAAATTACTTGAACCGTCTAACCTTTTGGGTAATTCTTCCTATACTCTTTCTGGGTTAATTTCATTCTTTAGTAATTTATCTCTACGGTGTAGAAATTTGATTGTTTAAAGCTTTTTTTGCTCTTATTGTTGATTCGTTAGTGTAGTGCACTATTAACTCTTCTAGCTTTTCGAACTTAGTTATTTTACACCTATATATAAAATGTCAGATGAATTCCAAAATGTGGGAGGGTAATTTATATGTAAAAGTTGGGCTAGTGTTGTAGTGCAATTAATTGACTGATCGCTATCCATAGTCACTGGTTCACTTTAATTGGTTCAGGAAGGAATTATCACTAATTTACAAGCATGACATGGTGCTGGTTTGGCCGTGGTTCTTAGAGTTCTTTCGTTTCTTACAACTTGCTATCCAAAGTTAATGATTGTAACTTGTAATGGGTGAAATTTTGAACCAATTAATTATTTTGTAGGCTTTAAAATTGGTAGCTGCTCGCAGCTTTCTTGTAATTGACTGCCAATAAATTGTGTCGTTATTTTATATTTGGCTATTTGAGTTTTGGGTGAAATTGCGCCAAGTAATCACCGCCATCAGTTGAGTTTTGCTTTTTTTTTTTAACTGAATTATTGTTCATCTATGATAGAATCTTATCCTTTGCCAGGCCAATGTTATGATCTAGGTATTTGGCTATTTGAGTTTTGGGTGAAATTGCTCCAAGTAATTACTGCCATCAGTTAAGAGTTTTTCTTGTCTTTTACTGAATTATTGTTCATCTCTGATGGGATCTTAATCTTTGCCACACTTGTTTAGGCCAATGTTGTGATCTAGGTCCTAAAACCTCAGGAAATGCATTATAATTCTCTTTATATTCTTTCAGGTGTTAGAATGACATGACTTAACCACCAATGTAAAGTTTGATCATACAAATTAAGGCCTGAATGCTGCTCCCTTCCTCTCTGTTAAGTGCATGTGGAACTTCCTTATAATTTCTCATTTTTCTAATAACTAAACATCCTAAAGTCCCGAAACTTCTCACCCACGATGCCGTGCTACTCATGCGGGCATAGATCCCTTTTACGTGATGATGTTACTGGGAGCCTCCTCTGTGAGTTGTGTGGCATTGTCCAACCATTTGACAACTTTGAGGTTCGTACTGGTGGTATTAACGGCCCTGAAGGTGTCTTCATCCACCTTGGCTCTTCAGGTACAGGTAGTGTCTTAAACTATCGAGACAAGAAAATCTATGAGGCGAATAAATTAATTGATGAAATAACCTTCAAGTTGGACATAACCAGCAGGAAAGTGGCAGATGTCAAACACATGATTGGTAAGATCACTGATGGGGAGTTTGGAGCAGGTGATTGGTTCTTGGTTTTGATTGGTGCTTGTGCTTATGTTACCATGAGGAGTGACAATAGATCCTTGTCTATTGCTGAGACCAGTAGTGTGGTTGGCTGTGATTTGCATGAATTGGGCAGGATGATAATGCGGGTTGTTAATCATTTGAATATAAAGTTACCTGAATTTGATATAGTGAGTTCTTTTGAGAGGGTAGTGAGGAACTTATGGAGTTTGGGGAGGGTTGACACTGATAAAATTGAGAAGATGAGGAAACAAGGGGTATTTTTAATACAATGTATGGTGAAATGGTTCTTGACAACTGGGAGAAGGCCACTTCCAGTGGTTGTTGCTGTGGTGGTATTGGTTTCAGAACTGAATGGAGTTGAAGGCATCAAAATTGAGAATGTTGCAAGGGAGGTGCATTCAGTAGTATCCACTTGCAGGTCGAGGTATAAGGAATTGTTGGAAGCACTCGTGAAGGTTGCACAAGTTTTACCATGGGGAAGTAACGTGACAGTGAAAAATGTTGTGAAGAATGTGCCTCTTCTGATGCGATATATGGAAATAAAATCCATGGAAAAGAGTGATGGGAAAGAGGAAAGTCTGGACAGTGTTTGGTTTGATTTAGGAGATGTGGTTACTGAATGCTTGGCGAAGGATTTTAGGTATGGGGATGAGGTAGATTGTGTGGAATGTGATGATTCACGTTATTTTGAGTTGCAAGGTAGAAATAGGGTTGAGAAAGCTGACAATGATGATTTGGATAAGCTACAACTTTCTCAAGAATGCCTGTCCATGCTTTATGACAAGTTTCTTGAGGGTGGCGGTGGAAAGTATTCAAGGGAGAGTGCAGTAAGTGGTAGGAGAAAGAGAAATAGAGGGTTGGAGCTTCATGCAACAGAATGGTGGGATGGGAAATCAGAATTAAGCAAGAAGCTTATACTCAAGCAAATATTGGAGATGGATGTGGGGTTTGATGCGATGCCTCCATCTTTCGTTAGAGGTTGCATGGCAAATGAGAGAAGAAGGGCAAAGATTTATGCAGCCAAGCTGCGTATTCAGAGGATTATGAACCCATGGAGTGCTAATTCCATTGATGCTTCTAAGTTTCAGTCGCTGGAAGTTACATATCTGCAGAAGCGAAAAAGAAAAACACAAGAGAATAAGCTTGATTGGGAAGATTTTGTTATTGAGACCCTCCTGCTCCATCAGGTAAAAGAGGAAGAACTTGAGAAAGGGAATTATAATACTTTGTTGGATTTACATGTATTCAATTCTGGGGTTTCATGACGTGCTTGTGCCAGTTAGCAGAGTGGTTGTGGATTACCTTTTCCTTTTCTTATTCTTACTCGAAAGTTCTTTCTTATGAATGATTGGTGTCCTTCAGTTTAGAGGTGCCAAGTTACGAGTGAAATGTTTTAAGGTACATATTGTAAACCACAAGCTCCATTAATTCTTTCTTTCAACCTTTGACCATGAAGATAGAGTTTCTTGGGACTTCTGTACTTGGCTAATATTTTGATTTTCAGCTATTAATGGCAGGCCAATTTATTTCAACTGTTACATGTTATAATATTCAAAGCAATTAAGCAAATGTGAAATAGCACACCTTGATGGACAACAGAGTCAACACTGCAGGTTGTAATATTTAAGAGAGTAACTATCAAATATCAAATATTAAAGCAAATAAGAAAGCTTGATGGGCAGTTAAGCGAGACCATTACAAGTTATGCATAAGGAAGAACGAATATCAAATAATAAAGCTTTGAAGCAGATATATCAAGGTAAAATTCAAATAATGTGAAGCATTAAAAGGGCTTTAGGGCTTTGAAAAAGAAAAATGGACTTCGATGTAAAAACTTGGATGCAAGTAGCTTGTTGACACAAAGGTTTTGACATAGACAAAGCTTTGTCTAGGATATGGCTTTAAGCCTTTGTAAGCCTTTATGATAAGCTTGGAGTGAAAATATCTTTGTAGTCTTTGGGTTGGTGCTTTTCTTTAAATATATAATATCCTTAGTATACATTTGGTGAAAATATTTGAGGGATGCATCCATATCATTTCTAACAATTGGTAAACTAAAATGGACAATTGATTTTGGTTCCAGCGTTGAAGACGAATAGTTAGGAATCGTGGCTGGTGAGATTGCTCATTGCAAAGGCATTGAACAAGGCTTGTTGATAGTTATAGTAGCTATAGGTTGGGGAATAAGGAAGGTTTGTTGAAAAATGAGCTTGCTTCAAATTTCTTTACATTTAGGGCTCTTGGCCCCAGTTTATTGCAGGAATCACTTTGTTGATTTTGCAGGTGGAATAAACTGGTACAATTTTGGTCAGGTTGAATAAAGTGGTCTTTGATTTTCACCCATTCGATTTCTTCAAGAATATGCCAATAATGGGCTTATAACTTTGAAAGGTTCCAAGACTTATAATGCCAGCCTTTGGAGAAAATATTGTTGATCACTTCAAAAGGCTTTGATTCATAAAACCCATTTTCAATTTTGAAATTGTTCTTTATCAAAATAATTGCATTGAAATATGTTTTGTTTCGAAATTTGCAAATCTTTTGAAAATTTTGTTTGTAAAACTTCTTTTTGCTATGGCTCATGTAACACGATATTTTCAATTGCATTTAAGCAAATATTTTTATAAAATTTGTTTTCTAAGGCTTTATTTAAGAGAATCCCTCATATACTTCAAATGTTACAACCAATTACAAAATGTTGATAATTGAGGATATGGACGTTAAGGCCTCATTTTGGGCTTTTAGTAGAAAAGGAACTATCTTGCTTTTCCAATATTTCTTTCCATGTCTTTATTGGATGTTCTGTCGCGAGTTTTAAAAGAGATGGGCTTTTTGGGCTTTGGTTGGCTTTAGGAGAAATATTGGCTCTCAAGATCATTATCTAGATTGTATAAATTCTCCGGTTAGGAAATCATGGATAGAATTTGCTTTGCCTTTAATAAATTCAATATCAAAATAAAAAAATACTCAAAATTGTTTGCTAGCTAGCAAAAATTTACTTTGATGTAATATTTTAAACATGTTTTAACAAAAATACTTTAGCATATTTGTAATTAATAAGAGGACGAAATCTTTGATTCAATAAATCACTTTGAAAATTTGAAATGTTTAAAAAGTGGATAAGTTTTCTTTTTTAATAGTTGAATAATTGCTTTTTATGGATTTTAATGTCCCAAAATTATTGATTAATTTGCTCTCTGTCATTAATCTTTTATTTTAGGACATCTCTATATCTTTTATCAAAAGCATTAATTTATAGAATTTTGAACACATTAGGGTTAGCTATACATAATATAGGAATATCTTTCACCATGTCTTAGATTTGTTTTACAAAGCTAGTATGTAATTTTGTCAAAGGTTTTGGATTTTTTCTTAACCTATCATGGAGGAGTTTGCAGAGCTTTTTAAGGTTAGGATAAAAATTTATAACATAACTAAGGCCTCCTAGAAATCTTTGCAATTGCTTTTTTGTCAAATATTTAAGGAAATTTATTGCTACAGTAAAGTTCTCTCAGTCAGCGTTATTGTGCCATTGAGGAAATAATGCCCTAAAAATTTATCCTTAGTTTGGAAGAGGTTGACTTCTAGTTTTGACACCACTAATCCATTCTTTTTAGCGACATGATGCAGGTTTTAATATGTTTGGAATGTTGTTCTAATTTCAAATATAATATTAACTAATCATCTATGTAAATGATGCAAAATTTAGAATATGGTGAAAATATCTCATTCACTATTTGTCAAAATTCAAATAGAGCATTCTTTAAACCAAAGGGCATTACATTCTACTCGTACTACCCGAATAGAATAATAAAAGTGATTTTGTACCTATCTTAGGGTCTATTTGTACTTCTTAGAATCTTGATTTCATATCAAATTTTGAAAAAAAATTAATAATTGTGAAGTCCATGAAGTAGATCTTTTTTATTAGGAATAAGATACCTACTCTATTTTAATGCTTTGTTGAGAGGCTTGTAATTTATCACTAATCTAGGCATACCTTTTTCTTTTTCAGAGTTTTTATTAACATAAAATTCTATACAACTGTAGGGGGACCTAGATGGAGAGATTAGCATTTTCTTTAACAAATCATTAAACTCTTGTTCATAAAATTTCTCTAAATATTTATTCATTTAAATAGGATGAACTTTAATAGGAATTTTTTTCAATGAAATGTTTTTCTTAATGTAAATCTACATTGCGTTGTTTCCTATTCCAAAAAGAATTGGTTAAGTCAACATGTATTTTACTTTCAATAATTTTCGACAAATTTTTTTATTTTTTATTTGTTTTCTTATCTTCTAATTGTTTTGATATTCTCTTGGGTACAGTATCTTTCTTCAAATATGTCAATTGTTTTTATTTTCCATTGATTATGTTATTCAATTGGTTTTTCGTAAATTGAATAGGCTTTGATTAAATTTATGTTCCTATTTTTTATTTTTCTATTAAAGGGAAAAAAACTTTTTATTGTTAATTTTTATTGAAATATTTTCATGGCTCACTATGTAAAGGGTAATTAAATTATGAAGGAAGTTCCTAAAATAACTAAATTATGAATTTCTTTTACTATCACAAAAGAGGTTTTGACCAAAAATTCACCTTTGGCAAATATAAGCATCTCATGTTCTTCCTTATTAATTTGTTGAAACGAATTTTTATCATTTTACTATCTTCCTTTTGTTTTTGTTTAAGCATTTTTAGTTCTTATTTTATCATTATGATTTTTTGATATAAACTAGATAGAATTAATTCTGAATTTTTATTTTCTTGGCTTTGTCCAATATATTTCTCAAATTATAGGTAGATGACGATGTTGATAGTAAAGGAGTGTAAAATGGTTTAAATTGCAGAAACCATGCTGCTGGCTTTCCATTGATATTTATATACAAGATACAGATTAAAGTAAATCCCCATAATTACGGGTTTGTTACACCAATATGATAAGATTAAATCCCTTTAACTTTGGGATAGAGATTGACTAAACTGATTTGTCCACTTCTGTAACACCCCCCCTGCAAACAGATGGGAGGAACTACCATCAGATTGGATTTCAAGTAAAGAAATCGTTGTTTGGATAATGGTTTTGTGAGGATATCAGCTATTTGATCAGCAATGGGAATGTATGATACACGTAAATTTTTCTTGCGAACTTGATCTCTGACGAAGTGAAAGTCAAGTTCAAGGTGCTTAGAGCGAGAGTGGAACATTGGATTAGCTGCAAGATATGTGGCTGAGACATTATCACACCAAATGTGTGGAACAGTAGGAAGTTGTTGTTGAAGTTCTCGCATAAGACATTGTAACCAGTATACGAAAGCTGCGAACATTAGAGCTCGATATTATGAGTCTATGTTGGATCGAGCAACTGTGTTTTGCTTCTTTGAGGACCAAGAGATGAGATTGATCCCATGGTAAACTGTATAAGCAAAGGTACTTTAGCGATTAATTTTGTCACCACCCTAATCTGCATCAGAAAAAGCAAAAAGTGGTGGAGTGCTCAAAGGTTGAATGAGGAGACCATAATCTATTATTCCTCGTAAGTACCGAAGTATTCGGTTCATGGCTTGCCAATGGTTTATCGAGGGCAAGTGCATAAACTGGGCTATCTTGTTAACTACCATAGTGATATCAGGTCGTGTAAGAGCTAAATATTGTAGTGTGCCCGTTACTTGTCGAAATAATGTATGATCTTAAAAGTTGTCAAATGTGTTCAAAGATAAGGTGCCTTATGGAGAGGAAGGCATGGACACAGGGCTTGCTTCATGCATATTTATACGCCGTAGAAGATCCCATATGTATTTAGATTGAGAGAGATGTAATCCATTTGGTGTCCATGTAACTTCAACACCAAGAAAAAATGTGAGAGGGCCCAAATCTTTAATGGCAATAGCTGACCTAAGATAATGAGTGATTTCTTGAAGAAGATGAGTTGTAGAAGAAAAAATAGAGAATTATCTGCCTTTGACTCTTTGAAGCCAAATTTTTGTAATATGTATATGAGACAAAAATACCAAGTTCGTGGAGCTTGTTTCAACCCATATAATGACTTCTTTAGGGAACACACATGTTGTGGTTTGGTTTGATCAATAAAACTCGGAGGTTGTTCCATATATACTAGTTCTTCAAGTGACCCATGCAAGAAGGCATTTGATACGTAAAGTTGATGTATAGACCACTTTTCATTGACAGCAATTGACAGGATGAGTCGAACCATTGCGGGTTTGATAACAAGACTAAAAGTTTCCATATAATCCACACCTGGTCTTTGGTGGAACCCTTTAGCGACAAGTCGGGCCTTGTGGCAATCAATCGATCCATCAGGTTTTGTCTTTATGCGATATACCCATTTGCAACGTATCACATTTGTAGCTTGTGATCTTGGTATTAAATCCCATGTCCCATTAGCCATTAAGGCATCAATTTCTTCTGACATTGCTTTCCTCCAAACTGATTATTTTGTTGCTTCTTGATATGCGATCGGGGGTGGTGAGCACAGTTCAAGTTATGTTGTAACTTTTGGGTTATAAATTTCCAATTTTGGCTCTGGTTACCATGTGGTAAGTGTTTTGAGGATTTAGGTTTAGATTTGGCTATGCTTTATGGCTAAGTTGGAGTGTAAGAGGTGGTTGAGGTGCAACAGGAAAAGATTGAGTGGCAGTTGTATTATCAATCAGAAGATTGAGGGTTCTGTTTGATTCTGGTAGTATTAAGGGGTGAATTTGTGGCAAGGATGGAGTGTGACTTGGTTCGATTGGAGTAGCTTGTTGTGGATGTAGTCGTACAAGTGAGAGAATGGGAATTGGTGATGGTGGTGGACCAAGAACTAAAGTTTTTTCCATCACTTTCCTTGAACGAAAAAACCTGTTCATCAAACATAACATATCATGAGTAGAATATTTGGTTAGTGGATAACAACAAACATTGATAACCTTTGTGAAGAAGACTATAACCAAGAAATATACATTTAGAGCAAGGTTCAAGTTTGTTTTTAGTATAAGGTCGAAGCCACGGATAATAACAAAAACCAAAAACACGAAGGGAGTTATATGTCAGGTTACGTTGAAAAAGTAATTGGTGAGGGGATTTGTGTTTTAACTTTGGGGTAGGTAAGCGATTTATTGTGTAAACAGCAATTGCAAAAGCATGATCCCAATATTTTGGTGGTACTGCCGAATAATATAAATACGCTTGACCAGTTTCTGTGATGTGTCGTTGTTTTCGTTCAGCACAACCATTTTTGTTCTGATGTGTGTGGACATGAGCTTCTTTAAATAATAGCATTGTCAGCTAGATAACATTTCAGACCTTGAAATTCACCTCCCCAATCTGATTGAAACTGTTTGATTGATTTACTAAAATATTTTTCAACAGTAGCCCAAAATTTGACAAAGCAATTAAACACATCAGATTTTTTACGAAGAAAGTGTATCCAAGTGTACTTAGTATAGTGATCAAAGAAAAGCACATAATATAGGCAGCCATTAGTTAAAGGAATCGGAGCAGGGACTCATAAATCAGAACAAATTAATTCTAATGTTGCAGCAGCAGAATAACTCGAATCTTGAAAAGGCAGTTTATGTGATTTGCTAACACAACATGTCTCACACAACGATGTATTTCTCTTATCAGAAACCAACAATTTATTCAATGATAAAACTTTGTTGATTTTTTTTGAACAAGCATGGCCTAATCGAGCATGCCAAGTTGAAAAGGAAACTAAATTGCAAGCTAGAGAGATATGATCTGGAGTAAGATAACAAAGTCTGTCCTTAGTATATCCCTGGTGAAATGGTTGTCTCGTAGTGAGATCCTTTATCACAAAAAAATCAGGGAAGAATTCAAGTGAGACATTATTAGAAATGGTAAATTGCCGAACATATAGCAAGTTTGTGTTAGATTCTGGAACATGAAGAATATTATTTAAAGAAAACTTGCGAGAATTGAGAGAGATATTATTAGAGTCGATATGAGTAATAGGTAAGCTTTTACCATGTGTGAGAGCCACTTTATCAGTTCCCGAGTATTCGGAGTGGATTCCCAGATTTTCTAGTTTGGAAGTCAAGTGATGGTTTGCTCCAGTATCTACAATCCATGATTTGGTGTGTGCTGATGGGGAGGAGGAGTAGTTGGCTGCTGGTTTGGGGTTATGGTCAATGTTAATAGTGTATTTGGGACTTGGACATTGTTTGGAGGTGTGTCCTTGGCCACGACAATTGTAACAAGTTAGTGTGCAATTCTCAATTTGATTATGAAATCCACGTCCACGACCTAAATGTAAATGGTAACTACCACCACCACGTTCGCAGCCTCGGCCTTGACCTCGAGTGCCACCACCATTATTTTGGCGGGCATTATAATAAGCAACAACAGGAGGATTGAGAGTTTCATTGGAGGTTTTAAGTTGGATTTCTTCAGAGAGAAGTAGACCAAAGAGATCATCAAAAGAGATAGAGACTAACCTTGCTTCAATATTACGTGTAAATGGTCTGTAATCTGGACCTAATCCACGCAAGATGTGAGCAATAAGATCATCTTCGGATATAGCGGCATCAAGTTCAACAAGTTAGTCAAACAGTCGCTTTGCACTATCCATGTAGACATTAATGGTGTCACCACCTCGGTTTAAATCATGGAGAGTATTTTTTATTGTCCAAATTTGAGCTCTAGAACTAGACGCGTATGTGGTCTGGAGACGGGACCAAGCAGTATGGGCAGTGGTTGCACCAACAACCTGGGATATGATAAATTCAGAGAGAGAGCTTAAGATCCAACCTAATACAAGTTGATCTTTTATGTACCATTCAGTAAATGTGGCGTTTGGTTTGTTGTCAAGTTCTTTAGGGGGAGGGACTGCGGAACCATTTATGTGATGATTTAGTTGATGTCCACAGAGAAGTGGCATCATTTGTGTTTTCCAGAGGAGATAATTAGAGGAGGTGAGCTTGATTGTTACTTGATTATGGATTGACGGGAGAGATGTGGGCATGGAGGAGGATGAAGATTGACTAGCCATGGTTGAGAAGTGAAAAAAAAGGTATTTAAACCTTTAATAGCTCTGATACCATAAAGGAGTGTAAAATGGTTTGAATTGTAGACACCATGCTTGTCGGACCCTGCTTCCGGAGCCCGGCAATCGCATTTGGATAACACACATTTATCAACTATATTTGCATTGAAAACTACCCTTTCTAATTTTAGCTCCTCTCTTAGAATAGTCAACTAATCTATTTATCAATTTCAACCTGAATACCTCAAGGAACAGCGTTGGTGAGCCCACACTTTACATATGTACATGCTTCGGGGCTATAAGCATAACTTTTTCTATAGGCATCCAATTTAGGGTTTCTTTAAATAGTTTGATAGAGGACTTCAAGAGCTACAACTTTTATGAAGACCTCAAAGGCCACTTTTAACTTCTGGATGGTCAAAAATAGGACAGAAGATAACCATGAACAATAACCTAGACGATATTCATGAACAGTAACACAGAGAAAGTCTGTAAACAGCAACACAGACGAAGTCTGTTTACAGTAATACAGATGAAATTCTTCAACGAACATAACTTCTTAACTCCTTCTTATTATCCTTAGCCTGTGATCTGTGTTCTATCCTCTGTAGTTGACTTTTATCTTTTGGGTTGACCACTTATAGTCTGTGGTCTATTCTCTGTGTTCTATCCTATGTAGTTGACTTTTTATCTTCTGTGTTTGACCACTTATTATCTGTGGTCTATCCTCTGTGTGATGACGTGTCCTCTGTGTTCTGACGTCATCACAGACGATACTTCTCCTCTTTTATTCCTCCTTGCCTCTGTGTTCTGACGTCAGCACAGATGATACTTCTCCTTTCTATTCCTCCTTGCCTCTGTGTTCTAACGTTAGCACAGACGATACTTCTCCTTTCTATTCCTCCTTGCCTCTGTGTTCTGATATCAGCACAGACGATACTTCTCCTCTTTTATTCCTCCTTGCCTCTGTGTTCTGACGTTAGCACAGACGATACTTTTCCTTTCTATTCCTCCTTGCCTTTGTGTTCTGACGTCAGCACAGACGATACTTCTCCTTTCTATTCCTCCTTGCCTCTGTGTTCTGACTTCAGCACAGACGGTACTCTTCCTTTCTGTTCCTTCTTGCCTCTGTGTTGTGACATCAGCACAGACGATACTCTTCCTCTATATTTTTACTTACCTCTGTGTTATGATGTCATCACAGACGATTCCTTTCGTCTGTGTTTTTTGCATGCAATCCTTCCCACTCTTATGTGCTATTCTAAAACTAACATCAGTTGGTAGATTCGTCAAGAAAAACATGGACATACACATTTCATTATCCAAACCTTTAAAATAACAGAATCATACCACAGAATTCAATTTCATTGTATCCATTTTTAATAATACCGTAAGAGTTATTAACAAACAGATTACATATCAACTTAAACCAAAATACAGAAATGCTCCACGCTGATATGCCAAATGATCTATTACAAGACTGACTTAGTCCAAATGTCTTTAACTAATGAGGAGATTTCGATGCCTTACAGGGATCACTATCGTCTTAGTTTGCACCTGAGGAGGGAAGAAAAGGGGGTTAAGCTACGCAGCTCAGTGGCTAATATATTTATAGCCATCAGTAATCAGTACACATTCAAGCATATATATGTATATATATATAAAGATAAAAAATTTAGTTGTTTTCAAGTAAACATAATAATGCAGAACGTATAACATCCAAGTACATCATAATTGACAATTTATAAATGCAATGCACAAACAAATGGCTCAAGGGTTCCATGGACAGAATGGATAAACCAAAGTTTACCCCATGGACAGAATGAGTCATTTTCGGAGCTCATATGCCACAAGCGGGCAGCTGGGAGAAGGTTCTTATCAACGTGCACGTGACGAATAAAATGCTTCCACTCTCGCCCAAACAAGGCACTTATTCATTTAATCATATGTTCAGATTTTATGCCTGTTTGTCTTTTCATTCAAACAGAATGCCATGACATATTTCAATGGCATGACAGAATCAAAGTTCATAAATCATAAGCATTTTCAATAATCACACATTTCAGCAAATTTTACAAAAATCGTATCCTCCTCTGACACCTTCTTCCAGAAATCAAAAAGATTGTCTGTAAAATAGATTTTATTTCCTCTCCATCCTGCTTATAAATCAATTGATGATACAGAGAACAAACTATTTAATCCTACAAATACCAAGCCATCTCTAATATCTAACAACTCTGACCATGATTTATCACTTCTATCTAACTTGTAGACATTAAAGTATCGAGTTATTTCTCTTCGTTATTCTTCGTCCCATTTAAACCTTCGTAGTATTAATAGAATTTGACCAGAATGCTCTACCAAATATGACCAAAAATACCCGTACCTACCTTTTGGGAATGTTATAACCTCTGTGAGTTTTGGTATCCAACAACTAACATCAAAAATTGAAAGACTCATCCCGCTGTCAAATCCGTATA
>JAOTAY010000006.1:23958105-24000345 GCA_025629805.1 Erythroxylum baracoense | reverse complement strand
TAAAATAAATTTATTTTATTTTTATTTAATGTATAATTATTATTAGTAATAAAATATTTATTTTATTTTAAAAATAAAAAATAATAAAATAATAAAAGTTAAAAAACAACAAATTAAAAAAATTTGAAAAACAGAGGCGGGAGAGAGACGCAAGAGGGGGGGAGTTGTTTAAAAATTTTTAAAATTTTTTATTTTTTTAATTTAAAATTTAAAAATTTTGCAATTTAGTCCCTATACTTTTTAAAATTTCCGGTACCACCTGGTATTTGACCGGTATTGGCCGGTACCGACCGGTATTTGAACCCGGTATCCAAATTCAAATTTCGGTACCGTTTTTCGGCCGGTACGGTACGGAATTCAAATCATTGCTTCAAACTCCTTTCTTACTTTTTCTTCTCATATCCTATCTTTTTCTTTTTTGTCTTTCATTTATTAACAAAGATAAATTACCATGATTCTAATATTAAAACAAACGAGCTTTTTATAGGTATGCTTCAACAACTTTTGTAAATACTCAACAAAGATATCATATAAATGAAAAGAAAATTACTGGCAATAATAAAAAGTTGCCAATATTTTTATTACCTAAATTTTTTTCTTAAAAACTCATAATACTCAAATCAAGGCTTTTAAGCAAAATAATTTACCTTTAAAACGTGAATATAAAAGGTATATAAAATGACAAATTTTATTAGAAAAATATATCTTTGATGTTGAGATTATCAAATATAATAATAATGATCTTGTGGATTTTTTAACTAGAGATGATCAACTTCAAAGAAGATTTTTTTCTACTTTAATGATAGCCCCAACTAAAAAGACATCGTTAGGTGCTACAAATTTTGTAAAAGTGAAGATAAGAATGATCGAAAGAGAAAAGACAAAACCTAGTCCTAAATTAAAGAAAATCATTTTCAAAAATCCATCATAAAATCAACTAAAAAGATTTTATGATGAAGCATTTGTCGTCTATACATACAGTGATGAATCTGGATTAGAAAAAACAAAGAAGATAACATGGAAATCTCTCCAACCACTTATATAAAAAAGAATCCACTGTTGATAAAGATAACATCAACTTTCTGAAAAAGTTGATAAGATGTAATTTTTGTTAAGTTTGGAATAGAAACTTGAAGTTTGCCTGTATAAATCAACCCCTTAGGCCTTGTTTAGTTAGCATGGATTCTTGCTTAGGAAAGTAATATTTTTCCTAAAATTTATATTATCACGTTTGGTTCATTTTTTTGAGTAGTTAAGAAAGTAAAAACTTTCCCAATCTAGGAAAAGCAGTAGCACTTTACTTGGATTCTGATTCTCATTATCCCCTTGGTATTTAGCTCACTTTCCTCATAAATTTAATCTAAAAAATACGCTAGTCAATTCGACATTTCCTTCTCTCTCAACTCTACGACAATTCTGTTATAAAACCCTTCCTCCTCTTCAACAATTCTTATTGTTCTCCCGTTAGAGTGTGATGCTCGTCCCTCCTTTGATTTGATATCTGCCCAGTTTTGATTTTTTCTGAATTACTCATTTGTTTATGTGAAGGAGCTAGTAGGAGGTTCTCTTTAAGCAACTCAACTAATTTGTTTGACCAACAGAAACACACCCTAAACCACTTTCACTGTTTCATGTTTGATTGTCGTTCTCAAAGTCTTGATTCACTTTTTCATGCTTGATTCTTTCCCCGTGGTCCGTTTTGTATCTCCTTTCAAGTGTTGCTCTTTACCAAGTTTCAGTTTGTTAATTCGTAACTGCTTCTGGGGTTCTTTATGAGTTTAGAAATCTTTACTCTGACATTGGTTGGAAAGATAAGCAATGAATTCGTATCCCCTCTTTAATATGATTTATATGTTTCAAACTCTCTTGCATTTGATTCCCCCAGTGGCTGATGAATTTGAAATTAGTGGTTTTTATGCTAAAAGACTGAAACTCTTTTGGAGACACGCAGACATTGGCCTTTTCTCTTCCCCAAATTAAAGGGACAACTATATGAGGATTCTTATAACTTTCGCTTGTATTTCTATTTCTGTTTTTTCATCAACAAAACTCTCTACTAATGAAACTAGGATAAGGTGGTTAGATCTTCATTGTTGTTGTAGTTAGTAGACTTATGGGTTTCTGGTTCTGGTTAAGTGCTTTGCTCCCGACCGTGATACCCATCCAAGTGGGTTGCGGATGCGGTGGACATGGGCATCTACACTTGTAACAGAGAAGAGGACTTGGATGAAGAGAATGGAGAATCTAATGAGGAGGAGGATGTTGAGCATCAAAGAGATCAACCAATTAGGGTAATTCTCAAGGTGAAAGAAGTTCAAAGAAAATACATTGTAAAAGGAAGAGGAGTGTTAATAGTTTAGTTTCACGTTTGTAACGTATCACTGAAAAGCTTACTGAAGGTTTGGAGAAATCTAATGAGCAATGGCTAAAGTTGCAGAATCTATTACAGGGCCGAATCAGCAGGAATCTGAGAATAGGCGGAAATTAGATGAAGAACTTAGCAAATTGAAATTCTTAACACAAGTTGAACGTATTAGAGTTAGAATATAACTTGTAAATAATCCAAATCATATGGATTATTTTTTCACTCTTCAAGATGTTGACAAAGAAGAATATCTAAGGTAGATTTAAAGAGTAATTAGTTTTTAAGATTTTCAAATTTATTAAATTTAGGATGTTCAAAAGATATTTAGCATTTCTTTATTTGCATTTTGAGATTGTCTAGTTGAAATAATGCACTATTTGTATTTTTTTCAATGTTAGAAAAAATTTTGATATTTGATTTGAATTTTAAGATTTATATTTGTACTCAGTTGAGGTTTTTCTAGTATTTTTCAATACTATATTTATGATATAATAGTATTATATGATTAGAATATCACAAATGAAAAAAATTAATATTTAATAATATAACTTGTATTACAAATTAACATTATTTACGATTTCAATTTTTTATTCGGTTTGTAGGGATATAATTGGAAACACATGTCAAAATTAAATTACATTCCATGAAATACTATTGCATACCAAACACTATAATAAGAATCCACCCAACTTTCCTATTAGAATTCTTATAAGTATTCAAACATATGAATATCTTTACTTTTCATAGATTTATTTTCCAAGGAATCAGATTCTAAATTTACTTTATTTTCTCGCCAACCAAACCGAGCCTTAGGGTAATAATAGAGGCATCAAGCAATCTCTATGTAGCTTGTCTTTGTATATCTTCTACTATGAAACAAATATTCTCCTTTCTACAAATACTGTTTACAACTTCCATTTTAAAACCATATTCTTCTCCTAAAATCTTTAGTATACACCTTAAGTTAGCAAAAAAATTAAGGTTATGCTGGACTTAGCTGAAGGAACATCAAGGGTAGTTACCATATTCTAAGGTTAGAGCTGAGATGCTAGGTAAAAGACTCGGCAAAAACCTGGTAAAGATATGGTCAAAACATTAAAGATACAAGTACAGAAGCGTAATGGACCCTTTAGGCCTTTGTTTGGCAATCGATGGATTGCATTATCTATTAGTTAATTCTATCAATGATTAGCTAACAATAGATTAATATAGATAATTTGACTAGGAGATAACATCAACTGTTTATTTAAAGATGTTTGATAAAATTAGCTATTTAGTACTAGTTGTTTATGTATAAATGACTTATCAGGATATGACTTTAAGAAAAAAAAATTGTAAGGAAATAAGTATTAGCTATTTATATCTTAGTATTTATTTGAATATTCTCATAAAATTTTAGATAGAGTAAAAGAGTCAACAATATCATTTTCTCTAATATCTTCAGTTGAACTTTAAGAACACCAAAAGTCCTCTCAATCAATGTTGCGAATGTCGTACTGGATTGAGTTCTAGTACAGTACTGTACCAGTAATGGTTAATATTGGGTATCGTTTCTGATAATTTTTTAAATTTATGAAATAGTCCCTGAATTTTTTTAGATATTGCAAAATAGTCCATTGTCATATTATACTGTTGTACTATATACTTTATAAGTTTACATCAACCTCATTTCCAAAAATCATAATAATAAATAATAACCACAATTAATATGAAATTACAATAATTTTCAGATATTTCATATATGAATAATAACCACGATTAACATGAAAAAAGATAATTATCATCACACAAATATAAAATTAAGAACATTACAAAGTATTTGAAATATTACAATTTCATCATATAATAAATAATAATTACATCAAAATATCCAATAAAAAGAATAATAAATATCATTAACTCTGAAACTATTGTAATTTACAACAAGAGTTCGTGATGAGGAACCAACTAACTAGAAGTGAAACATGTAACAAAAACATTTACAATTACATTACATATATAGAATTTAACATATTACATATATAGAATTTAACATATACATCAAATATAAGTAAAATTTAAAGAAGCGGAAAAACAAAAACCTAGAACTTCATTCAATCATCTACGGGAGGATACTCGCTATAACTACACTCACCCCAGTTATCAATTGGTACAAAATTATCATCATTGAGAGGAGTCTCATCATCATCATCATCATCATTCAAATTCAATGCACCAAATAACATGTCAATGCTTTCCTAACCAAAATTATCTTCTAAGTCATTCACATCTATCAAATCTGGTCCCTCAGAGACCCAATCTGCCAAAAGATCGATGTTATCAATAGAAATTGGATCTATTGAATAACTTATACTATTATGACTCCTAGTAAAACTATAAAAATTAATTATTTTTTAAAATTATAAGAAATTAAGAATGATAATAACATACATTTTTCGAAACTTTAAATTGTAACAGATGAATACCAAGTTATTCAATCTCTTGTCTTCTAGTCAACTTCTTTTCTTAGAATGGATGAATTCAAACGTTATCCAGTTCCGTTCACATCCTTTTGCACTCACATATTGACTTAAAATTCAAATTGCAAACCTTTTTAATTTTGGAACACCACTTCTGAATTGATCCCTCCAAGAAACTATAACTTATAAGATAACAAAAGTAGTGTTACAAACAAAATAAAATGATAATTAATTTTCAACAAATAAGAAAAAGGAAATAACTAATACTTGGAGAAAGTTTTGCTCTTTGTCGAATAACAATCAGCAATCCAAAATCTCCAGAAGACAACTTATAAAGCTCTATTTGTGAGCTTAAAAAATCTTACATCATTTTATGGCCAACAATTATTATAATAGTGAATAGCATTCCTCTACTAACTTTAGCTTTCTTTGTAAAACTCAGTCTAAAATATACACTAAGATTCAAAAACACTCCCATCTCTAAACAAAGGAGAAGGAAGTTGTCTTTCCCATCTCTCATTAATGATTATAAGATACGATGTGTACAAAGAAGACCTATGTTTCATATTGGTATTGCTTCCTTGGCCTTTTCCATGGTATTATAAAAATATCCCATTGTTGCTTTTGCTTTACTATCAGCTAAGCGAAGCATCTTTACCAAAGGCTCACAAACGCCATAACGAATTGACCTTAAGACCAAAATTCTCTATCTTCTAGTATAATTATGGAAACCTCCACTCTGATATTAGACCTAGCGTGCTGAGATGTAACTTATTTATCACTTGTAAACATTTGTCTTAACTTTTTCTTCATCGTAACAAAGACCGAAGTGATAAGAAATTTGTTGCAAATCTCGTCATAGCAGGACGACATAAATTCTTACCATTGGTAAATTCCTTTCTCGTTAAATTCAACACTCATGCATAATTATAGATGAACTTGGTCACCTTTTTAGCATTCTGCATAGTCTCCTCAATAATAGGAAAATTCCTAGGATCCCCTATATTCTCCAACATTAAGTCAATGCAATGTGCAGCATAAGGAGTCCGAAAAAAGAATTATACTTATTCTATAACCTTCTTCCTGCCAGTTTATAAGCGGCATTATTGTCAGTAATGAACTGAACAATATTTTTAGATCTTATTTCATTCACAACTTCATCAAATATCTCAAACAACGTATCAGTATTTCTAATCAGGCCAGATGCATTGATAGACTTCAAAAACATTGAGTCATTTGTATAATAAACTAAAAAATTAATAATAGGCTCTTGTCTCCTATTTTTCCAACCATCACATATGATTGAACATCCAAAAGTAGCCTAATTCACTCTTCTTTCTGCCAAATAACTTCTAATTTTAGACATTGAAAAACTTAAATATTTACCTCTTAAGTCACCAATCGAAAGAGCTTTGTATCTCAAACCATAAGAGGCTATTGCATCCACCATAGGTTAATAATAATAAGACTGAGAAGCATTTAATGATGAACCTGTATCATACCATCGTCTAGCTACTGCCATATCAACATTATAAGCCCCATCTCTTGATTGCATTGCACTACGAATTGAAGGTTGAGCTCCAAGAGTTATTCGTGGTGCAAAAAAACTAGTCACCTGCCTTCTTCTTTTCCTCAAATTAGGTCTAGGTGTAACATTCACTTCTTTCTAGGCCTTGGATAGAACACGACTAGTACCAGTACCTATACCACTACCACCTTCAACATTTTCGCAATCACTATGAAAACCAACAAATGAACTTCCACTACCAATTTCAAAATTTAACCTTTTCCTTATATCTTTCTCATGTTGGTATTCTTCAAGCAATGTTTTCATTTGCCAATTCACATCATGGCTTACTTTTTTACAGGGTTCTACATCTCTTTTAACCTCAACTAAATGCTTTTTCAATCGGGTAATTCCTCCACCTTTCAAATACTTGTTACAAAACAAGTAAATTATATGATTCTTCATGCCTGGAACTAATGCAGCGTGAGTCCAAGCTGAATCATTATATCTTCCTGAAGTAGTTTGAACAGAAGTACTTGAACTTCCTTTCATTTATCTGTAACAACAAATGAAGATATTAGTTTTGTACGAAATTAATCCTTTAGTAGTTTTATCAACAAAATTAGTAGAACTAAGTCCTTCATGAGGCAATGCAGCATAAATAATGTCTTTAACTTTTTATATTAACCCTAAAGAAGTAAAGATTCATAAAACTAGAGTAAAATTCAGAAATAGATAAACTTTCCTATTAGAGAATAGTAAATTCATGCTAAATTTAAAATCGAAGTACAACATTATGCTTTGTAGTCTTGAAGGTTCAAAGATTTAAGATGATGACTCAACGAATCCAAAAATTCAAGTCATGACTTAAACGTCCTTAACTTCACTTAGCATGTTCATCTTTATTCTTGTTTTTTTAGGAATATGATTATTGCCATTGACATATCTTCATAAATCCTTACCTTTTAATAAATATCTTGAAATGGAGTGCACAAGTTGAGTAATATTTTTCATTAATATGAATTAAGAAACTTCCATACTTATTCGAAGATATAATGCTAAGGTAATATAAATGAGATAAAAATGAAATAATAAGAAAATGAGATTTTGAATATGTAAAGACTATGGGATGGGATGGACTAATTTTGGGATAAATAAAGGTGAATATGTAAGAGACTTAATGAGATGGACTAATTTTGGGATAAAGATTAAAGGCAATTTAAAGATATAGATTTTACCCTTTTTGCTACTTTTCTATACAATAATTAGAATTACAAAACCTCCTCTTCGACTCTTCCACAAGACCACAACCGAATTATTATTATATTTAATTAATTATTTACCCAATATCTAAATACCATTTCAATAATTTTAAGATTATGTCAATTGATTATTTACTTTAAATTCTTTACATTCTCATTTTTAAGGTTCAAACTTTCTAGCTTTTAAATCATGCATGATGCATGTCGTGCATTTCAAGTTTTCAATGAAAAAAAATTTAAGATAAATCAACCAAACAACAACAATGAACTAAACTCATTTAATTCAACTCTAATCCATTATCCAACTAACGACAAATCACAAATTCATTCCAACTTCCAACTCATTCACAATCACAAATGCAATTAAGCAGAAAAACTTGAAAAGTGAAAAAACACCCTAACAAATTCACAATCGGTTTTTTGGTTAGGTTGGGTTTAGATCTGGTATTACTCCAGATCTAGCAACTGCGAATGCATGGAGGACAGGAGGAGAGCAACCGATGACAGAAGCGTGGAGGAGGTTTAGTGGTGGCGTGGTGCATTGGTGGTCCTTGTGGAGGAGGGCTGAAGTTTGATGGAGGTCAGGATGAGGCTCGGTGGTGGTGGGTTCGCGTGGTGGAGGAAGATGACAGTCGTGTGGTGCGGTGGTTCGCAGTTGTCTTGTCGCCGGAGAGGGAGAAGCATCACTGGAGAACGAGAGAGAGAATAAAGACGAGAGTGTGAGATAGAGAGAGAATGGAGGTGAGTCTGAGAGAGAAAAAAATCAAAGCAGTTGAGGAGAATGTGCATGCATCGGGGGTGGGGGTTTTGGTAAATTTTTTTAGGTTTTTTGCTAAATAGTCCCTCAATTTTCTAAAACTTACAGTACTAGCTGGTATATAGACGATATTTTAAATATCGACCAATTCTGGCATGTACCAAACAAAAACACCCTGTATAAGCCAGTACCAAAACTTTAGATATCGTTCTATTTTCCAGTCAGTACCAACCGGTATAGAACAATATTTTAAACACTGCTCTCAATACAGGTTCTCGAAGATGAATGAGCTCGATTAAAAACTTCTTGAGATCCTGTTGGATTTGAACCACGAAGGGCCAACTGAAGAACTTGGGATATCACTAAAATGCTATTAAAAATAAGCTTGAGAAGGTTGGATCACACCAGAAGTTTTTCCTTAAATGCAGCACTAACGAACTTAATATGAAATTGGGTCTGTAAAAATGATCTCGATTTAATTTCTAATTTAAGGAATATAATTTTTTTATTTTAATTTTAATTGTAATTTTTAAATTTTTAAAAATTGAAACTATATTTTTTAATATATTAAATTAAAAATTACTGTGAAAAAATTTGTTTATATTAATCTCTTAAAATTTAAAATTAGATAAAAATAATTAATTTAATTTTGACTTATTAATTTTAGATTAAATTGAATTAAATTAAAAACAATATACAAGTGATAATAATATCATATACTAAATATTGATAAAAAAGGGGACCTAAATATCAAATCTAAACAAAAGTAATTAATGCAATATAATTAGAGATAACAAATTTAAAATATTTAATTTTTTGAAAATTTTAATTTAATATTAAATATTTTAAAATTTTAATTTAATGACTAACTTTTTAAAATTTGTATAAATTAAGTCAAAATTATATTTGTATCTCTATCTCTATCTCTATCTCTATCTCTATCTCTATTTATATCTATAATTTGTAATAACTTTTGGATATAATAGTTTTTTAGTCCCTTAATTTCTCATCAATTGGAGGAAAATATTCCTCATAGTAGCGTTTTCAAAATCAGCATATTGGGATTAGTTTGCCAACCTAGTCAATTAATTACCAAACATAATTATCAGCAATTTGATATAGTCAAACAGCTAACACCTTTCAATCTGCTAAAAAATGGCCAATAAGCCATTTAGTTTGGGCCTTAATTTAGATATTTGAAATTGGTCTGCACATAGTTATATAATGACTTCCTATTTTCTGGAAAAAAAAAGATTATCTTGAATAAATTTAGATTCTGTAGAATCTATAATGAGATAATTACATCTCTTTTTGAAGAGGTTATCAACATTATAACAAATAGTGATAAATTAGAGGATGAAGATTTGCTTTAGATCTCTTTAATCTTTGATATTATGAGTAGCTTAAATATGATAAACTCTTTTATTTCTTCTCGTGATTGATATTGTGTTAATTTGTGATGGATGTTTGTGTTGATTTTATGATGGATTTCTAAAAATGGTTTACTCTACATTAGGACTAGATCTTATCTTATCTCTTTCGATCATTCTTATCTTCACTTTTACAAAATTTATAAAAGCCAACGGTATCTTTTTAGTTGGGGTTACCATTAAAGAAAAAAAATTCATTTTTCTAATACTAGTTTGAAATCCCTTTTAAAATGTTACCTCGATGCTAGAAATAACAATTTTCATTTTAAATCCTCTTCTTTAACGAAGTTTTTTCTTTATATCCCACACCACATTGGGTTGTATGAGGTTTAAATGTGATCGGCATGGGGCATTTTTTAATTCTATTAACTATGATCTAATGATCAAAATGATGGTGTCAAATAATATTTTATAAAATAATTGGAGAAAGTTATTTCCTAAAAGAATATTAGTTTTGGTATTAATTAAGATATTACACGGAACATAATTTATACCATCCTTAATTTTATAATTAGAACTTATCCTTTTCTTTTCTAAATCTAATGAAAAATCGTCTTTTAGTTCTTTTGTACTGCTATATAAGGAGGGTATATTCTATCAACTTTAGAAAATAAAGAAAGTTAATAATATCTTTGTCTACAAAGCATTCTGTACGATGAGTATTGGATAAGGAATAAGATATCATGTAGGTAATAGAATATGGTATATTTCCATCTTTATTAAAGTGAATATTCTATCGAAATCTTTATCTTGTATATTATAAGACATCTTAGGATAGATATTAAACAAAAGTTCTTGATATCAAATATAGCTTTTTAAAATTCCCATATAGGCTTCCTCTCTATTGCGGATTTGATCATCTAATATTGCTAAATTTATAGGACTATTTATCCCTTCCATAAAAGTAGATCTAATTATCATTTGTATGGATCCAATGTGCACCTATCCCATTATGTCCCTAAGTTCTTTGAGAACGTGATCAAGTTTTCAAGAAATATCTTTTTTAGATAGTTGTGGAATCATTATTTTATTAGAATTTAAACTAATGTTTATGGTTTTTTTTTCTTTAAGATTAATATTGTAAAACATATGGTGTTTTATGGGCTATAGCCCTATTTTTTAGTAATGTCATATTAAATTCACTATAAGAATTTATAGAAAAACATAGTAATTTGAATCTTTTTAAGCATTTTTCTATTAATAAGAGCTTCTTAATTGTAATCTCCATGTTTTAAAGATGTTTCGACTATACTATCTATTATTTGATTATCAACTTGAGTATTAGAAGATTCTCCTATATCACTCATTTACTTCAAAATTTGGGGTTTCTTTATATTTTTTATCTGTTATTATGAAAATGCTTTCTTCAAAAAAGCATTCTTCAAAAGTATTAATTCTAATAAAATCTTTGTTTTCTATCATTTCATTTATTTCATCATCCATTTCAATTTTATTTTTATTGAAATTTTAGGATATTCATTTATATAATGTCCTTTTGCTTTACAATAATAGCATTGACATTCAGTTATCTTTTTATTCCTTTTCTTATTTCTTCTAAACATAGGTTTTCTAGGTTTTCATCCTTCTTTTTTCGTATAATATTTTTCTTAAAATATTTCTTCTTTTTTATTTCTTTTTTCTTATTATAATAGTAAGGACTATCATGTCCTATCATAGTAGGCATTTTTAAATCATAACAACATAATGAAGATTTTTTCTTTATCACTTTACTTTTCTTTAGTAATATAGCATCATCACATCATTCACTTAATTTATCTTTTAAAAAGGAGATTCTTTTTCCTAAGGTATCTATAAGACCAGGATTGCAAGTTGCTCTAATTTACTTCTCTAATGATCAGGATCTTTGAGTAAAACATCTTTAAATAAAGTTATGTATTATCAACTTGACTATAAATATGGTAATGATAGTCTAAGAAAATGCAAATATATCTATTGATTTCACACATATCATAAAATTACAGTCTTTACAATGCTATAGCATATTTTCCAATAGTAGTTATATCTTTTAAAATAATCCTTCCCCAACAAATTCTAATCGAAAAGTTTCAGCTGCTCAAGTTATTAGATTTTATATATCATTATTTAGATTAAATATAGAATTTTTAGAGTTTTCATCTACATTTTTTCAGAGTCTAAAGGGCCGTTAAGTAAAGTTTTTTCTAAAAATTGTTTAGTTGTTTCATAATCCATTTTATTAATAGCAATAACTACTCATAAAGTAGTTTCCTATTTATCTATTACTTCTTCTGTATTTTGGATGCGATCTATATCTAAATATATTCCAAAAGGATTTATAGCTTGTATTCTCATTTTATCTATGGGGGTAAAACTATCTTTATATTAGGTTATCATATGAGCTCCAACATATCCTAACTTAGATCTATTAAAACTTTGTGAAGCATACCTAAGAGGTGGATTTCTAGAAGTACTAGGTATATCAATAGTATTGGGATTCTAGTGAACTTCTTATTTAACTAAATCTGGTTTAATACCTAGAAGTACTAGGTATTAAGGTCTCTATGTTTAAATTTTCTATCTATTCATTTAGCTCTTCAATTTATGAATCAGGAGCTTGTATACAATTTTTCATTTTATTTATAATTATGAGATATTTTCCTTTTTAAGATTAGATCAAATATTTATTTTTCCATCAGATTTTTAATGGGTTTATTTTCTAATTCTAATTTATTTTGTTTTTATCATATCTTGCATATACATGATTTGTTTTTGAATTTTTCTATATAAAAATGTTATTTTTATAATATTCTATCGTTTTTTGAATTTTTGCCAGATTAGTTTCTATTTTTAATCCTTCAGGTTTTTATTTTATCTTCTGCCATTTAGGTGATAAGCTTTACAATGTCTAGTCATTTCTAAATGAGTTTCTTTCTGCAGCTTTTACATCTTTTATACCATTTTTGAAAATCCATCCCAAAATTAGCACAACAATCCATCAAAAAAATCAACATAAAAATCAATCACAAGAAGAAATAAAAGATTTTATCATATCTAAACTATTCATAATATGAAAGATTAAAGAGATTTGAAACAAATCTTCATCCTCTAATTTATCACTATTTGTTATAATGTTGATAACTTCTTCAAAAAGAGACATAATTTCCTCATTTTATAGATTTTACATAATTTAAATCTATTCCAAATAATCCATATATAATTTTTTTTCCATAAAATAAGAAAGCACTGTACAATTAAATGCAAACTAGTTTCAAAATTCCAAATTAAAGTGTCTATTACGCTTTTGTACATGTATCTTTAATGTTTTGACTGTAGCTTTATCGAGGTCTTATTGAGTCTTTTACTGAGTGTTTTAGCTCTAAATTTAAAGTAAAGTAACTACCCTTAACCCTTCTTCAGCAAAGTCTAACACAACCGTAATTTATTTCCTACCTTAAGGTGTATACTAAAGATTTTAGGAGAAGAATATGGTTTTAAAATGAAAGTTGTAAATTGTATCTACAGAAGGAGAATTGTTATTTCATGGTAGAAGATATTACAAAGACAAGCTACATAGAGATTGCTTGATGCTCCTATTACTACCCTAAGGGGCTCGTTTATACAAGCAGACTTAAATTCTGCATTCTAAACTCTAACAAAAATTACATCTTATCAACTTTTTTAGAAAGTAGATCTATCTTTATCGATAGTGGATTCTCTTTTATCTGAGTGGTTGGAGAGATTTCCATGTTATCTTCATATCTTTGTAGTTCAGAATCTTAACTGTACGTACAAAAGCTAGATGCTTCAGTGTTATCTTTTCCTTTAAAAATCTTCTAGCCACTTGTCGAAGAAGGACAAATATTTTTTGTATGTTTACAGAGATGACAAAACCTTTTTTGTGCTTCAGGGCTAGATCTTATATTGCCTCTTTCAATCATGTTTATCTTCATTTTTACAAAAGTTTTAGCAGCCAATGGTGTCTTTTTAGCTGGGGCTATTATTAAAGAAGATAATTTGCTTTTTCTAGCATAGATTCCATATCTCTTTTTAAATGTCGCCTCCATGTCGAAAATAATAGTTCTTATCAAGGTTCCTCTTCTGTAATGGATATCACTTTTGATATATTTAAAAAATTAGTATCCACTGTAATGGATAAATGTTACGCTTTTCCTAAAGTAATGAAATGATAAGCATCATATCGTTCATCTTCATAAAAACTTGGACTAATAGATAATATATTTAATACCAAGGTATCTTTTAGAGTCATTGTAAGATTATTTAGATAACAATCCTTAACCCCTTCTTAAATCCATCTGCGAAGTAATGATATCTTAGGAAACTCTGGGTTAGTCAAGTATATAACATTTATCCTTCCAAAATCATACCATTCTCAAATAGTTTGAGGATGAGAGCCTTGTAAAAAGTTAAGTCTAAGATATATCCCAAAAAAATCAATATAACAAGTATCTCTATTTTGTAGAGAGTATAAATCTCTCGTTACCTCATAATATGTTTGAACAACAGGATGACCTTTTGGAAGGCTATCAATCACGATATTTCTTTATATCCTCAATTTACATATAGTATCAGGTATTAGAGAAATATCCAAAATAAACTCTTTAAGCTTAACTTGTTGACTAATAGATTCCTTTATCAGAGAAGAAGAGCATGTGAAGGATGCATCTTCAACTATCTTGGCCTTGTTGCTTAGGTTATAAATTTTTTGTTTTGAATAATTGTAATGGTTTATCTTAGCTTACCGTATATGGAAAATTGAAAGAAGTAGCGTTGTAACTTCTTTTGATATTAAGTTGAAGCTCACAATATCTAGTAAATCTTTTATTTGTGTTTAGTAAGTATCAATATCTTCAAACATTTGTTCTAATACATCAAATATCTTTTCTTTGAGGTTTGATAGATGCATATTTGATTATATTTATACACCCATATTTAAGGTATTTTGTTTGATATTTATACTTTTATTGTATATTTATTACTTAATTTGTTCCAAGTCCGTTTATAGGTTATAACTACCTTCATGGACCAAAAGGAGAAGAATTCAGATCAAAATGCGACACAAAATGAAGATTTGAAATAAATGAGAGATACATGGTTGTGTCCATGGTTGCATACATCTCTCAGCTTGTGCAGAATCACATATTATGGAGATTTTATGATATAATTGGCCCAGTACACACCCATGTATTAGAACTTGTATCTCCTAGAAATCCTAAAAATTACTATAATAAGATGTGAGCAAAGGTAAAATAAGAGTAGACTTTTAGAGGCAATTCCAAATGCAGATAATATTCAGAAGGGATGATATTGATCCAGAGAATGGGAGAATGCAAAAAAATCATCAAAAGATCCAATAGAATACAACTTCAACCCCCAAACTTGCAAGAACATTCTATAGAAAAGAAAGAGACATTTAGATTTATGAACTCTATGTTTTCTATTAGTTTTTCTTCCTGTTTATCTTTGATTTTGTTTTCTATCATGTGTAACTAAATACCTTGTTGGTATCTAGGTGTGATGAACCCTATTTGAGATAACAATATGTTTTGATTCTTTTATTTAATGAAAATGTTTTGATTGATCTATTGTAATTCAATTATCTGTTTTAGGTATGTTCTAATAGATTGGAATATTGCGGTTCACAGCATAGAGATTGAGAAATCCTGTGTATGAATAAATCTACCATAATTGAAAGGAGTTGATTACAAACATAGAGATAGGTCGACATAAATCCTCTAAATTAGGGTCAAACATAATAGTCATCATCATCATCACACCCAGTCCGAAATTCCCCAATAAAGCAGGGTCTGGGAAGGTTTGATAGTACGCATTCTTACCCCTATAAAGTAGAGAGGTTGTTTTCGATAGAACCGCATGCAAATGTGACAATGAAAAAAAATGATGCAGGTTAAAAGAGTATATATGTAAAACTAATACACTAAAAAAAGTATGTAAATAAAATTAAAATAATTGAATAAATAAATAGAATAGAAAAGAATAAAACAAAAGGTTGATGTATCAAGTTATAAAAAAAATCTAATGGAATTGCCTTATACCGGTAGAGGGGTAAGGTTAGTAAATGAAGTATGACGAAAATTAAATAAGTGAAAGATAAAAGTGTACCTGATGAATGTATTCTCACTTAAAGACCAAAGAGATGCAGCTTGTCTTACCCTTTTTAATGCGGCATGACAAAAATATTAACAATAAATCTAGATAACTATGTAGCCAACACAGCCTTATACTGATTTCTATACGTGTATACACTAAAATAAAATGCTTTTGAAAAGTTATAGAGCAGTTGTTGTCTGACAGGAAAATGAGAGATAAATGACAAACAAAAGCTTAATACATCTGACATCTATTTGTTGATAATCCCTACTACTCAATCAACAATCAGACATAAACTAAGAAATGACGTAATTATCAATTCCAACAATGCAATAACTGAGAAGACACACAGATCTGAATGAAATGATAGTAAGAAAGAGATCTAGGAGTAACCAAGACTAAGAGTATGGGATGAACCTTTACCTTGTGATCAGCTTCGGAGGCGAGTACGGAAGAGAGGAAGAGGAAAATGAAAGCAACACAGAAGGCGGGAGATCGAAGAACAATAGAAAACATGATGATGGTCGAAAAATTCATCAGATCTGAGGAACTCTCTTTCTCATGCCTCGGCTAGCACTGAATTAGTTTGCTTCACAAAAGGAAAAGCAAAGCAAAGGAAGGAGATAATCTGGAGCTCATCTAATTCAAAACCCAGTAACCGTTCACAAATCGATAAAGCAATCCTAGAAACTTTATCCTGAAAAGATCCTGTTAATAAACCTAGGATTAGTTATTAGTAGTATCAAGAGAGTTATTAGCATAAGATAGGAATTTCCACAATCCAATAGTCAATAAAATAATTGCATGATAAAAGGATAATTATCTAATGATTTTAGGGATGACACTAATTATTATTATTGATTGTTTTCGGAGTAACTTTCTATGTTTATGCGTTTAATATTGTTGCCTATTTTATTTTAATTATTTAAGTTTAATTTTCTTTATTAAATTCTAAAATATAATTTGTAAGCTAAATAAAATAAGAAAGGTAATTATTAGTAATCATTGTCTTCGTAGGATCTACCCGTGTTTGCCGATATTAGTTAAGCCTATGTCGTGAACTTGCGGTTAATTCAGTATTACCAAACTTAAAATCTAAGTCAATCAAGTTTTTAGTATCGTTGTCGTGGATATTGATAATAGGAACACCTAAATGCTATTACTCTAGTCATTATTTTTTGTATTTATTTTATTTTATTTTTATTGCATCTTGCTGTATTCTTGGCTTATTCATTTAATTATCTTTTAAACTTCTCTACATTAATGATGTGTTTGTAGTTTATTTTAGGGATTAAAATTTAAAGTCATCACTATAACTCACAATGGAAGGATGGAGCAGATAATACTCTTATAGGAGCTACGATGTGTCTTTGTAATACATAACATTAACTTATTGGAAAGATAGATTTCCTTATAGGTTTTTGGAGGCTCAACTGACATTCATATTGTGTTGCGACCTTTTTGGGAATAACCATTACAATCAGGAATGTCGAGCACCAACCTATATATGGGAGAAACTGAGCATGTACAATCAACCTCAAGGTGTATCATACAAGAATAATTATAATTTAAAATGGAGCAACTCTTATGCCTATGGATGGAATGACTACGCTTTAGCTGAATATTTACATCATTAGACACCTCAAGTTAAAGAGCCAACTCCAGAAAATATGATGGCCAATTTTATTCAAGAATCAATCATAAGGCATCAAAAAACAGAGGCTTGTATACAAAATATGGTAAATCGAATCAACCATCTAGTGAAGATAATATATGACGAGACGCAAGGGAGTTTGTTTATTCCTACTAAATTAGATCCTAAAGAACATGGAATGAAAATCATCCTAAGGAGTGGAAACTAGTTTCCAAAAGAAGATGAAGTAGTAGTAGTAGAAGAAGAAGCATTTATCCACGAAGAGGAAGTAGAGAACTGGTATGAGGTAATTGAACAAGATGAGCCAAAAACCTCTATCAATGAAGAAGAAGATGAGTGGACAAAGGTGGTTAAGGAAGAACTAGCAGAAGAACCAAATAAGGAAACTGCTAATAAGGCATTAGTAGCCACCTTAAGTATAGAGTATTCCCACTTCCTCCAAGACAATCTGCTTACATCAATAAATGATTCAAGGAGTTTTGTTATTCCCTATGTTTTTAACAGTTTGACATTAATAGGGCATCAATGGAATCTATTGGTGTTATTAATCTAATAAATTATGTCATACGATTGTCTTACAATAGGTGGTTTAATTACAAGCTACAAAACTCTTATACAGAGAAGCAGGTGGAAGCAAGCCACTAATTATACACCCAGGATGAGGGTAAACATGTAGGGTATGCTGAGCTAATGATGTTAAATAAGCACTACATAGGAGGCAACCCATGAGTTAGTTTTAGTTTTATTTCAATTTTCATATTATTATGTTTTTACTTTAATGATTAGTATAGGTTTTAATTTTTTTTTGTTTTTCATTTATGTATTTTAGGATAGGAAATCAAGCTTTCCAATGATGAGAATGTGTATAACTGTTGTGTAGGGTATGTGCGTCTATGTGTTATAATGTTTAGTGTAAGAAATTTTACATTTGAGCATCTAATTTTAAAGTTGCACACGTTTATAGAGAGTTACATGCCCTCTAGAAACGTTGGTGTAGTTTTACATGTTTTGATACATGGTCGTGTATCAACCTATGTTAATTTACAAAAAGTTGTAATTTAGTGGCATACACGGTTTGATACATAGTAAAATGCAAAGATTGGGATGGGAGAATAAGAGGGTGACAATAAAAGTGAGTGAGAAGAGAGAAAATGAGAGAAAATGAGAGTGTTATGGCTTCTCTCATTTTCTCTCTTCTCATTCACTCTTATTGTCACCCTCTTGTTCTCCCATCCCAATCTTTGCATTTTTTGCCTCATTAGCGACACCCAAGTAAGTTTTCTAGTTGTTTTCACTTGTTTATGTACGATTCATTAGGTATTTTGTGTGATTTATGGATTTTTCAATAAAAAATGTCAATTTTGGAATTTTTGGAGAATTTGTGTGCTTTTATGATTAATTATGGTTTAATATTTGAATTTAAGTTTTACCCATTTAATTTTATGATTCAAATTGTGTAATTGTATGATAATCAGGTTAAAATTCAACTTCAATTGTGAATTTTTGCGATTTTGGCTCGCTAAGTGTTTAATTGTGATATTTTTATGTAAAATTAGGTTAATTAGTTATTTTTACGTTAATTAACATTGGGTTTGTGCTTAATTGCTCGGTAATTTTATGAATTTCATGAATTTAACATTGATTTTGTCAATTTTATGTAATTGGGAAATTTAAAAGTTTGTAATTTAACAATAATGTTAGCTTAATTTGTTAATTATAATATTTTTAATTTTAATAGTAAGAATAATTAGATTGTCAGTTAATTTTCTAAATATTTTTTATTTATTTTTCTTTATTTATTTATTCATTGGTTTTAAGTTAATTATTTTTATATGATATGGCTTTAGTTGTTATTTTGCTTTGACAATTGATTATTTAATGAGCACAGTAAACTTTATGAGTGGAGAAAAGGATAGGCACATAATTTATCTGCAAAATTTTCTCACATTTATTCAAAGTTTTAGCCACAAATGACAAGATCACGACGAGAAAAGGAGATCCCCAGGAAGCAACAAAGAGGAGAAGGTTCCTCAATTTCAACCCAGCCCCCAGGAGGAATAGTACCAACAACTGAAGGATAAAAAGTTCAACACGATTAGATTCATCGACTGGGAGGCACTAGAGTAAGTTTGCTTAGCCCAACAAGTTTAAGATCTTATTGACATCGGCGCATGGTCCCGATTCTTCTACATCATGGAACTTTTTTATTGGGAGCTTACACTAAAGGTCCTTTCCACATTCTTTATAGAGAAAGGTTGCTATGACAGGGATCGTTCTAACACGATCCAATTCCTAGATGATGGGAGAAATGTTCCTGATGAGCTACATAGAATTCTTTATCACAATGGGTCTTTACGATCAGGAGTTTGTGGGAACAACGAAATACCTTACACTATGGACAATTTTTCCTTATAGATTGTCCTCTTAGCACTCGTGGCGTACGAGAAGATGACTACGAGCTAAGCAAGTCCAAGCCTTCTACATTGCAACATCTTACGCTTAGATACATCCACGGTATTCTGAGTCACACACTGAGCGGTCAAGGTGACAACTGGGGAGTCGTGGGGAATATGGTCGTGTACTACCTATGGAGTATGAGAGAGAGGACGCCAATTCACCTAGGACATACACTTGTCCAACTCATCGTGCGTTAGAGTGAAGATAGAAAGGTCGTCACAATTTGTATTGGATCTTATGTGACCAGACTGGTATGACGAATGGGTTTATTTGATCAACTACCACCGATGCGAAAAATGACTATTGTTAGCCCTTTAAAAATGAGGGCATTTCACAGCTAGCTAAAGGTCAACTAGCTCAAACGCATGGCGGTGGCATGCAAAAGCTTCAAGATGACTTAATAAGTTGAATTAACCATAGTGCGAGCTTTGGTAGAGTTTCGAACCCTATATGAGCTGACATGGCTAAGGCGAAGTTCTTGATGAACTTAGGACTTAGTGATTGCTCAAATGGACGGACCATGGCTAATGGATTTGACATGGGTAAGCATTGGATCGAACTACTATGTTATGACTAGCTTTGGCTTGGATAACTCTTCATCGACGGATAGAGATCATAAAGACAACTTGGATGATGTTGCAATAAAATCATGGAGGATAAACATCAGCGCTAAAGGATAAAGACCACGAGGGAGGATTTTCTGAAGATAGTGGACATTTTCATAAATAGGGATAGATCATGTGTAATCTTTTATCTTGTTAGTTGGGATGTAGATATGCTTTATCAGTAGAGTCCTATTTAGATGAGGATGTTATCTTATTAGATAATGATGTAATCTAATAGGATAAGATATGATCTTGGGTAATAGAGTTATGTTAGAATTCTAACTTGTTCCCTAAGCCTTGATGCATATATATAACTTATTTGAGCCTTGCTCCTCATATATAGGGTGACACATAGAGATTGAGAGAGCATCATTTGTATAATTTGAGGGAAATGATAAAGGTTGGAAGTTTGTTGTATCTCTTTCTTGCATTATTATTGCCTTTACTATTCTATTATTTTCGTTGTTTTCTTGTAAGTGTGAGAGTTAAACACTGCGAGGATCATGAGGCATTCAAGAACAAAAACCATTAGTTAACGATCATAGGACAAGGCTGAATCTTAACAGAGTTAAGTGAGATTGTTGTGCAAAGGGGTTGGCGCATCTTGTGGGATAAGTTCTTCCTTGAAGGAAAACCCAACTGGTATCAGAGCCATAATTTTGAGATGGTAGGAGAAAGCAATTTGACGAGCATATCAACAGAGTGAAGGCACTTATTGGGCCAATTCCTCAAGGGAGGAGGTCACTTCCTACAACACTCGGATGGAGATGTTGACGGAACAAATCCAAGAGCTGCAACATTAAAAAAACTGAATTAATGAAGACAAAGGAGGATACTAAGTTTGAGATGTGATCTTAAGGCATATTGTTGCAATACAGAAGACTAGAAATTTTGAGAGCACTATGGTGAAGGTGCGTGAGCCTAAAGTTTTTGAAGATGTTCAGTATGTGAAGGAGCCCAAAAAATTTTTGTGGGACATGGGGTAGTACTTTGTGGCTGCCAAGCTACCCAATGTTGAGAAGGTCAATGTGACGACCGTGTACTTAGATGGAGATGCCAAGCTTTGGTGGAGAATGAGGACCTCTATAGAGATCAGTGCGAGTAGAGATCCCATTGACACGTGGGACAAGATGAAGGAGTTAAAGGATCAATTTCTTCTAATGAACACTTTTTGGCTCACGAGGGGTGCCTTGAAGAAGTTGAAACAAGATGGATTGGTAAGGAAATACATTAAAAAGTTTAGTTCTCTAATGCTTGACATTGATAATATGTCAGACGTGGACAAGATCTTTAACTTTTTGTCTGGGTTATAACTATTGGTGCAAATGGAGTTGCGAAGGTAAAATGTGAAGGACGTGGTTCGTGCAATCACGGTTGCTGATGCTTTGGTGGACTTTCGAGTAACAAAGGAAACTAAAACGGGCTTCTATAATTTTTTCAAGGGCAAAGGCCTAGCCCAATAAGAGAAAAGTGAGGGGAAAAAGAAGAAAGACTCTAAGAAGGGAGACATCAAAAGGAAAGGCAAGCAAAACAGGGCTTCAATAGTGGAGAGATGTCCTCCAAGAAGGGCAAACTTACTTATAACCTATGCAGTGATCCACATTTTGCAAGAGAATGTCTAAGAAAGGAGAAGTTGAACGCATTGATTGCTGAAGAAGAAGAAGAGGATTCAGAGGTGGCACTAAATCCGATCGCCTTGTTGACCCTAGTTAAACGTGAGTCTAACCCTTTTGACAAGTTAATGTATGTAGGAATACAAGTCAATAGGAGGTAACCGTGATGATAGATACTAGGGCAACACACTCTTTTGTGACGGAAATAATGGTGTATAAGTTGGGGCTTAAGGTGTCAAAGACCTCGACAAGGATAAAGACACCTATGAGTAAGCCACAAGCAATGGTAGGAGCCGCTTACAATGTCGAGTATAGGGAATTGATATGCAAAGTTAATTACATAGTCATACCACTTGAAGATTTCGAGTTAATACTGAGGATCAATTTCTTGAAGGTAGCAAAGGCAGTGTTGTATCCAAGTTTGGAAGGTATAATGATCATATATGAGAAAAGTTCCTTCTTTGTTAATTGTTGTAGATTTGGTGGTGGAACAACGGATGATACAATGGTAACACATATGTTAGCCATAAACATCGAGAAAGGGTTGAAGAAAGGTATGGAGACCTATCTCACTACCATATAAGAGATTGATGAGAACCACGTGGTGGAAGTCCCTAATGTAGTTGCAAGTTTATTGAGGGAGTTTCAGGACATGATGTCAAAAAATTTGCCGAAGACTCTTCCCCTTTGTCGAGAGATAAATCACAGGATTGAGTTGGTTTTTGGAGCAATCCTACTTGCATGAGCCCCATATAGGATGTCCCCATTGGAGTTAAGGGAGCTTTGAAAAAAACTTGGTGAACTGTTGGAGGCAAGGTTCGTCTAACCGTCTAAAGCCCCATATGGTGCTCCAATGTTGTTCCAGAAGAAGCAGGACGAAACAATTAAGATGTGTATAGACTATCAAGCCTTGAACAAGGTAATAAAAAAAATATCCTATCCCCTTAGTTCAAGATTTGATGGATAAGTTATCGAGGGCTATAGTTTTGAAGAAGTTGGATCTTCAGAGTGGGTATTGACAAGTACGAATAACTGAGGGTGATGAGCAAAAGACAACGCGTGTGACTCAGTACATGATAAGTGCAAATTGCATCGTATTTTAGAGCATAGTTTGATATGTGTTTGTCCATTAATCCGATCTTTTAGTATGTGTTTAGGTTAGAATTGTGTTAGTTTATTAATTATTTCTGTTTTAAGTGTTTTATGCGTTAGTACAAGCTTTTGAGCTTAAATATTATGTTTTTGAGGTACCTTGATGTGTTAGCTAGTGTTTCAAGGTCAATATCAAAGAACGGAGGAGTTTTGGAAGACATTCGAGCTGAAACAACAGCCAAAATACGATAGAAGGTTTAGATGCAGGCCACAATTGTGCCCTACATCGGGTAGATGCTCAGACACTTACAAATTTCATGTTTCGAGGGATCTTTTAACATTTCAGAACCCCAAAAAAATCCTAGTTCAACCCTAAATAAAGAAGAACATAAATAGAATAAGAAGAACAGATAGAAGGGACCTTTTGCATCAATCACTTTTGAAGAACCCTAGAGAGAATTCATCGAGAGATTGAGAAAGAGAAGAAGGAAGAGAGAAGTGGAGAAGAAGCTGACTCGACGTACTTCCCGAATCAGGAGGTTTCCTGACATCACTACCTCTTATCCTCCGTTTCGACTGTATTTCCTATTTATTTTCAATTTTATCAATATATAGAATTAGATTGAATAGTTGATGATAGGATCTAAATGTTGAGGATATTCTAAACTCACCTTTGGAGTTTTATTCTTAATTTAATGAAATCTGATTATTTTTATGTTTATTGGATTTATTGTGATTAAATTCTGTGATTGCATAATTCGGTAATAAATTGAGAGGGTGAATCGAATGAAAATAGTTAAATTGGGCTAATGAGAGTTGGCTGATTTAATAGAATAAGAATTAAATCAATTTGGTAATTGTGCAAAGAGAGATCTTGCATAGGTTCCCGATAGTTTATTGGACAACTTTAGATTTAATTAGGGTTTTGGATAGATTGTTAATCGACAGATTGTGATTTCCATAATTTGATTATATAATTTAGGGTTAATGGTTATAACTTGAGGTAGAGTAATTAGCCTTAGGATCATTTAAAACTAATAATTCGGTAGTTCATAATCAATTAGGTTAGCATTAAGGATAGGTAAAATTCCTTTTATTGGTAATTCTCTTAGGTTGATTTTTGGGTGTGTGTTGCAATTGCTAAGTTATTGATATTTTCGTGATTGATTCTTGAAGTGTTTTGATTGATTGAATTGAATTCTCAGTTTAGTTTCGTTATATTTGAATTTCTACAATTTATTTTGGCCTTAGATTTTAGGATTAAATTATCCCTTCTCGTGGGATCGACACCTTAGATATTATATGAAAGAACCATGCACTTGCAAATTATCAAGGGTATTTATTAAAACTTGCACACATCAAACACTCGATCAAGTTTTTGGCGTCATTGCTGAAAAGCCGATTAGTCTAATTCTTTAATCTAGGGCTTTTTCACCTTCTTTTTTTTAAAAAAAGGTATAAAATAGACGACATATTAACTTGGATATCACTGGACAACAATGGGGAATCTCAAGAGTTGAATGCTAAGAACAAATAAAAAGAACAATCATGGAGGATGTATATTATAGGGAGAAAAAGACTTGACAATTTCAATGAGCCCCAATTTAGTTAAGGAAATCATCATCTTTATATGAACCCGTACACTTCGGGGTAACAGAACTACCCAGATTTCTATTGGTCCAACAATGCAAGTACTCATATGGGATGTCAAGACCTATTTGAATTTCAGCAAGATGAGTCTAGTTTATGAGATTCCAAATTGGACAAAATCATGGATAAGCTAACAAACATGGAAGAGAACCAGAAGAGACTCGAAGAGCAATTTGTTCAAGTAATGAAAAATCATGCCTCTTCTATTCACAACTTGGAGATTCAAGTAAGACAGCTTTCTATGGAATATTGTAAGAAAAGTGTGGAAAACTGTCTGCGTAGTATGAAAGTAAATTCAATAGAGCCATGTCAGGCCATCACACTTAGGAATATGGTAGAGCTAGAATAATCAGTGGAAAACCAAGATGAACCCCATCTTGTAAAAGACCAAGAGATGAGGAAAGAGGATGAAGAAGGAATGTCAACCCTCCCAATTATCTACCATTTCTTGATATACCATGCTTGAACATCGAAAAAATTGGGTAAATATCCATGAAGAGAACCTCATCATTCGAATTAATGATGAACAAGTGACATTCAACATGAATGATGTATTAAAGAATCCAAAAGAGGGCGACTATCTAGAACGAATAATCTGATAATTCATAATCAATTAGGTTAGCGTTAAGGATAGGTAAAATTCTCTTTCTCTTAATTGGTAATTCTTTTAGGTTGATTTTTGGGTGTATGTTGCAATTGTTGAGTTATTAATATTTTCGTGATTGATTCTTCAATTGTTTTGATTGATTGAATTGAATTCGCATTTTAGTTTCGTTATATTTGAATTTCTGCGATTTATTCTGGCCTTAGATTTTAGGATTAAATAATCCCTCCTTGTGGAATCGATACCTTAGGTAATACGAGAACAAATCGTGTGCTTGCAGATTATCGAGGGTATTTATTAAAACTTACATACATTAAACACTCGATCAATATAGATCGTATGAATTATTAGTTATGTTGTTAGGATTGACTAATGTCCCTATGACATTTTGCAACTTGATGAATGATGTACTGTATGATTTCCTTAATGAGTTCATGTTGGTGTATCTTAATGATGTCATGGTTTATAGTAAAGATATGGCTGAACATGTGGGCACTTGAGGAGAGTGTTCGAGTGACTGAAGCAACATAAGCTCTACGTGATGATGGAGAAGTCTAAGTTTGCACAGCCGGAGATCAGATTTTTTGGTAACTTGGTGAGCAAGGGTTAGGACCGGATGGATTCGAAAAAGGTGAAGGTGATAGTTGAGTGGCAGTTTCCCATGATAATACAATAATTATAGAGTTTACTTAGACTGGCAAACTACTATAGGAAATTTATAGTGTGATATTCAAGTAAGAGACACCATTAACGAACTTGCTAAAGAAAAAACAATAGTGGTGTTGGTCGGATGCATGTTAAGAGGCATTCAAGATACTTAAAGTTGCTATCTCAACCAAACCTATATTGAAGCTGCCAGAATTTGATCTTTCATTTAAGGTGCACAGATGCTTCAGACAAAGCCATTGGTGGAGTTCTAGTATAGGAAGGTCATCCCGTAGCATTTGAGAGCTGAAAGCTCAATAATGCAGAGCAGTGGTACTCAACACATGAGAAGGAGATGCTCATGATGGTGCATTGCCTTAAGATATGGCGAGTGTATTTGTTAGGAACCAGGTTCATTATTCGTACGAACAATGTTGCTAACACATTTTTCAGGATCTAGAAGAAGTTGTCTGCGAAGTAAGCCCTGTGGCAAGAGTTATTTATTGAATATGACTTTGTATAGGAGTATAAACCAAAGAAGCACAACAATGTGGCAGATACCTTAAGTCAGAAGGAGGTATTTGTGACCCTATATGCCATTACTAAGGTGGAGTCTAACCTGTTGGAGTAAATCAAAGTTACGGCTCCATTAGACAACATATATTATAAGTTGATCTCACAAGTTAAGGAAGGTGTTGTGTGCAGGTTCTGGCTCAATGTTGATGAGTTGTTGATGACTAAGAGTAGTCAAATGTACGTGCCAAGTTTCAATAGCTTGCGGAAATAACTATTGAAGGAGACCTATGACTGATAGTGGACTAGTCACCTCGGAGTTAAGAGGATGATGGCGCTCCTAGCTCATTTCTATTATTGGTCAAAGATAGAGAACGACATTGAGGTTTATGTTAAGACGTGTCTCGTGTGTTAGTTGGATAAGTCAAAAAGGAAGAAGGAAACTGATTTCCTACATCCCTTATCCATTCTCGAAAAACTGTGGATGTCAATTTTGATGGATTTTATAGGAGGGTTTCTAAAGATGGATAACATGGAAACAATCATGGTGATTGTAGATCGTTTATCCTAGAATGGGATCTTCATGCTAGCACTAGCATCGTGTCCCTCAGATATTGCGGCGGAGTTATTCTGTAAGAACGTGGTGAAGTACTTCAGAGTCCTTGTGGACATTGCGAGTGACCGAGATGCTAGATTTACAGGCCAATTCTGGACGTCCTTTTTCAATATAAGCGGTTGCGATTTGAAGTTTTCAACGGTGAATCACCTACAGATGAATGGTAAACGGAGAGGATCAATGGTTTATTGGAGGAGTATTTAAGGCATTACATAAGTGCAAGTCAACGTAACTAGTTAAGTTTGATGGATACTGCACAATTCTGCTATATTTTGCATAGATCTCTGAGACGAAGAAGAATCCCTTTAAGATAGTCTTGGGACAACAACCTCTCACTGCACTCCAGATTGCACAACAAAAGACAGCTGGAAAGTGTCTTATGGCACACGAGTTCACGATGGAGAATCAAGAGTTGTTTAATGAGGCCAGGGATAGTCTTCAAAAGACTTCTCGACTAATGAAGAAGCAAGCAGACTTACGGAGGAGACCATTAGAGTTTGACGTGAGAGATAAGGTACTTCCAAAACTTACCTTACAAATTTGGAAGAAGATCACGAGCAAGTAAGTGCATTGTGGATTGGTTCCAAAGTATAATGGACCATTTGAAGTGTTGCGTAAAGTGGGGAGCATGACATACAGGTTAAAGTTGCCCAAGAGATTGAAGGTAAACCCTACTTTTCATGTTAGTTTTCTCAAACCTTGCTATAAGGATACATTAGATCTGCATAAGAGTCGAATGAAGAAAGCTCCACCGGTTATGAGAAAATAGTTCGAGGATCAAGTAAAGAAGATCTTGGATCACCGAACAATAGGGCAGCATAAAAAACCAACAGACTGAATTCTTAATCCAGTGGTAGGGAAAGCCGATCATGGAAGCTATATGGGAGAAAAATATGACCTTACATAGTTCAAGGATTAGGTGAATGCCTACCTTCAGACTAGTTCAACGAGGGCGTTGAATTCATCTAGTGGGGGGTGGTTTGTTAGCCCCTTAACACATGAAGGCATTTTATAGCTAGCTGGAGACGGGCCTTGGGTGGAAGGTTAGCTGGATCACATGCATGGCGGTGACATGCAAAAGCTCCAAGATGACTTAGCAAGTTAGATCAAGCATGGTGCGAGTTTTGGTAGAGTTTCAGACCTTGTATGACTTGACATGGCTAAGGCTAAGTTCTTGATAGACTAAGGGCTTAGTGGTTACTCAAATAGATGGACCCTAGTTAATGGACTTAACATGGGCAAGCATTGGATTATACCAATGACGTATAACTAGCTTTGGCTTAGATGACTCATCATTGACAGATACAGATCGTGGGGAGATCTTGGATGATATGGCGGAACAGATCACGGAGGATAAACATCAGCACTAAAGGACAAAGGCCATGTGGGAAGATCATCTAAAGATAGTGGACATCTTCATAAATAGGGATGGATCATGTATAATCTTTTATCTTATTAGTTCGGATGTAGATAAGCCTTATCGGATAGAATCCTATTTAGATAAGGATGTTATCTTATTGGATAATGATGTAATCTGATAGAATAAGATGTGATCTTAGGTAGTAGAGTTATGTTAGGATTCTGTCTTATTCCCCAAGCCTTGATGCCTATATATAGCTCATTTGAGGCTTTCTCCTCATATATAGAGTGACACACAGAGATTGAGAGAGCATCCTTTGTATACTTTGAGGGAAGTAATAAAGGTTGGTAGTTTGTTGTATCTCTTTCTTACTTTATTGTTGCCTTTACTATTCTATTTCTTTCGTTGTTTTCTTATTAGTATGAGAGTTAAATACTGTGAGGGTCATCAAACATTCGAGAACAAAGACTGTTGGTCGATGATCTTAATCTTACTTTAATGGAGCTAAATGAGATTGTGTACAAAGGGGTTAGTGCATTTTGTGGGATAAGTTCGTGTTTGAAGGAAAACCTTTGTAACAACTACCATGGTAGCACTTAATCTAGCAATGATGCAGTATATACGCATGGTATGCAGATATTAGGGTCCCACGAACAACTTCTATAAACACTGGGGAACCCAATTAGCCAGCAACAAAGGGTGAAGATAGAGCGGAGCCACCTATAATAGGGTAGTCATTGCAACGATAGCCATCACCACCTGAGATGGGAGATGAAGAACGAGAGTTAGATATTCTGAGAGGTCCCAGAGCTAAGACGCAAAACCTAACTCAGGTAAAGATAGCATTATGAAGAGATGGGTGGGCTAGCTTTTGGTAACTCAAAAGAATATCCATCAATAGCAAGTGGAGCTTATTGAGCAGGTAGGACGACTCAAGATTGCAGTTGAGCGACTAGAAAGACTCAAGCCTATAGTCGGAAGGATGGGAGAGTTGATGTTATTAATGGCAAGCCATCTAGGCATTGATTTCTAGCCTCCATCATCTGGTGAGGGCACTTCCTCTATAACCCCTCCACTGGTATAGGATCATCCACTCGAGGACCTTCTTTTGTCGGACCAGCCTGAATCACATCAAGAGGGAGAGGCTTGATTTTTGTTTAGTCTTCCTTTATCTTTATTAATTGTGTATTTATTATTTTCTTTTCTCTAACACATAGTTATAGTTATTAGATGGATCAGAAATTAGAAAAATCATCATATTAAGGAAAGTACCACAAATCTTCTCACTTATTATATATACTTATATTGTGTACATTGGGGATAATGCACACAACTTTAAGTTTAAGGAAGGGATTCATGATTTTAATGATTTTCTTTAAGCTTATTATAATCTTAGTTACTAAATTTTATGAACTAATATCTTGACTTAATTAAATATGTCCATCAATACTATATTTTGTTATTGAATATTGATTTGAATTAGTATGTAAAAAGATAACAGATAGAATAAAATTGCTTTTAAGCCTTAGTCTTTTACGTTGATTAAACCCAAATTACTAACCTTTATCTTATTTTTCTTTGAAGCCTTTTTATTTTTTGAACTCTGAAGGTTATTTAAATTATTTGGTTGTTTGAAATTGGAAATTTTGAAAAGTTCAATAACGCTTTAATAGTGATACATAATGAATGCTCAAAATTATGATATAAACAAGTTTCTTGTAATTTCTCTTTAATAAATTTCCTTCAATTCAACCTTATTTATTATCCTAATCGTATTGCACATAAGCCCTATTACAACATGTATAAAGACCTTTTAATTTTTGTTTCTAATTAAATGTTGCAAGCTTATAGTAGGAGTTATACTATGTATTGATTTGAGAGTTTTGATATTTTTCACCCTAAACACTTTAGAGCAATAAGTGAAATTTTGTGAGGGTGTTATGGTTTATGATTTTGATTTCAATGTGATTATCAATGTGATTACTATTAATATTGACTTAAGAAGTAAATTTTAGGATAACTTGACTCTAATTGTATGTTAATTTGATTCGATATGGCATGATGATTTATAGTATGAATGGACAGATCAAGATTAAAGAAGGATGGATGTTGTAAGATTTATTATTTTGATTAAGCACTATAAAACAAAGATTTGAAGCAAATAAGAGATACATGACTGTGTCTATAGCCATGTACGTCTCCCAACCTGTGTAGAATCGTGAATTCTTGAGATTTTGGAGTATATATGGTCTAGTACACAGTTGTGTATTAGACCGTGTTTCTCCCAAAAATCCTAAAAATTGTTATAAAAAGATGAAAGTGGAGTCAAAATAAAGGAGAGGAATTTTAGAGGTGATTCCAAATGTAGAAAATGTTCAAAAGAGATAATATTGACCCCAAAGAAGGAGAGAAAGCGAAGAAATTATCAAAAGATCTAATAGAATAAAACTTCAATCCTCAAACTTACAAAAACATTCGATAGAAGACAAAGGGAGTTTTAGAATTATGAACTCTTTGTTTTCTATTCCTTTTTCTTCTTGTTTATCTCTGATTTTATTTTCTATCATGTGAAACTAAATGCCTTGTTGGTGTCTAGGTGTGATAAACCCTATTTGAGATAATAATATGTTTGATTCTTTTATTTAATGCAATTATTTTGATTGATCTATTATAATTCAATTATGCGTTTTTATGTATGTTCTAATAGATTTGGAATTTTAGGACATAATCTGATTTCATAGCATAGAGATTGAGAAATCTTATGTATGAATAGATCTAACATAATTAAAAGGAGTCAACTGCAAAGCTAGAGATAGGTTGACACAAATCCTCTATATTAGGGCCAAACCTAATAGTGGAATTCAAAAATTGATAAAGCAATCCTAAAAACTTTAACCTGAAAAGATTCGGTTAATAAACCTAGGATTAGGTGTTAGTATTCTCGAGAGAGTTACTAGCATAAGATCAGAATTTTCACGATTCAATAGTCAATAAAACAATTACATGATAAAAGGTTAATTATCTATTAGTTGTAAGTGGATTCATTACCTTGACACTAATTATTGATATTGATTGTTTTAATTGTTTAACTTTAACTTTCTTTATTAAAAATCCAAAATCCAATCAGCAGACTAGATAATAAAAGAAAGGTAATTACTAGTAATCATTTTCTTCATAGGATCGACTCGTATTTACCGATATTAGCTACAACTAAGTCGTGCAATTGTAGTTAATTCAACATTGATAAACTTAAAATCTAAGTAAATCAAGTTTCACCTTCTCTAGTTAAAAATATACAAAAACATTAGTAGGCGAGAAAATCACTCGTTTGATCAAGTATGCTACCGATCAATTTTTACCTCTTATTTTAGTGCATGCTTCTTGAGGACCACACATGCAGGAATGGAGTTTGAACTTGTTGCAACACTCCCTTTCTTGAAAATCCACACTTTTCCAAACCCAGAAAACGTATGGAATTCTAACATTCTTCCTTAGAACAAATACTTTTATACATACTTCTTCTGGTTGATCTATATCATATTATATTCTTATAAGAAGATATACATTAGCTAAGAGCCTGCCTAGTGCTACATCATAGACGCATTGGGAATGCAAATGTTTAAATGAAATATTGTCCTGTGATTTGAATCTATACTTCTAATCTAAATCCAGTTTAATATAATCTAAATCCAATTTAATGATCATTTTATTCGTTTATTACTATATTGGCTGCAATTGGTTGCAATATGTGCCTGTTAGGTAAGAGGATAGCAAGTTACAAATTTTGTCTTGGTAAGATAGACATTTATTTTATTTCTATTACTATAAAATTCATAATTCATAAATGAAGCAGTTAACAAAATAAATAGTTAATGTTGGGTAACCGTTAGCGCCTTTTTTTAATAGTAACAAATCTTGTATGTGTTCCTAAGAAAGGAATTTATCTATTTTTTGGGGTCTTAAAGGGACGTGGAAACATATAAGAACTCTTAAATGAAGATGAAAAGGAGATATAAATCCAGTTCATTTAAAAATGGTAAGATCTTCGGCCAAGAAGAAGGGGTTGATCCGTATCATCTTAAATTAGTTTCTACTTGTTCAAATAACACTAAGGTCAAGCAAAGCAGGGTTAAGAACAACGAATCTCTTTATGATAAACATATTCATTTTGAAGGTTCGTTATTACAGGTAGCTCCTACAAAAGATCAGGCTAATGACTTATACAATACTTAAATTCTTGATGTAGATGGTACATAGCTGGATCTTATCCTTCAGAGACTACGAGTGTGAGGCTACGAGTGTAATAGGAGCATCCATCGATAAAAGTATCACCCTAAGATGATCATCTCATGGCTATTGAGAACAAATCAAATCAGATGGTTCTATTTCTCAATCTTTCTGACTTGAAGAGGATTCAAACCTCCACGCTCTTTAGCACAATATTTGAGTCTTGCATGTCTACCATTTCACCACCAAGGCATCTTGAAAGTGAATCATATTCCATGAATATGATATCTATCTAGTGTGACGTATGGAATAGATTACAAAGGTAGAGTCATAGAGTCATTCTATAGATAGATTTGATAATCTTAATATCAAAGGTATATTCTTCTAATAAAGTTTGCCATTTTATATAACTTTTATATTCAGGTTTAGAAGGTAAATTATTTTGAATAAAGCCTTAACATGAGTATTATCAATTCTTAATAAAAATATTTTAGGTAATAAAAATAATAAAATATTTTACAACTTTTTACTACCGTAAATAATTCTTTTTCATTTATAAGATATCGTTGTTGAGTATCTATAAAGGTTCTCGAAGTATACTTGTAAAGAGACTCATTCATCTTAATATTATAATCATCATAGTAGATCCTTTTTAATACTCCACTCGAGACATGATCAGAAGCTTCAATTTCGAGAATTAAATCATCCTCGTCAATTGGTAGTAAAAGTTTTGGTAGTGTAGTGCACAAAATCTTAATTATCTTTACCTGTTCAATCAAATAGGGTAAAAATTCAAATCTTTGACTTTTCTTTAAAAGAATTTGAAAAGGTTTCTTATTTTGACTAGGTTTCGAATAATATTTTAAGCATATTTTAATACCCCTAAAAAACTTTTAAAAAATTTTCATGTAGTAACTTATCAAAAAATTGTGAGATTTTTCCAAGGATATGAGATTGAAGTTTAAGTCCCTTACCATCTATTTCCATGGCAAGAAATTTTATTTTACTCTGACATATCTTAGCTTTTTTCTCAGAAAGAGTTAAACCATGTTGTTCACGTAGATTTGCAAATTTATTAAGATGCATAATATGTTGAACAATATTATCACTAGCTATTATAATATCATCCACATAACATAGTATAAAATTATGATACTTGACGATACATCCATTTTTTTTGAAATATTTGTGGTCTATTTTTTAAACCAAAAGGCATAACTAACCATTCGTAATGACCTTATGGAGTAGAGAAAGTAATTTATGGAATATTATCTTTATACATTTTCATTTGCCAAAATCCACTCTTACAATCAAATTTAGAGAAAAATTGTTTTCCTCTTTTCAAGTTTATTAATGTTTCTTCGTGGGATAAGAAGTATCAATCAAAATTTGTATTATCATTTAGTTTATAATTTACTACCATTTTAACTTTATTTCTAATTCTGCATTGGGGGGGAGGGGGGGAGGTGTTTGATTTACTACGCCTAGTTATCATTAGATTTTCCAGTTTAAGAAGTTGTTTTTTGAATTCTAAATTATATCAATAACTCTAATAATCTTTTGATATCTTTCATTTCCAAATTTGTTTCTTCCCTATTTTTTTTCCCTAAGATTATAATAGGTTATCATAGTAATTTTTCTTTATCTTTTGTTTTACTAATCTTAGTCCATCTCTGAAGGTTTTTATATACTGATACTTATTTTGTAAAATATTTTCTATTTTTAATAAAGGTTTTCCTTTTGGAAAGATTAGTTTTTCTTTATATCTCACACCATGCTTAGTTGTGCAAGGTTTAAATGTGATTAGGGTCGATCTAGCACAAACATTTTTAATTCCATTAATTATGATCCAATTACCACAAGGAGTTTTGAAATGTATTTGCTGTTAATAGTATCAAATAATATTTTGTAAAAAAATTGAAGAAAGTTATTTCCTAAAAGAATATCAATTCCGGTATCATAAAAGTAAAATGGTGGACATTTTATTAAAAATGATCCTTATAGTATTTAGTGTTGATGAATCCCTTTAGATAAATGTATCTTATTGTTAGAAATATCTAATCCTATTATATTTTTTAAGGTTTCATGATATTATAAAGGAAAACAACTTGCTTTACATAAACAAGAACCAGCTCCACTGTCTATATAGGTAGGAAAGTATTCAGCTCTATAATAATTGTAAGTTATTTCAATTGGAATATAAATAATAGTAGAACTAGTCATTATCTCATAATATATATTACATTATTATTATAGGATAGTTGCATTCCATATTGAATTATCTTGTAAGGTTGAACATGTTCGAGAAAAGTAGTTCCTAGGATTATCTCTAAATTGAATCTTCATTTTTAACTAATAATCTTATAGGTATTTCATTGTCTCCTATCTTAATAGTGGTTTCTATGGCAGTATCTATCTAATGTACTTCACCATTGAATTTTAGTTATTAATAAGGTTCATTTAGGTGGAAACTTATCAAATTATGTATTAGATTATGATTAATGCAACTTCCACTAGCTTTGGTATCAATTAAGATATTATATAGAACATGATTTGTACCACTAAAATATTCTCCTTTAATTTTATAATTAGAACTTATTCTTCTATCTGCTCTTAAGGTATTAGCATATCGTTGGCTACTCGAAACACTTATTTTTGAATAAAATAATCTAGGAAATAATTTATTATGAGAAGTTAGTAAGGTTTTCTATTGTAAATCTAATGAAAAATCATTTTCTAGGTTTTTATACAAGCTTTTGATTCATAAATTGAAAAGTTAAATGAATAGATAGAAAATTTAAAATCAAAAACTTTAGCATATATAAACCAGATTTAGTTAAACAAGAAGTTCACAGGAATCCTAATATTAGTAATATACCTAGTATTTTTAAAAACCCACCTCCTAGGTATACTTCATAAAGTTTTAATAGACCTAATTTAGGATATGTTGGAACTCATATGATAACAAAAGATAAAGATAATCTTACGCCCATAGATAAAATGAGAACATAAGCTATAAATCCTTTTGGAATATATTTAGATATAGATTGCATCCAAAATATAACTAAACCAAACCAAACCAAACATACCTAGATTCCCTCGAAAGCAGGGTATGGGGAGGGTAAGGTGTAGAATTTATAGAAGAAGCAATAGATAAAAGGGAAACTGTTCTACGAGCAGTTGTTGTTATTAATAAAATAGATTATGAAACAACTAAACAATTTTTTAAAAAAACTTTGGCCAACAACTCCCTTAGATTTTGGAAAAATTTAGAAGAAAACTCTAAAAACTCTATATTTAATCCAGATAATAATATAACAAATATAATAACTCAAGCAGCCGAAACTTTTTGGTTAGAATTTGTTAGAGATGGAAATATTTTAAAAGATACAACTACTATAGGAAAATATGCTATAGCATTATAAAGACTACAATTATGTGATATGTGTAAAATCAACAAATATTTTTGTATTTTCTTAGACTATTATTACCATATTTATAATCTAGTCGATAATACGAAATTTTATTTAAAGATGTTTTACTCAAAGATCCTTGATCCTTGGGGAAGTAAATTAGAGGCAACTTATAATCGTGGTCTTGTAGATATGTTAGGAAAAACAATATCCTTTTTAAAAGATAAATTAAGTGAATGGTGTGGTGATGATATATTACTAAAGAAAAGTGAAAAGAATAAAGAACAAATCATATTGTTATGATTTAAAAATGCATACTATGATAAATTAAAGGTAATTTACAACCGCGGTCTTATAGATATTTTAGGAAAAAAGTATCTCCTTTTTAAAAGATAAATCAAGAGAATGGTGTGATGATGCTATATTACTAAAGAAAAGTAAATAAATAAAGAAAAATCATTTTATTATGATTTAAAATTGCCATTATGATAGGATGTGATAGTCCTTGTTATTATAATAAGATAAAAAAGAATGAAAAAGAAGAAATATTTTAAGAAAGATATTTTAAAAAACGTAAAGCAAAATATTATAAGAAAAAAGAAGGATACAAACGTAGAAAACTTATGTTTAGAAGAAATAAGAAAAGGAAAAAAAAGATAACCGAATATCAATGCTATTATTGTAAAGAAAAAGGTCATTATGCTAATAAATATCCTTAAAGATTTAATAAAAAGAAAATTGAAATAGAAGATGGAATAAATGAAATGATAGGAAATGAAGATTTAATTAGAATTAATATCGAAGAATGCTCTTCTAAAGAAAGCGTTTCATAATAACATATACAGAATATGAAGAAAACTTAAATTCTGAAATAAATGAGTAAAATAGGAGAATTTTTTAACACTCAAGTTGATAATCAAATAATAGATAATATATTAGAAATATTTGAAAAACATAGAGATTACAGTCAAGAAGCTCCTATTGATAGAAAAATACTTAATTTTTTTTATAAATTCTTATAGTGAATTTAATATGAAATTACTAGAAAATTAGGGTTAAAACTCGAAAAATTTCATATGTTCTATGCTATAAACCTTAAAGAAAAAACTTCAGATATTAGTTTAACTTTCAATAAAGTAATAAAATTTTCACTATCTAAGAAAGATATTTATCGAAAACTTGATCACATAACCAAAAACAATAGGGAGAAAATAGGATGGGTGCATATAGAATCTATACAAATGATAATTAGATAGTCCTATAAGTATAGCAATATTAGAATATAAATATAGCAATAGAAAATAAGCCTGTATGAAAAATTTGAAAGGCAATTTTTGATATCAAAAACTTTTGCTTAATGTATATTTCACAATTTCTTATAATATATAAGATAAAAATTTTGGTGGCGCTTGGACGCCCTTGAAACTCCTCTCTCTTTTTCTTCTCCTATATTAAACGCTATTTATTTTTTTTTAAAAGAACGTAATTCATTTATTGTTTTCTTTTATTACAAATTTTTTAGATCTAAATGCCTCAAAAATCAAAATCCGGTTGCCTTTCCCTATCAATTTTACTAATCAACCATATTTCATTATTTGTCTTTTAAAATTATATATAACGATTAAAATTTAGATGCAGGAAAATTTGTAATTTTTTTTAAAATATTGCGCTATAGTCAAATTTTGCTTAAAATTTTAAAATACTAATATTAATTAAAAATTTCAATTTATAGCAAATACATTCTATTATTAATTCTGACAACTAATCTTTCTAACTTGAATTATCACATAAGATGAATCCATTAATATCAAATAATACATAAAATTTTAGAGTTTGTTTTCAACATTTATAGAATATTAGTTAATTAATTTTTAATTATTCTTTCTAATATAAATATAAAATTTTCCAGTGCATGTTAACGTGAATGACAAGTTATATGACCTATCTTCACTTCAGAGTCACTAAAAGAAATATTATTTTTTTATTTTTTAGTTATAATTGTAATAAATTGAAATTTTTTATATTTAATGTAAAATGAATAGAGTTATGATAATTTATCATAAATTTTATAGGACCCCAACATTATTCATCTATTTTCTATCTTGAAATCAAATTCTTAACAGTTGACACTCATTTTTCTCATAACTAAAAATACTTATATTAAAGACAGTTTTAGTGAAAAATAAATCTTAACTTTAAATCATTACAGGAAATATTTTAAACCATAAGACGATAAGACTTACCAAAACATTTTGAAAGACTATTATACCAAAGGGCAAAGAAAGATTTAATTATGAAGATTTAGGTATGTCCAATTGTTATAAACAATATAACATATTTTAAGAGCACCGAATCTTATATTGATTATGTAATTATTCTCATATAGTTTATGATATATTTAATGAAATTGAATTTATTTTTAATTAATATAAACCAAATAATATTAACATATAATGCATAAGATATTACTTTCAAAAAAAAATGCATAAGATATTTCAGAGTTTTCAATATTATTTATACGATTATTATAATTAATATTTTTATAGAAACATAAATATTTTTTTATGTAGAATTTTTTGTACTTTTGTGAACTTGGTTTTTACCTACACATTTATTTAAGTATTTTTATATTTTAAATTTAGAAAAACAGCTACTTTTTCCTAAAACAAAAACATATAATACATATGATAATCTTGCCATTTTATCAATATGCAATTTTGGTATATGAACAATTTAAAAAAAATAAACATATGTGAATACAATATATATTTTATAAGGAATGATTTTTATTAAATAAATATCATAAAAGTGAACAATCCATTGAGGATAGACAACATATCTTTACTGAAAATCAAATAAGTACTGCATGAGAGAACTGAAAAAGTTCATTAATATACCATACCAACAAGTCAACAACGTACTACGTTAACGCATAGAAGCTTGGTATTGCTGTAATGCTGTTGACATGGAGTATGAAAATGGAGTGTGTATGAGTAGAAGAGTTAGTATTGGTCCTATATTATATTATAGTGCTCAACTTACCTCTCTTACACTTAAAACTGGTGCAAAAAACAAGGAAATATAACTAAATTCCATTTACACAGACTAACAACTGTCACATAAACATGCAGATTATTGAATTGAAAAAGGAGATTTGAATTTAATGTGCAGCAAGTTTTGAAAAAAAAAAAACTACTGATACCTTCTCCTCCTCGCCATCACTTCAACAAATTAGTCGCTCCCTAATTGTTTACTTTATCAACATTCTTCTTCTCAAGCTCTTGCTACCTTATCTTGGTTAGATGAGTACCTTTCCTTCTTACAAATAAATAATATCACAACAACACAAGTTCTCTAGACCAAGATCACCTTACCTTCACTTTTTGTTTTTTGTTTTTCACTTAGCTTTGGATCACCGGCGGTAGCGGATCCTCCCGCAAAGGGGCGTTGAAGTCCATCGCTGCAAGCCCTTCTAATTCTTGGATTGCAGTCATCACACTGATTCCCGTCTCACTACTTAACTGTGGCTTTAGTAGTCCCACGGCCTGCCTCACTCTTGATTGCTGCCAATAAATACAACCCTCTTCTTCAACACTGTTTTTACTTTATCAAGACTTGTGCTTTCAGACGAATAAACACTTACAAAAAAATCAAGTTTCCTCTTCAGATCTGCAATGGCTTCTTCTGCTTGAGTTTGTGACAGCTCAGTGATTGTCCATGACACGTTAGAATTCTAGTTCCCACACACACATACACAAAAACACTTTTTATGAGAGCTAAATCCACAAGACCACATTAGTCCAACATAAAGCAGAAGACAACAGCCCATAAGACTTGGGGGGTTTATCAAACATGCTGACTGTGATTTTAAATTGACAAAGCAAAGGCATTTAGTAAATTACCTTCTTAGGGCGACCTACGGGCCTTCCAGTGCTCTTCCTAGGCTTGGCGATGCCACCGAACTTCGGGGGCCGTCCTGCTTTCTTCGCCGGTATGAGCAACGTCGCGACGCCGGGAGCTGGGAGCACACCCTTCCTGGGACGGCCTCTAGGTCTGGACACACCGATCAAAGTGCCGTCGGGAGCGTTGGTGACAGCCACTGGACGGGTTTGAGCTTTGGGAGGACGACCGGGACCTCGAGGAGCCAAAGCACCCATGACGGATTTGGGCTTCCTGGGTCTCCCGGGAGTTTTCTTGGGCGGCCTACCTCTACCCCTCTTGACCATCACCACTTGACCACTTTCGGTCACAAAAGAGGATTTCTTGGGACGACCAGGACCTCGTTTAGTCACCTTGGGCTCATCAGCCAGCCCAAGTGCAACTAACACAGGCTGCGTGTTAGCGTTCACACTCGTAGTGGGCGCAACAATCTGAGTAGTGGCAGCATTTTGGACCATTTGCGGGAACAAACTGGACTGCTGTTGTTGCTGAGGAAAAGCAACCGAAAATGGTTGTGGTTCTGGGGCGGCGGGTTGCTGCGCATCAGACTCCGGTTTCGGCTTGGATGGTCTGCCCCGGCCGCGTTTCTGCCCCTGGAACGGCTGATGAAGTGGCGTTTGAGCGGCAACGGCAGTAGTGGAATCAGATCCAGGAAGCTTGTAGGATTTCTTGACCATGACTAGTTGACCACTATTTTTTAAGAGCTTCAAGTGGTGGGCTAGCAAGCTGGAGTGAGTGGGAGGGAGGGATGTGTAAGCTTTCTCGATGTACTTTTCTATGGCTCTTTTGCTTGACCCGTCGCGTTCCTTCAACGCTGTTATGGCTGCATATATCATCTTCAGATCCACACAAACAGAACCCTTATCAGCAAACATAATAACTTCTTGCTTCTATAAAAACACGGGAGAGTAGGTTACCTCAGCATAAGGAGGGTGGGTAGGAAAGGAGTGGGAGACCGTGGAAGCGGCTGCGTTTGGGGCGTGGTTGGGAGGAACATCGGCGGGAGAAGGAACAACCGGATCGACGGCGGTGAAGGTGGCGGCGACGGTGGGTTGTAAGACGGTAGGAGGAGGAGGAGGAGCGAGTGGTGGGTCCATGATGATGGTGAGTGATAAAGAGAAGATGATTTAGTATGTGTGTGGTGTGTTTTTCTTAGAGAGAGAAAATAAGAGGGCTTTAAATTAATTGAGTTCTACTTCTAGAAAGAGAAGGAGTGGGGAAGGTATAAAGGAGAGATGTTAGTAGGAGAGCAGTAGGAGGTGAAGGTTGTGAGTTGTGACTGTGAGTGAGAGGATAAGGCCGTCTTTTTCAATTTCTAAATATAAATACATTATATTATATATATATATATATGATATATCCCACCTTCTTCCTTAGTATTTATACATATAATTATTTTCGCATGTAATCAGGAATCGGCCTTTTCTTCCAACGGTAACAAACTCTGTTACTTGTTCCCTTCATGCTTTGAAGCAACTTTCATTCATTATTAATGAATTATCAAATTTATTACATCTGAATAATAATGCGCTCTGAGTTTTTGTTTGGATGGAGATGAATAATAATATTCTCCTCTTTATAGAAAACAGTAATCCTTATTCTGTTATGTGATAATGTGACCTTTATTTTTTTCATTTTTACATGAGTCTTTTTCACCCTAATAATAAATTAAAATCCATAATTATGTGGTTCGGAACATAATGAAGGTGTTAATTTACAAATTTAGAATGTCGAGTATGTTAAATAACGCAGCTCCTAAACTTAGTTATTTGCCAGTTGCCACGCATCATATGTTCAAGTATGGGTGTACTTAACTGGACATTTACAGTCTGTTTGGTTACTGTCTCCAATATGCAGAGACGGAACGAGACAAAAATTTAGAGACGGAACAGAACAGAAATTGGAGACAGTGAGCTGTTTGGTTGTGATGGACAGAACAGAAACAATTGTCTCCGTCTCAAGAA
>JAOTAY010000006.1:23942922-23957204 GCA_025629805.1 Erythroxylum baracoense | reverse complement strand
TCATAGGCACTGTTTTTATGTTCTGTCCCCTGCAACCAAACACATTTCTGTTCTTGAGACGGAGACAATTGTTTCTGCTCTGTCCATCACAACCAAACAGCTCACTGTCTCCAATTTTTGTTCTGTTCCGTCTCTAAATTTCCGTCTCGTTCCGTCTCTGCATATTGGAGACAGTAACCAAACAGACTGTAACAGAACGGCACAAAAGAAGAACAATTACACAGAAAAAAGAACTTTATGCTTATGTTCTTTAATTTTAATAAGGTTGACTAATAATTTGGATATCTGATTCTATATATTGCAAAATGAAATTATTGTTGATTTCCTGTGGACAATGATGGGAGGGGACAAATTAGGCAGAAATTGGTCAAATACGAAATTTATAACATCCAAGGAAAGTGAACCAAAAGAATGTGTAATCTCTTAATTATCATTCGGTAACCAGTAATAAAAGATTCAGAATAAAAAAATAAGAATAAAAACAAAAAATTAAAATTAAAATTGGAATAAAATTATGGATTGAACAAGTTACGTATGCTAATATTATAAATGGAATTATAGAAGTTCATAGTTGTATATGTCAGCATTTGATATCAAACATTAAGAATGATAGTGACAATATTTTACTTAGTTTAACTATCATGTGATTGATTTTGTAAATAAATAATTAAAATACTTTGTATTATTATTCATTACTAAAAAATTGTATTTAATAAATAATTGAAATTATTTTTAATGATTCAATAATTTATTATTTTTAAATAATTATGTATGATTTTACTTATAAGAATAAAATTTAAAAAAAATCATAATGAACTTATTTTATGATATAAAATCATTGAAATAAAATAAAATAATTAATAAATAAATTAAATAAAGCAATGTGCTTAATAATTCTTAATAAGAATTAATCAAAATCATGTATTCTCTAAATAAATTAATTAATCTTAAATTCTCAAATTGAGAGATGACAAGAAAAAAAATTAAGAAATAAAAGTTTCACACCGACTTCGTTCCTAATTACCAAAATGAATATGACACATGTATTCAACCTAATTATTAATTTGAACCAAATAAAATTAATTTTAACTTATACATTTAGTTTACGAACATCCTAAATATATTTAAAACTTAAAATTTAAAATTTAAAATTTTAAATGGTTATTTATTAAAAAAATTTAATATGAACCGTTTGATTCTAAATAATAATATCTGTTATAATAACTAAAATTATACCGATAAATTAATTTTTATTTAATTAAGATTTTTTACAAATGTTTTACTTGTTTGTTTTTTAATTTGATTCATAAAATTAGTTTATCTAAATATTTAATATTTAACCATTATTAATAATAAAAGTATGACTGAAATATTGAATATACCCTTTGTTTTTAATAAAAATGAAAATCATTAATAAAAACGGAACATGGAATCAAATGACAAATTGATGGTCTAGAAGTAAAAAAGAATGACAGCGGGTCATTGTTTCGTTAACATATCATCTATTCTTATTACTCTTAAATGGGTGGGTGTCTATGGTACGGAGACAACGAAAATAAGTATTTTGAACCCCATTATTTCGCACTAGAATTAGCAATTATGGGGATTGGGAACAAGACACGAGGTTGAAGTATAATACCATCCAGTAATTACTTGGCCAACTGATGACGAACCAAGCAGGTGTTCCCTTTTATTTCAGTAATTGAAATTACAACAATGGTGAAAGTGTTCTGTTTTCTGGTAGTAATTTTACTTGGAAGTTAAATTCACTTATCATACTTTTGTTGTAAAAGTTGACAAAGCCGTACTCTTTAAAGAGTAAGGACTAGAAGTTTAACGACCCAATCGCCAAAAAAATTTGTTAATTAGGTTCATATCATTATTAAAAAATGTTTTTATATTTTATTAAAAACGCAATTTTACTATTCTTATGTGAGAATGTTAATTAAAAAAATCAAATGAATGTTTTTGTATTAAAAGCCCTCCAAAATCCAAATCCAAAACGCGTCCAACTTTCTACTTTTTTAAGAAATAGGAAATACATAGGTTTAAGGATTGGTGATTTTCTTTAGAAAGGAAAACTGGGGGGAGGAAAACTTGTTGCAAGAATAGAAAAATGTTTTGCAAATGTAGTGGTTAAAAAGAAGGCATTTTAATACGAGCCGTGCGTAACAACATAAGTCCACCGCAGTGTCTCATCATGACATAACATTCACTTCCAGTTCCAGCTAAGCGCAAGAAGTGTATACGCCTCTGCCACTTCTTGCCTTTACGGATAAGCGTTACCAAACATTATTATTTGTTTAATTGATACGAGTTTTAGGCCATTTGGTAGTATAGTATAAATTAATAATCATAGATATTTTGGACTTCATCACCCTTCTAAGTTCTTCCTTTTCTTAAAATTATAAATAACTTGTGTCCCTATGGTTATATAAATGTTAAATATCAATTACAACTTTCTTTACAAACACAACACCTTTCTCAAAGCATAGGTGTCACGGGACTTGTTCCCGCCTGGTGGAATTGAATTAGGAGTGTAAAAAAAAAACACAAATTTATTTTTACTGATGTAAAATTATTTTAAAATTAAAAAAGCAAATTAGGTATTTATCTTTTATTCAAACTGCATTAAATATTTAATTTTTATTTGTTAACTAAAAAGTTGGTAATTTATTTTTAATATAATATGAAAGTTTTGTTTCGATCAATTTACCTTTTCATTATAATAGAATAGAGTCATAAACCAAGCCTGATAAAGGATAGAACCCACTTGTAAAACTCATGAACTAATGTTGTAAATAGTTAAGGAAATTTAATCTCAAACCTATTGCTAGATTTATTTTGTGATTTGCGTATAAAATAATCTTAATTTTTTATCTTAGCAAAATTAAGTAATAGTCCATTTAAGTAGTTTCTCTACTCGTACATGGAATATGAAATTTAGGCTTATTAAAAGTTCAAGTTTGATCCAAATTAAGGCGCAAAAAAAGTGTACAGTAGTAAATGCATATTTCATTTGAAAGAGGAATTTGTTTTTTTTAATAAATTGAATACAAATGTTGGAAAATTCAACTACACTCAACTTTTTGTTAGTAATTAGATGTTATAGGATGAATTGACTTGTTTAATGCTAATTTCTTAGTGTAAATGTGGAGTAGGGAAGTAGATTGTATAACTTTAATCTAAAAATAAGCTAATTCAATTTCTAACGGGGCTAAATGAAACTTACAATAATGTGAGGAATCAAATCTTGATTATGGATCCATTGCCTTATGTAAACAAGGCATATTCAATGGTGTTAGAGTTGAAAAATAGAAGGAATTAAGCATAAGTTTTATAAATGTAGCTGAAAACATAATGATGGTTAGAACATAAAGAGGCAGGAAAGAGGGAACAAGGGTAGGAAAAAGTAAGACAAAGAGGAAAGAGTCTATTGATAAGTCGAAACTATATTGTGAGTATTGTAACATCCAGACGACACACAAATGATACTTGTTTCAAACTTCATGGGTATCCAAAGTGGTTTAACAAATTGAAAGAAAAGAAAAACAAAGAAGGAAAGAAATCATTTGTGAATTTGATTAATGCAACAGATGAATTAAGTAGAGAAACTTCATAAGCAGATTGGCAATCAAATATTGCAGTCATGATACAATAGGACATTGACAAATTTTCAAAGGAAAAGGGAAAATGTGAGCTGACAAACATGTAGTAAATTTCTCACACTTTAGATTTTGTAGGTATGTCTCTTAATCATATTCTTAGGTCACTTAAACTAATTGAAATTGGTTATTAGATAGTTGACATAGAAACTTCAAATCACATGTGCGTAGATTTGAAATTGTTGAAAAACCCTTCTCTTGTGAGTGATTTACACTTGTACATTTTCTTGACGGATCTATCAAGCTTGTTCAGCATATAGATTATGTTCAACTAAATGATAGATTAACCTTGACTAATTGCTTACACATACCTTCTTTCAAATTCAATCTTCTGTCTATTAAGAAGCTTACCATTACAACTTAAGTGAATTTTAATTTCCATCCTTTTTTGTGTAATACATGACCTAATTACTGATAAAGTGCTTGCAGCAGGGAAAGTGATAGGACGATTGTATATTCTAGATTCCAACTTTTATCATCCTAAAACCATTAAGCAGTATGAGTCAAAGTTGTGTCCAAGCCTTCATGTTAACTTTGTAAATACCATTGGTCCTCAGCATCAACGATTGGTACATCCCTATGTGAATGTATTGAAGCATTTGAATGAAATAAATGATCCTTTTACCTGAAAAAATACATGTGTGAAGTTTGTCAATTGTCCAAGTAGAGTAGACAACCTTTTCAATCCAGTACTGTTCATTTTATTACATGTTTTGAGCTTATTCATGTTGATTTATGAGGTCCTTACAAATATGCTTCAACCAATGGAAATCATTATCGCTTGACCATTGTGACTAATTTTAGTGGAAAAACCTAAGACTTTTTTTTTTACTTAAACATAAACATCATACTATTCAAACACTTTATACCTTCTCTAGTTAGTCAAAAATCAGTTCCATACGTCTGTTAAAATTATAAGGACAAACAATAATGCAGAGTTTACCAATACATCCTATACATTTTTTTTATCTACTCTAGGTATTGTTCATCAAAGAACTTGTTTTCATACTAGAGTTGTAGAATGAAAACATAGACATTTATTATAAGTTATAAGATCTTTGATGTTCCAATCACATGTGCCTATTCATTTCTAGTTGAAACCATTCTCACAACTACCTATATCATAAATCAACTCCCCTCTTCTTCTATATCCTGGCGAATACCTTATCATGTATTCTTTCAAAAGATACCATATTATTCTTTTCTTAGAACCTTTGGTTATCTAAGTTTTGCCTCCAACACTTTTTCTCACAAAGATAAGTTTGAAATTAGAGCTTTTAAAGATATTTTTGGTGGTTATTTTGTTGGACAAGAGGTCTATAAATTGTATGATATAGAATAAAAAAATATTGTTATTTCTAAGGATGTCATCTTTTATGAAAATATCCTTCCATATCAAACCATTATTACAAGGGATTTTGGAGTGCCTTTGCCTGTAATTAGTCCAGATTGAGACAATATAATTAGCAATTTTCATTATTTCAGTTATAATGTCATTTGTTCAATAGATCCAAGTTTTGTTGATATTTTCGCACTTGATTCTTCCTCAAATCATATAACACCCTCTTATCCTAAAACTTTAATTTCAATACTAAGTAATGACAGACCACCTACTAGTAAAAGTACCATACCAAAACAAAAATCCCTATAGATGAAAGACTTTATTTCAAATTCTTTATAATCACTCTTATCTTCTTAGTCTATTGTGAGCACTCATTAGTCATCGGTGCACACATTACCAAAATATCCCTGCATTATTTCTTCACATATATCTTTTGGATAAATGTCATTTTTGGTGAATATGTCAAATATTAAAGAACCAAGTTCTTATAGTCAAGCTAGAACATATTAGAATTAGAAAAGGGTAATGCAAGCTGAATTGGAAGCCTTAAAAACTAATCAGACATGGAAGTTACCAAATTTACCTTATAACAAAAAAGCAATAGGCTATAAAGTAGGTGTACAAGGCTAAATACAAAAATGATGGGACTGTGGTCAGATATAAGGCTAAATTAGTAGCAAAAAGGCTTTAATCAAATTGAAGGGGAAGATTATCATGATAGCTTTCCGCTCGTTGCCAAAGTGGTGATAGTCAAAATGTTCCTTGCCATTGTAGTAGCCAAAGCATGGCATTTGTACCAATTGGATATCAACAACGCATTTTTACAAAGATATTTAGGTAAAGAAGTTTATACGGAGCCACCGCCAGGCTATACATAAGCACTTGATGGTCATGTTTGTAAGTTGAAAAGATCATTATATGGTTTCAAATAAACGTCAAGACAATGGAATCAAGAATTTTCTTATCGCCTTCATTAGTTTGGTTTTTTACTAATCAATCCTTGACAACTGTTTATATGTCAAAGGAACAAGTTAAGAATTCTTAGCTTTAATTGTCTATATAGATGATGCTCTTATTACAGGTGCTTTGGAAGATAAAATTCTCACCGTCAAGTAGTTTCTTCATCAATAATTTTCTATAAAAGATTTAGGTTTTGAGAAATAGTTCCTTAGTTTGGAGATTGCTTGATCATCTTAAGGAATGTACATTAATAAGAGAAAGTATGTTCTTGATATTTTGGAAGTAGTTGGCCTTATAGGTGCAAAAGCTAAACAAACTCCTGTCACAAAGGGTTATAAATTTCATTCTAAAGCTACCCTGTTACTTCCACACCCAGTATTTTCTCGTTGATTGGTTGGATGTTTGTTATATTTGGGATTTACTCAATTTGATATTACACATTCTGTAACAACTAAGGCAATTCGTTCAGTCTCCTATTGTTTTTTACTAGAAAGTTGCTTTACATGTTCTTAATTATCTCAAAGGATGTCCTTTAAAGGGTTTATTATATCCCTAGATCATCTTCTTTTCATGTTACAACATATTGCAATGTAGATTGCTTGTTCAATTATAAGATGTTCTCTTACATGTTATTGCGTTTTGCTTGGTTTATATTTGATTTCTTGATAAACAAAGAAACAAATTACAGTGCCTAAGTCTTTTGCCGAAGCATAATATCACAGCATGAGAGCAACTATTTATGAACTACAATGGATTACTTATATCTTACATGATTTTCATGTTCCTACTATACTTTCTATCTCTTTATATTGTGATAATTAGACAACCTTACATATTACCACTAATCTTGTTTTTCATGAAAGACAAAATATTTGAAAGCCGATTTTTAGTTTTATACATCCATAACATGTTTCCTCTAAACAACAATTAGCATATGTTTTACAAAATATTTGGATGCTACCACCTTTCACAACCTATTATTCAAGTTGGGCTTGTGCGATTGACACCAAGCTCCAACTTGAGGCAGAATGTTGTTGTTGTTGAAGATGCAGAGTTGGTAGAAGTTGAAAGTAGTATTAGTTAATGTAGTTTAGTAACAATTATATAATTTAATTCATTACGAGAACTGGGTATGTAATAGTCATAAAAATATCTAGCTAAGGTATATATTGAGTAGTTTTGTACATTATTGTTCCCTTTTATGTCATCATTTGATTTACATAGTTGGTTCTTATACCTTTACCTAATCTTTTATTGTTTTGACTACACATGTCGGTTATATCCATACGCAAAAAACTTGGTAATATCATCTGACCAAGTCTTACAATTATCTTAAGAATATGATTTCAGCTTTGAAATGGATTCCTAAAGACTTGGTCAGGACTCAGGATGCATTTCTTCAAATTGCAAAGTGACAGGTCTGAATTTTGATCGTTCCATTTTGGTGAGCACGTGGCTCTTTTAATAGTTTTACGCATCTAATAATAACAATTTAAAATAAGAGATTGAAACATACAATAGAATCTTAATGGAACTAGTCGCTTGCTTTAATTAATAGACACAGTACATTGTAATTAATCTGTTACGTCTTTATATATATTATAAATGGAAGATTTTAGTGGAACTAGGTTAAGTATGATACTTCATTTTGTTGGAATTGGCGAGCCAATGAACAATTTTCTCTTGAGGATCCAAAATTTGTCAGTTTTTAAAAATACCCTTTTGTGTATCTCTTAATTACGAAAAAAAGGTATTCCTTCCTAGGGCGTAAACTAAACTCCATGCCACATTACTTTTACTTAATTACCCAAATTATGATGGGGTAATTTACAAGTGGATAGGCGTTATAATTATGCCTGGTACTGGTATTAGGCTTGCTTTTTGTACTTTGAAATTGATTTAATTACAGAACGTCACAATCAAAGCAATAGTTAAAAAACAAAGAGTTAGAATAGGCTGGCGGCTGTCTACTAATATCATAATTAACAAAAGAAACAATAAAGATAATAAGGATGAAAAGCAGTACAGACAGAAAGAACCCATGTCGTGTTTGCGTCAAATTTCCTCCTCCTCCTCTCTCTGTCTCCATCGGAAATGCCTGTGTCTAAAGTCTAAACAACATTCCAAGGACACAACCCCTCTTGTTTCTCGGAGTAACAATACATTCATAATTACTTTCTTTTCCTTACTCAATTGATTCATACATTTCTATGTTGGTATAGTTCAACTGGAAGTGGGGTAAAAGAAAAGATCAGAGGTGAGTCGGCGGAGTTGTAGGCGGGAAATGCTGGAATTGAGTGGTTGAGAGGAGAGATACTTTATATGGCGGGTGGCACTCTCGTGGGTGGTGTTCGTCGCTGGTTTCAACGCCGCAATAATCCTGCTACTACTACTACTTCTTCATCATCTTCTAATAGTAGTAGATTTATTATTAAAAATGGTGTTGATGTTGTGAGTGGCGTCGATTTTAATTATAGCAACGACAATAATTTTAGTGTAAGTTACAAGAATATTACTAGTGGTCTCGCACAATCTTCGGGAATTGCTACTCAAGAGGAAGAAGAGCAGGTTCCGTTTATTGAGGATTTTGATATCTCCGGCTTAAAGCCAATTCGAGTCCCTAAACGCCTCAACTTCTTTGTTGGGTCAAACATGGATAATCACAAGAAGGTAAAGAAACGATCTTCCTTTCGATTTACAGATCTGTCCGTTTCTGGCTTTCTTTTTTTTCATTCGTATCTGTTTCTCTTACATTTGCTTGTTTTCTTTGTTCTTTTGGTGCTTCCTTGCTCATTATATTGATCATTGGGCCATTACGTGGGCAATTTCGTTCATTCACCAATCCAGATACTGTGATTAGTAATGAACTCATCTTTATATCATTGGTTTCTTTTGACTACTTAATTGTTCTGACTGGTGGGATCATAGCTGAAAGTGGCGCATAACAAAGACAATAAAATAACAGCATTAAGGATGGTATGTCACGTATAATTTTCTGTTTCTTTTAAGAACTTTAACGCGTGTAAGTGCCAACATCACGTCGAAAGTTTTGGACTTTAAAGAATGGTTTTCATCGTATCTAAAATATACGTTGTCATGGTTTGCATAATTGGAGAATGGCAATGTAATTGATTGCTATTTTCCTATTCTCTGCCATTTTTGATTGTTTAAAGCTACTTGTTTTTGTATGCGCCTACGTTTTTCTCCATTTAACAGGTTCCTAATATGCGTGTTTAAGAATTTTTTGAGTTCTCGGGAGCTATGTTTTCTTTGTGCTTCTCTATGATAACGTGTCTTCTGTATGATGATTATATTATTTGCTGATGGTTTCTGAAGAAAACATTGTTTGGGATTCCAATTGGTTTTCTGAAAAATCTGAGCCATGTACCAGAAATATGAGTGACAGAAACCTCCATTCCTTTCAACCGAAAAAGTTGCAATTTTTATTCAACTTTAAAATGTTAGGTACATTACTGGATCGGGTTATCTATATTGCTAACAGACCCTATGAGGATATTATTTTCCCCTAGTTGATCTGGTATGAAAAGTTGATGCCGTATGCCTAATGTTAATCTTCCAATTTCTTCTCTGGTTCTCTTATCATCGAAATTACAGTCTAAACAGATGATTAGCCATTTCAATTCATTATACAGGGCTCTGCAGAAGCAGAATTCTTTACTGAATATGGAGAGGCAAGTCGATACCAAATACAAGAAGTAATTGGTAAAGGGAGTTATGGTGTTGTTGCATCGGCCATAGACACACACAATGGAGAAAAGGTTGCAATAAAAAAGATTAACGAAGTATTTGAGCATGTTTCTGATGCCACTCGTATTCTTAGGGAAATTAAGCTTCTTCGATTGCTTCGTCACCCTGACATTGTAGAAATCAAACATATCATGCTTCCTCCTTCACGAAGAGAATTCAGAGACATTTATGTAGTTTTTGAGCTGATGGAATCTGACCTTCATCAAGTAATTAAGGCAAATGATGACCTCACTCCTGAACATCACCAATTTTTCCTCTACCAGCTCCTTCGTGGCCTTAAATATACTCATTCAGGTTTGACATTTTGTCTTTTGTTTTTGTATTTATGGTTTGAGTGATAGTTTGAATAAATATCTGGACCTTTTGCAGCAAACGTGTTCCATAGAGATCTAAAGCCAAAAAACATCCTTGCAAATGCTGACTGCAAACTGAAGATTTGTGATTTTGGTCTTGCTCGAGTATCTTTTAATGATGCACCATCAGCTATATTTTGGACCGTATGTTTCTCTGTCATGCAAGTCATGAACTTACCTTGATTCCTAATTCCAGTGGCTCAGTTCCTTGTTCATTTATTTATTATTTTGAGTTGGTGGACGATCTTTCAGTACGTTTCAGTAAGCAATCCTCCAAAAAAGCCACATCTTACTCAATTTTAATTATTTATTTGTTTATATGAAGGACTATGTGGCAACTAGATGGTACCGAGCTCCTGAACTCTGTGGTTCTTTCTTCTCCAAAGTAAGCTGCTTCTACTATTTTATATCTTAGCTTCTTAGTTAAATTATTCTTTATCCTGTTCTAGTTCCAGTTGCTTAAATTGCTTGGAGTGTGCATAACTTCTGTTGCTTCCCAAAATCTGATAATAATGTGCAGTTGGAGTATCTCATTGCGTTAATTATTTGGTGGTTCTTTCATTATTCTCTTGTTATTAAATTCCCTTGTCATGGTTGGCATTAATCACTGCTCTAATTACTGACATATATACACAGCTCCTCAACTACAGGATCCCTTGTTCATTATCTTCTTATTATAAATTCTCTTTTTACCATTTCTAATGACGTTGATTCAAGGTGAATAATTACAACATTCTGTTATCTTTTCTCAGTACACTCCTGCCATTGATATTTGGAGCATAGGATGCATATTTGCTGAAATGCTTTCTGGAAGACCACTGTTTCCTGGAAAAAATGTGGTGCACCAATTGGATCTCATGACTGATTTGCTTGGCACTCCTCCTCCTGAATCAATATCAAGGGTCAGTACCTAATTGTGGTAACTGCTTTTGTGGAATCTAAAGGCAAACTGGTTTGAGTATCACCAGGTTGCCTAAATGGTCCTGTTGCTGCTAATAACATATTTACATTTCATATATCACCAACTTATCAACATTATACACTTACTTTGATTACTTCTTTGTCCTTCTTCACCTTATTCCTCTTTTTCACAAACCTACCAACTTGTTTATTCACATCTCATATTTAAAACAACATGACATGTTCAGATCCGGAATGAAAAGGCGAGGAGGTACCTAGGTAGCATGCGGAAGAAACAACCAGTCCCATTCTCACAGAAGTTCCCAAATGCAGATCCATTGGCTCTTCACTTATTGGAACGCCTACTTGCATTCGATCCTAAGGATCGCCCTACAGCTGAAGAGGTAACAAAGATCCAATGTGCTAGATGATTACAATATCAATATTTGAATCAGAATTCAATCCTCGAAAACTTTCCATATTATTTGTCTGTTGATCACGTTTCAACACTTTAATGCTAGGCGCTAGCTGATCCTTACTTTCATGGTTTATCGAATGTTGACCGAGAACCATCCACTCAACCGATTTCAAAACTGGAGTTTGAATTTGAAAGGAGGAAGTTGGCAAAAGATGATGTTAGAGAATTGATCTACCGAGAGGTATAGCTATGTGATTTCTGTGTGCTAGTTTCATTTATTGCATCCTTCTTTTATCAGTGAATCTTATACATTTTGCTTTGTGTAATCAGATATTAGAGTATCACCCTCAAATGCTCCAAGAGTACCTTCAAGGTGGAGAGCAGACTAGCTTTTTGTACCCAAGGTAGAGCAGTCATTATTGATTTAACATATCAGAACCTCTATTAGTGATTGTTCATATGCCAAGTTTTAGAATCCAATTTGCACTTGTATATCAAATATTGCTAAATTGGTCACAGAAGAACTACTTGCTTTATGAGCTACTTAGTCCAAAGTTCTGATGCTTTACCACAATTGTTTGCATTTGAGATCTTCCAAACTTAGATTATTTACATCGAATGGTTGCCTAGCGTGATTCAAGCATGAAAGTTTTTGTTAAAATTGAAAAATGGTAGTTAGATAATTGATATCCACTAGATAACTGTGCAACAATTTTAAGCAGTATGGATACTTGACGGGGGAAATACTGTTGCTTATAAGATGTTATTATTACTGGCAGGTATTTAGATCATTTTCCTCTTATAGGTCCAAAGCTTCATGTTTGTAGTAAAATAAAGTTTCTGTAAACTTCTTGCATTAATTTTATAATGGGCATCTTGTTGTTCGGGAAAGCATGATCTAGTTGGCATATATATGCACAAGTAACCCGAATTAATTATTTTTATACATTTACACTGTAGTGGAGTTGATCGTTTCAAAAGACAATTTGCACATCTTGAGGAGCATTATGGTAAAGGTGAAAGAAGCACTCCACTCCAAAGGCAACATGCTTCCTTGCCTAGGTATGTCAATTCCAATGCAATTCCAAGTTTCTTCCAAAGCCTACCCTTTCTCTATTTATACAGTAAATTTTTTGCTCCAACTGTGGGGAAAGACCTTATATTCTTCAGACTCAACAACATAAACAAACCTTAGTGCTTCTACGCCCTGTCCTTGCTTCTACAGTTGCGTATGTGCATTAGTTTGGCTACAAGTCTGATATTGCAATTGTTATTGTTCTACTTTTATTTGATTAAGTTGATATTTCAACTTGCAACCTACAAGCTTCATTTTTTTTCCTTCTTCTTCTTCTCTTTTTGTTTTTTTTCCTCCTCGTCAGAGAGCGTGTTCCTGTTCCTAAAGACGAGACAGCAGGCGAAAACAATGAAGTGGAGAGACGAAGTGCAGCTTCTGTGGCAACAACACTAGAGAGTCCTCCAGGATCGCACCAAGGTTCAGAAGAAAATGGGCCTAACAAGCCAAACTACAGTAATAGAAGCCTGCTGAAGAGTGCTAGCATTAGTGCTTCCAAGTGTGTGGGTGTGCAACCTAGAAGAGATACAGAGGTAACCCATATTTGTTGCAAATATCTGTTATTGGATTAAGATGATTGTGTAACTGTTGCTAATAAAGAAATAAAAAAATAAATGGTAAGGTTCTGAAATTTGTGAGCGTTGGTGGAAGTCTGTGGGAAATTTCTGATTTTATCAGTTCCATTCTTGTAATTATAAAAGATATGACTTAACTATTCTCAACAACCTTAATTCTTTCCTGCTGTTGGCTTCAGATGATGGATAAATTCATATTCTTTCATGCGTTATATCGTAGTTTTTATCTTGGTAGGAGGATACGATTCCAGAGGTTGGTGATGAGACTGTTAGTGAATTGTCCCAGAAGGTTGCAGTTCTTCATAACTGATATGATATCTGAAGTAACAAGATTTAGACCCACAGATGACTTTTTCTCTCGGTACATCAATAGACATTACTGAGATCAGAAAATTTCTTGTCCTTTCTTTAAAGGTTACCCCCTCTTATTATATGCTAAATTATGGAGGAGAGGTGATAAGTAATCTTGTTAATGTAACTATGTATACTGTTGTAATGAAGTTAACATGTGTATTGTTTAATTGCTTAATGTTATACAACAGGGCAAAAATTTGTCTAAACAAAAAGTAATTGTACTTCTATAGTGTGCCAGTCTTTTTCTTATCAATTTTCTACCTTCACTGGTTCCTCATAGCCATACATCTCTCAAAGACTTGAATTTTTGTGGGTGGTAGTGTTTTTGTTTGGCAAATGCTTTAAATGAGACTTGCAGAGTTTTGAGTTGATTATCAAACCATAAAAGAATCATATAGGGGTTATGTAGTTGCACAGGGTTAAAAAATGTCTAAACTCTTTAGCCTTTTTCATGCAATTATTTAGAGCCTACCTGAAGTCTTTGTCCTTTTGCAGGTTTAACTTTAAGTGATCAGGACTGGTCTTGCTAATAAAAAACTTTCCTAATATATGGCGAACTGGTTGAGAAAGCGCATTTACAATTCAAGAAGATATCGGTTTTGCAGAGCTCTTCTGCTGTATCATGATTAGGGTTACGTTAGAGTTGGTCCAGTAGCATCGTCTTGTATGCCCAGGTTTTCTCAAACTTAAACTCTTAATGTACACTATAAAAAAAGTTTAAGATGGAAGTTTATGCTGGAACCCCTCCCCGGGCGGGTCCACGGCCCGACGTCCTATGTGACATCTGGACCCGTGGCTGCGGGGGAGGAATTCCCCACCAGTGATACTTAAAACGAACAAATTTATTTAATTTACCTCCGTACATAAATTGAGAT
>JAOTAY010000006.1:23926360-23942822 GCA_025629805.1 Erythroxylum baracoense | reverse complement strand
AGCTCTAATGTCTCTAAAAATGTGTAAAGACATTGTAATTTGAATATTTTAGTTAACTTCATTTATGAATGTGCTTTATGAAATTGTTTTTTGAATTAATGTTGAATTTGCTGGAAGTCTTCGCCGCCAAACCATCGTTGTCCAATCAGCCCCGGCTCTAGGAAATTCCTGGCTCCGCCACTGCCTGGCCAAGGTTTTTTTTCCTGTCTCAATTTGATCTCTAACTTCATGCTTACTGTGATTCTAATTAGGCTAACTGTCCCATCACTCATCACTCCCTTACTGGTAACTTTATTCTTTTAGGTTGCTCTCTCATCTCTTGGAAAACTAAGAAACAAACTATCTTCTCTCACTCATCACAAACAAACCAAACATATCAAATTTGACTGTCATTTTATTAAAGACTGTATAAAATATGACTCCATTGTTACAACACATGTTCCCTCTAATCTACTACTTATTGACATCTTCACCAAAACTTTTGGCTCTCAACTATTTTTGATTCTTCTTGGCAAGTTAGGCATTCAAAACCTCCATGCTCTAGCTTGAGGGAGCATATTAGCAATCATCAATATTAACAATCGTCAACTGTAGAGATTTGCTTACCATATTTAGAACCATTTTTAAGGATTGATTTATGTTGATTGATTTGTATCCTTTTTATCTCCTTAATTTCAGGGCTAATTCGAGCTCTCCCCTGTATATAAGAACATTATTCATATGTAATGAAATAGAACAATTAAGAGCCTTTATCTTACACTTTAGAAAGTTATGACAACAAGACAAAAGAGGAAGACATCTTGAGTTTTGCCTGCTCAATTAATAGTGATTTATGTCGAAGAAGTTGCATGTTGTTAGCTTCGTGGGGCATTCGGAAGATCACAAATCATAAAGCCTTATTATCACGATGCAACATCAACAGGACGAGGCAGTCTAGCTGGTTAATGGTGGTAGCTAGAAACTGGTAGCTTAAACATGTAGGCGATGGTTGGTGGCGTTAGGAATTATTAGCCTAGAATAAGGTGTATCTGAAGTTGCTCTATAGGTTAAAAAAATTATTTAAAAATAATTATTAAAACTGATAAATTATTAAATTGAAATTATTTTCGAAAGAAAAATAATATTTAAAAGAAAATAATTCTATTTACGAAGTTTTGTAAAACATTCCGTGACTTTTTAAAAACCTCGCCGAAAGTTTTTCGCGACATTTTAAAAAAAACGTCGCAGAATGTGACTTTCCGTGATGTTTTAAAAACGTTGTAGAATGTGACTTTTCGCGTGAAGTTTCCAGGAAACGTTATGAAAAGACCAATTTTTCAGTGACGTTTTTTAAAATATCGTGGAATATAAGTGTTTTCCGTTGGTTAGTGTGCTCATTTTGATACTGAGAAAATTTAAGGTTAGGGTATATATTCTATTTACTAGATTTTAGTTGCAGGAATCATAAGTTTATCATTACGTAAAACCAATCGGGGTTGGGTTGGGTTTGATGGGGGGGGTGAGCTCTTCAGTTGGTTAGTGTGCTCATTTTGATACTGAGAAAATTTAAGGTTAGGGTACATAGTCTATTTACTAGATTTTAGTTGCAGCAATCTTAAGTCTATCATTAGATAAAACCAATATGGAGTCATATTAACATAGCAAGGTAAAATTTGCTCTGCAGATTAAAACATTTTTATTTTAAAATAATTATTAAAATTGAAAATTATTAAATTAAAATTATTTTGAAAAAGTGAAAAATAATAATTAAAAGAAAATAATTCTATTTGCGACGTTTTGTAAAACATTCCGTGACGTTTTAAAAACGTCGCTGAAAGTTTTCCGCGAAGTTTTTAAAAGAACGTCGCGAAATGTGGTTTTCCTCGACGTTTTAAAAATGTTGTAGAATGTGGCTTTTCGCGGAAATGCCAATCTTTCAGTGACGTTTTTTAAAACGTCACGAAATGTAAGTATTTTCCGTTGGTTAATGTGCTCATTTTGATACTGAGAAAATTTAAGGTTAGGGTACATAGTCTATTTATTAGATTTTAGTTGCAGGAGTCATAAGTCTATCATTAGGTAAAACCAATATGGAGTCATATTAACATAGCAAGGTAAAATTTGAACTTAGATTAAAACATTTTTATTTAAAAATAATTATTAAAATTGAAAAATTATTAAATTAAAAATATTTTCGAAAAATGAAAAATAATAATTAAGAGAAAATAATTTTATTTGTGACTTTTTGTAAAACATTCTGTGATATTTTAAAAACGTCGCTGAAAGTTTTCTGCGACTTCTTAAAAAAATGTCGCGGAATGTGACTTTCCGTGACGTTTCCAGAAAACATCACGGAAAGACCATTCTGTTAGTGACGTTTTTGACAATGTCACGGAATGTAAGCATTTTCCTCTTGTTAGTGTGCTCATTTTGATACCGAGAAAATTTAAGGTTAGGGTACATAGTCTATTTAGTAGATTTTAGTTGCAGAAATCATAAGTCTATCATTAGGTAAAGCCAATATGGAGTCATATTAACATAGCAAGTTGAAATTTGCTCTGCAGATTAAAACATTTTTATTTAAAAATAATTATTAAAATTGAAAATTTATTAAATTAAAATTATTTTCGAAAAATAAAAATAATAATTAAAAGAAAATAAATCTATTCGTGACGTTTTGTAAAACATTCTGTGATGTTTTAAAAATGTCGCTGAAAGTTTTCCGCGACGTTTTTAAAAAAACGTCGCGAAATGTGACTTTCCGTGACGTTTTAAAAACGTTGTAGAATGTTGCTTTTCGTGACGTTTTTTGAAATGTCGCAGAATGTGACTTTCTGTGACGTTTCCAAAAAATGTCGTTGAAATACCAATCTTTCAGTGACATTTTTTAAAACGTCGCGGAATGTAAGTGTTTTCCGTTACGTTTTACAGAAAACGTCGCAGAAACCTTTTGCCCCTATACCACATTCCGCGACGTTTTTTGTGATATTTTTTAAAACGTCGTAAATTGTATTCTGTGATGTTTTTTGAAAATCTGTGACGTTTTTTAAACGTCTCAAATTGTGATGTTTTCTTGTAGTGAATAAACGATAAAATAAAAATGAAAATTAAAGAACAAAGCATCCTAATAAGCATTCTGGATCACATTTGTGTTCATCAGTCAACCGGTATTGCTTGAGTATCCTCAAGTGGAGCCTCAAAAGTGGCTCGAGCATTTGGTTATTGAGGATTCAATGATAACGTAGCAGTTCTAGTTAGTGTCATATACTTCGAGATGTCCTGCCATCTTCGCGATCACCTCCTACATCAATTTGTCGTTTACCTCTAACTGTGTCATATGCCCCGTCAGCTCCCGCTATTAGATCCGAATAATAAGTTGCACCCTTTGGATCTGCACTATGTACTTCTCCAATCGAATTATCTTTAACTGGTCCTAATGTCTAAATGGCGTCGGAGTCCTAGGTGAGCCAGCACTATCTGATGAATCACACTGATGTTTGACCCCTCCTTTCAGCTAATGAGGGGAATTAGTCTCAACAGTTGTGGGATGTTTAGTCTCAGTTGTTGCTCTTATATATTGGTGCGATCCCTATCCAGCTTAACAACTGTCTACTCCTCTTGAGCTCTAACCAGTCTATGAATGTCGGTTGGTCCCTATCACCTTGTCACAATATGTATGTTTTTCATAATATCTAGGCTCAAGGAGACCATGGTGAAAAGTAGCCTCATAGGCGGTAATCTGTAGACAGTCCCCAGTTTCTTGTCCTCATATTAATACCTAAAATATTAGGCTAATGCACGTCGTAGATGGATTGATGCTCGCTCACTCGTACTTCACAAATACAAAACATCTACGTTTCCCAGAACTCCAAAGTTGTCACCCGGCCCAGTTAATGTATGACCAAGTTTGACATGCATATAACTAAGCGTAGGGTGTCTCAATATAGATGCCTTGAACTTACTAGGCTCTTAGTCCTCTTTGCTACCTATGCTACTCCAGAAATATTGATCCTCTATCTTGTATGGAAAATCCACGCAAAGATCCAAATAATCTTAAGTTTCCACAAAATCTTACTCGTAGAAGGGTATCATCATGGAAAACTCAATATGGCTTATCCGCATCCTCACCTAGAATCTAGAATTTAAAAATGTTCGGTCAGTTATAAATATAGTGGCCCTTCTCCAAAAAGAAAGTGGAGTAGAGCTCGAGTCTGAGCACTGCAACACTTAGAAAGTCCCGAACTTTCTTGTGCTAAACCTACTCGCCCCAATGTGTCTGAATTGATGCACTTGTTAATCACAAGTTTCTTATCCTTCAATCTTTAAAATTGAAGCATCTAATGGCACGCATGTATATGGAGCAGCCTCTGGAGCTAATGGAAATTGGCCCCCAACTTGATCTATGGAAGACTATTTACCTTGTTATCACTTACGTGGCTTTTCCTTTTCTCTCCTTTGTGTTTTGTCATCTTGCCTAAAACAAAACAAAATGTCATAAAGTAAACAATAGAAATATTAAATAGCAAATTTCCCTACGCTTGATTCATGCCATCACTTATAATCATTCAATTATGCAAATGAACACAATAAAAAACCAAATTAAACTTAAAAAATTAACCTAATTGAGATACTAGAAAAATAATGAATCTTGCATTGACAAACCAAAATAAGGTTAAATTAATAACTACTAATTGTAATTCCTATAATTTAAAATGAAAATGAACGTATATGAATTCTAAGTGAACAATTATGACGTAAATTATGAAAAAATCAAATGGAGGCTAAATTAACTAATCTAGAATTAAATAATTGAAAGACAAACATAATTTATGCATAAACTAATGAAGCACAAAGCAATTCACATACTCTGGTGGGCAAGAACAGAAATACTAATTGAATTTCACTAAATCACAATACAATGTGGCATTTAAATCCAATAATCGATAAGGAAAATCATGAAATTCAAATTGAAATCGCGAAACAAGAAGGAAATAGGAGAAAAAAACCTTAGATTGTAGCAAAATATGAAGACCTAATGATTTAGGAGGAGTTCCAAACCCTAATCATGAAAATCATATAAAATCCAAGAACAAATTGATGAAAAATACAATAAACATAAGATTGGTTATTACATACCAAAGTTATGTTGCAAAAGGAGAGATAGCATTGCAAAAGGAGAGGTAGCATAAAGGGGAGAGAAAAGAAGAAGAAAACGGTGAGAAAGAAGAGAGGCACTTAGGTTTTTCAAGCAATTATAGTTGGACATGGTCATAGTACACTACCGTGTTTGAGACCGTATATGTAACTATGACATTATGGTGATCGACACGGGTGTGTCATATGATATGCTCAGGCACGATATGTTAAACCAATGTGTCCAATGATTGTGTAAGTTACTAGGCCTATATCTATTACAAAAATAACAAATTTATGGTAGATAAGGGCAAAATCGAGTGCACCCCTAATTTCCTAGAAACTTTAAAATTTTCACTTAACTTTAAACACATCAAATAAAACACACCAATAACATAAAATTAGGAAAAAGTCATTGAGGATGCTTGTAAACCTAACATAAAACAAGTTATAATTGATAAAATACTAAAAATGAACTCTAAAGTAATCAAGATAATAGAATTAACTAACAAAACTATCTTAATTCTTCAGTTGCCTCCCAAATAGCATTTCTTTAACATCCTTAGCTAAATGTACTTATATATAACCAAGGTGGCCTATAAAGATTATGTTCCTTCTTCCTTGTCATGGGTTCATTAGCCTCTAAGTAGGCTAATTGTTATCCTCTTCTTTCTATTCACCTTGAACAAGATATAGCTCTAACGAGTCTTTAGAAATAACATCTTGCACAATGTTTGGAACGGCAAAATCTTTTATATTAATAACATAATAATCATCATCATGTTCAAGAGAACATCTAACAGTATTAGATATCTTAAAGGTAACCTCTTCTTCCCCAACCTTAAGCACTAGTTTGTCATCACTGACATTTATAATGGCTCTAATAGTGGCTTGAAAGGGTCAGCCTAAAATTAAGGGCACCTTTATATCTTCATTCATATCTAGGATGAATAATCAATTGGGAAAATAAATTTATCAATTTCAACATGTATGTCTTTAATGATACCCTTGGGATACTTAACAGATATGTCTGCTAACTGTATGCTCATCACAATGGGTTTTGCTTCCAATAATCCTAGTTTTTGGAACAATTTATATGGCATTAAATTAATACTAGCTCCAAAATTATCTAACGCCTTTTCCACTAAAAAATTACTGACTAAACAAAGGACAGTAAAACTCCCTAGATCATTAGGGTTCTCGAGCAGCTTGTTTTGTAGAATCGTCAAGAACTCCTCACTCAATATCACTATAGCAAACTCTTCCAACTTTCTCTTATTAGATAATATCTTCGTCAAGAACTTGCATATTTTTTCATTTAGGAAAGAGATCCAACAATAGGTAAGTTTATATGAATTTGTTTAAAAAGTTTAATAAATTTACCAAAATTCTTATCCATGCAATCTTTCTTTAACTTAGCAGGATATAGATGGTAGGATTGAATTCCTTGAATTTTGGAGGACGTGATAAATGCTTAATAGAGTGTGTCTTTATTCCCATATTTAGTGTTTTTTGCTTGATTATTTGAGAGTTTTTATTGTTTTTGATACTTATTTTGTTTATAGTGTGTTATTAGGTCTCAATTGCCTTTATGGATCAAAACGAGAAGAATTCAGGAGAAATCATGACAAAAACAGAATAATTGGAGCTATTTTGTAAGTATACAGCCATGTGGGAAGGACACACCCATGTAATTAAAATATATGACTATATGAGGGATTATCTAGGTCTTTGTAAGCGATTATATCTTTGAAGATGTTGTTTCATTGGTGTGAAGGTGGACACCTCTTTGTAAGTCACAAGATACACAACCATGTCCATTGCTTGTGTATGATCTTAATAATGTGTATATATGTGATTTTGAAGTGTTTTGATAAAATAAATTTGTACTATAAAAGGTAATTATGAAGGCTAATCAAGAAAGGAGAAGTTATAATGAGAGTTAAAAGAAAAGTTGGAGTTTTAGACATACTTCTAAACCTAGGATGATAGAAACACGAAGATTACTTTAGAGTTTTAAGAAAGAATAGCTTTCCATCGAAGTTTCAAGGGGATTATATTAGAGAAAAGGTGATATATATATTAAAGATCTTCTTCTTTTTAATTGTTGTTCTTAACCTTTGATGTTGTTTTTTTTGTATTTTTATGAACTAAATTTTTTTAGTGACTAGGTATGACGAACCCTAACTTGGGATATATCTTATGATTTAATTCTTTAGTTAATACAACTTTATTATTGAATCATTATAATTCAATTATATGTTTTAAGTCTTGAATTAATATGTCTACGATATTAGTCCAATGTTTGATTTCATATAATTGAGATTAAGAAATCTTTTTGTATGAATAGATATACCATAATTGGAAGGAGTTGCATGTAAACCTAATGATAGATCGATATAAATCCTCTAGGTTAGGGTCAAACATAATAGTGAAATTCACGAATTGAGGAATGCAATATTAGGAATTTTAACTAGAAATACATTTCAATTAATTAATTGAATATTAGTTGTTAATGGTTTTGAGAAATATATTAACATAATATAGGAATTTTCATGGTCCAATAACTAATAATTGAATTTCATAATTAAAGGTTAATACTTAAGAAATCTTAGAGGGATTCATTACCTAGTTACTAGTTATTTGATATTGATTAATCTTAGATCCATCTATGTTATGGTTTATTTTGTGTTGAACTTCAATTTAGTTTTAGTTTTAATTAAACTTTCATCTTAATTTGTCGATTATAAATTATAAAAGAGGTTATTACTAGTACCTATAGTTGCTATAATATCGGCACTTGATATTTATGAACAATATATTATTGTTTGGTAGGTTCACTTGTATGTGTGATTTATGGGGTAGAGATTAACCCATATCAGCATGCTTTATGTCTTTAGTTTTCTTTTGCCCCTTTTTGTCATTCTTCTCCTTACTTTGGGTATTGTTTTCAACTTGAAATTCTTTTTTTGATCCTAAATGTATGCCTTTATATGTTTTTTAGGATTCATCTTGGTGTTACTAGGGAAACTTCCATATTATCTTTAAGAAACTAGCTTCATAAGTTGATCAAAATGATTTTCCAAGTTATGAAAAGAATCCTTTTGCCTTCTTAGTAAGGTTTCAGTAGCTGAAATCTTGCCTTTGAAATCTGAATAAATTTATTCATGTGGTTTACAAAGCTTGGTTTTTTTTCTTAAGGTTCATGTTTCCAAAATCCTAGTGGAGGGTTATTCCTTTGCTATCCTTGATTCTCATAAGAGAAATTTGGGTGATTCCTTCATCAGAGATTGTACATATTGATGCATAAATTATTTTAGGGTCTATAAACATTCCACATATTATCCATATGCTCAGGCTTTTCTATAAAATGTATTGATTGACATTCTTGGCTTACATACCCTACTCTGCGTACCTTATATTGCATTACTTGGAACATTTGAGGATTCGTTATTAATATATATATCTTTTTGCTCTAAGCTTTAACTTGGATTACCAACGTTGGTACTTCATCTATATTCACCACTGGTAGTTGTTCATCACTATAACCTCAATAAGATCCTAAACTGCTTTTATTGTTTTGTTGTTCAGAGTACCTTTAGCTTCTACATCAATCATTTGCCTCATCATTTGATTTAGTTCATTATAGAATGTTTGAATTTGCACGCATGATCATAAACTATGATGTGAGAACTTCCTTAGAATATCTTTAAATCTCTCCTATATTTCATATAAAGTTTTTGAATTAATTTGAGCATATAAAGAGATGTCGTTCTTTAGTTTAGTAGACTTAACTAGTGAAAAGTACTTCAAAAGTAATTTCTCTATCATCTGAATCCATATAATAATAGATCCCTTAGGTAGATAATTCAACCATTGTTTAGCTCAGTTCTTCAAGGAGAATGGAAATATTCTAATACTTATTGCATCATTAATGGAACCATTGATTTTAAAGGTGGTACAAATTTTAAGAAAATATGTTATAAGTGTATTAGGGTCCTCATCCACAACCCATCAAACTATGATTGTTGCACCGTCTGAATAATATTCAATTTAATCTCAAAATATTTAGTCGTAACATTTGGTCACAAAATGATTGACTCCATCCTAGTAAAGTCCAACTTAATAAAATCAAACATTATCTTTGTTTAGGCTACTATGATTTCCAATCCTTCGATATCAACTTGGCGTTCTAATTCCTCTGTTTATTAATCTAGATCTACCTCTCTAAATAGGTTCCATCAAAGCTTTCTACAAGCCATCCTCTCAATTTCCAAATATTCTTCAACCAAGGTAGATGGATTTCCTTAGGTTATAAACTAACCAAGATTTCTAGAAGTGACAAAACACAAGAGTTAACAAAATAATTTAACAACTTAAATTAGTAAATGAAAAGTATTAGAAAGAAAATTAATAATTAGATTAAAAATAAAGAGTTCTTAATATTAGAGTCCCCAAAAATGATGTTAAAAATTTGATATCATAAGATCCCTACCTTATATATCTCAAAGCACATGTATTTATTGAACTGTAGTATAGTGATGGTAAATGTTGAGTATTGATTCCACATGGATTACAAATACTACTAATTACCTTTTATTATCTAGCTAACAAATTAAGGTGATGATTTAATTTAAAAAATAAAACTAAAATAAAGTTCAATAAAAATAATGACAAAAAATATATAAAAATTAACCAAATTAGGTAAATAGTACCTAGGTAATGAATCCCCTTAAAATTTTTAAACCATTAACCCTTTATCATGAAGTTTAGTTAATGATCACGAGCCTGTGGAAATTCCTATCTTATTTTAATATTTTTCTTAAGATTATTAACACCTAATCCTAGGTTGATTAACTAAAACCTCTTTCTAGTTAAAACCCTAAGATTGTAATAACTAATTTATGAATTTCAGTATTAGGTTTAACATTAATCTAGAGGATTTATGTCGACTATCTCTAGGTTTGCATGCAACTCCTTTTAATTATGCTAGATCTGTTCATATAAAGGATTTTCAATCCCAAGTGTATGGAATCATATAAAAAATGATATCCCAAAAATATTAATTTAAGAATTATTAAAAACGTATGATTGCATTCAATGAATCAATAGTAAATTTGCATTAAATAAGGAATCAAATCACAAGATCCATCCTAAGGTTCATCTTACTTTAGAACTAAACAAATTTAGTTCATAAAAGTTCAAAAGAAGAATTAAGAATAAGAGAATTCATTGTATGTCCCCTGTTCTCTAATACAATCCACTAAAAATTTTAATGGAAATATGCTCTTTATCAAATAACAGAGTCAATCTTCAAGTCTACACTAGACATGATCACCCACATAGCTATATACAGTGATCATGTAACTCAACATCACTTTAAAACTCAATATTTACATGGAAACATAGTTTGAGTAACTTACACGATCTTCCCACAATCATGTATAGGACTTACACAGGCATAACTTACTTTAATACGGGACAATAGCATCTTTTAACCTATACATTTTTACAGGGACTTACTCGGTCCCTCTTACAGCTGCGTATATGTACCACACAAGTGTGTCCTTCATTAACACATGCATGTCCTTTTAAAATAGCTTTAATTCTTGCTTTTGTCACACCTTAATTTCTCCCAACTTCTCCTTTCAGTCTATAACGACATTTAAGACCTAAAAACATATAAAAACAAATTAAATATAAAAAAATAAAAAACTCTTAAATAAAGATACAAAATACACTAAACATAGGATTACAAATACAGTTTATTCAGTAGTTGTCACTAATAATGCCATAACACATTTTTCGTTTAGTGGGGATGATTTTTTTCATTAAGAATTTCTTAGATGAACTTGATGTAATTCCTTGCTTTGTTAAAATAGTAATGTACTATAGAACAACTATTTAGTAAGTAATAAGTAGTTAAGGTCTCATCAAAGATCTAAGTATTTTTTAGGCAGTTTCTTTTAATTATGATAATAATTGAGATCAAATTTATAAGGTTCAAGCAAATGTTTACTATGAATGGTATAAGATGGTTAAACATTTGACTTAGTTTATTTTATACTTACAACTAATCAATTGATTATCACTCTTACGACATAATTATTTAAAAGTAATTATTTTATGCTTACAACTAATCAATTGATTGTCACTCTTATGACATAATTATTTTTAGTAATTCTTTATCTTATTATATTTATTTAATTAATTGATGTAATAAAGTTTATGAAATAAAGTTATATTATAGATAAAATTATGATAACATTATAATTATGAGATTCATATTGCATTTATGTATTATTTCTAAATTGTTCCTACTCGTTATTCTATTAAGATTGGATATTAATAAAGTGTAATGGCTAGCACACGTTATGCTTCTTTCTTATAAAGAAAGTAGTTAATCTTATAAAGTATTAAGTTATTGAAATAAATGTGTGGGTGCTTCTTAGAGAACCAGTTTACTTAACTAACCTGATATAAGAATTTCATATGGAACATTACTTATATGTCTGTCAAAATTCTCATTGTGATGATAATAAAAATGAATTTTCTACTTGAGATGTTTAAAATACCTCATACAAGGGTTGTTATGTTCTGATACTACTTATGACCTATCTTTATCAAGGGTAGCTCAATCAGTAGTTACTAGATATAGCATGAACTATATGAAGGTAATTGAGTGATTAACATTAGATTCATTTCTAAAGTGATTAGGAAAGATAGTCTATTGTTTTCGATTAGTATTAATTTTAGAAATCCTTGGCCAAGATGGAATGTCACCTTATAAAATAATTTTTAATCATTAATAAAATTAATTACTAATGGTAGAAAACTAATATGATTGGACTCTAATAGAATAGAAATTAATTTCATTCTCTGTCTAATTGGAACATTATATGATATACATATTGAATTGTAAAATAAAATCATAAAAAAAGGTTATTTAAAATCACTTTGACTTTCCTAATATTTGGGTGATTATAATGCATTACTAGACATCAATTTTGCTCTATAGATATATAAATTGTTTAATTAAACAATTAAAGATAAATTAAAATTTTTAATTTATCTAATCCTAAAATGGACTGGTATTACATATTATATGTTATTTAGTTCAATCAGTATTTAATTAGAAATAATTGTAATTCCAAGTTAAAGCTTAACTAAAATTAAAATTAGATTTCAACTAAATTAATACAAAATTGAAACTATATTATAAATAGGTGTAGGCTTTAAAAGAACTAATGCTTCTTTCTTACCCCTCTTTAGACCACTTGTAAAGTTCTCTTAACTCGTTCATAAGGATAACCTTAGAATTCAAACACATATAACTATAGTGTTTATGATGAACTAGTTTTAAAAATGGTTAAAGGTAAACTACAACAAAATAAGATCAAACTATACAATAAGGTTCAATTTATGTTTATATTTTATTAAGTTCATACATTAATCATTTATAGAAGTTAAAATGATCTTAATTTTCAAAATTATGAATAAAATTTTTTTACTTTTCTTTTACTATATGTAGGATCAAATCCTACTTAGATTTCCCTACACTATCTCCTCCTCTAAGCCCTCCACTAGCATCACCTTTTATACCTACACCACCACCACATCTACTTTCCATACCGCAACTCTCCACCTAGACCACCACCTTTTCCATTGACACCCCCTACTCCACTTATAGCTCTAAAGCCTCCACCGCTACCTAAATCACCATCAACTTGGTCACAACCTCCTCCTCCTTCTCTACCTCAATTTCCACCTCCACCTTCACTTCTGCCAATTCCAATTCCTCATCCTACTCCTACTTTATACACCATCCACCTTGATATAATTTACCTCAAATTCTACCTCCATTGCCACCACTAAAACCACCACTACCTCCCACTCCTTCACCAGCTCCAAAGCTACAGCCATTACCAAATCTACCCCCAACAATATCTCCACCATCACCTCTTCCAATGCCTTATCTAACTCTACCACATACTCCTCTAACTTCGAATCCACCACATGATAAGCATCATCTCCATATCCACTTCCATTCTATGACCTTTGCTAACACTGCCTTCTAAACCTTTACCTCTACTGCCCCTTCCTAAGCCTCCTTGTAGTTTTAAAACCAAAGTGGCCACCACATGGTCAAACCTAACATCGATAGTAATAATCATCATCATTGTCAATATTAGTTTTTCCAACCTTGGTATCACAAAGAAAAAATGGACTTTAGTTAAGAACAATACACAAAAATAATAAAATCAAAGTAAGAAATTCTAGGGAAATGACCATAATGGAGATGGTCAACCTAAATAAGTTTATGTTTTAGGTTGGCTAGTTCATTCATTATATAAAGAGTTTAGTTATATAGATAGAATTCACCCCAAAACATTTTAACTTAATATTATACAATTTCTAAGACCACTAAAGAGCCATCATATGATCATAATATGGAATGCGCTAACCATCTCTCCCTCTTACTACAACCTTTACCTCTATCTTTAATTTTAGGATGGATGAATGGTAGGATAATTACATGAGTGTAAAGAGGTAGAAGGAAACTTTGGTTAAGCTACTAATCCAAAATAGTAAACCTAAGCAATTAACGACAATGAAATAAGTAAATTGATAAACGAGACCTAAATGAAGAATTCCCTAGAACTTTTCTATGCTAGAATTGATCCTAATTTAATTATTAATTCTAATTTCTTAAATAAGTAAAACTTATAAAATTACAATCATATTCTTTCAGAAGATACACAACTCATATCCTTAAGTTGATTTATTTAAAACTCTTTCTAATCAAAACCCCCAAGAATGTATTAATTCACTTTAAATTTTGTAATATAATTGACTATAATTTATAAGATTTATGTTGTCATATCTCTAGTATTCCATGAAACTCTTATTATTTATATTATGATCTATTCATACATATTATTTTATAATCCCTATATATGAAATATGCAATTGAATAAAAATTCTAGCAAATCTCAATATATGGCTAAAAACTTCTTAATAAGTCAATTCTAAGTGGTGATTGATATAGTAGGAAAGACTTCAACCATAAATTTACTCCATCCTTCATTGAAAACATAAACAAACTTAGGCAAATAATATCCTTTGAAGCTCTATTAATCTTGAAAGTAACACGTATCTCCAAAAAGTTAACAATATGTGCATTTGGATCCTTATTAAACAAACTATTAGACTGTACAAATTCTTGAACCATCTAATTCATGTTAGGCTTGATCTCAAAATTATTAGTCTTCACTTCAGCCTAATAATGCTAGATTATATCCCTATAAGTGAAGATCTAGTATAATCCCCTATAGTAAATTGTCTTAACTATCCTACCATTATGTTTGGTAATTGTAACTTTAAAAGTTCTAGGTTTCTTTCCTTTAAATACTGAAGTAAGGTCCTTCAACATATGGATTTAATTTGCATAATACTTTGAAACCATTCATAGTCATAAACCAATGTACCTAAGCCTGAAGTTCAGCTAAAAAAGGAAAATAAAATTAATTATATTAATAAAAATAAAATTTCCTAATATCCTAGTTCTTGAAAAAGACACCAAAAACTAAAACTTGATATGATCTACATATTTGATAATATTAAAAATCACTAGGCAAGTGCATCTATCATTAGTATATCTTAATGAATACGAGTGTTGATCTCTCAAAGATTACAAGTACTAGTACTCGCTATCTTTATATCATCTAATCTAATAAAATGAATGGTCGATTGAAAGAATTGATTAATTAAAATTAAATTAATAGTATAAAATAACAAACTAAAACAATTAACGATGTAACAAATTAACAAACAATACCCAAATAAAGAATCCTTATGGATGTTTCCATGCTTGAATTTATCTTAATTCAATTATTACCCTAGTCTTTTTAGAGAAGCAGAATTTGTTACAAGCATTTGTTTTCTTACAATATGCAACCTTACCCTTAAGTTTATTGATTGAAATTTCTTTCAAATCAAAACCATTAAAAATGCATCAATTTGCTCTATTAATTTCCTTAATAGATTTGATTCTAACCTAGAAGATTTATATGGTCATATCTTTAAGACTCCATAAAACTACTATCTATACCATGATCTATTCATACATATGATTTCTCAATATCTACATATGAAATATGAAATTGAACCAAAATGCTAACAAACTCAATTCAATCACAATTAATAATTACAAATAATTTACAAAATAACTTAGTTCTTTCTTTAAATTAAAAAAAATCAATCCAAAATAATAATTCTATAGTTTATACCATCTAAGTATATCTTAATTTAATTCATGCTAAAAATAAGAAACCCAAAAAAATCAAGAAACAAAATAAGATAGAAGAATTCATTCTCATTAATTCTTGAAATCTTAATGTTCTTTGGTTAAAACTTTATGGAATCCCTGTTCTTTCCTCCTAAGTTACTCCTTTCTTATCCTAAGAAGCATTAATTCAACTCATTTCTGACTACTCTTTGGCCCCCTATGCCTCTCTATCCTTTTTAAACACAAAATCCCATAATTTTCATAGGACTAAAATAGGTTTATATTACACTCATGTTATTTATAAATCCTAAGTCATACTTCTAAGGGTTTATCTTGAAAACACAAGTTTGAAAAGTCTATGAACATAAGTCTATATTGAGCTCATGTTTGTTTATGTGGCAACTTCTCGAAGAAACAACATAAAGTAAAAGGCTATACAAGTTAAAAATATGTCTATATTCAACCTGTTTTACCCTAAAATCATGCTAAAACTTATCCAACTTGCCTTAATCTTTTCCTTATTCAATAGGGGGTAGAACAAGGAATGTAAATAAAATATAAGTAGTATTTGGTACCAAATCCATCAAAAACTATCCAAATGCAAGTAAATGCTCTTAAAATCGTGTTAGAAATATAACCTATTTAGCATTTATCATATCATATCAACATTGACGTAACTTTTTAAAATTAAAATTTCATTTTATATGACCCACCACTGCCACATAGAGTCCACAGAGCACTGGTTGGTACACTTCCAAAATAAACTATATTCTCTCCTTTCTTAATCATTGTCTCCTTAAAACTAAAAGTAATTATCCAAGTAAAAATAAACCTAATAAATCTTAGATAGTATGATTCTGATAATAGGGAATTGATAGGTGTGCATTAGGATAAGTTTTTATAAATAATTGGCATGTGTTTTCTAGCATAATTTTTGTTTATTATTCTAGTTTATGATTCATTTTGTATATTTTCATTAAGTTTCATTTCTATTGTTGTTCTTGTGTGTTTGATGCTAATTGAGGGTAAGAATTGATTATTTTTGTGTAGGAAGGAAGAGGG
>JAOTAY010000006.1:23888867-23903669 GCA_025629805.1 Erythroxylum baracoense | reverse complement strand
ATACAACAATAATAAACTATTATGCAAGAAACACATGTCAAATACTTAGAAAAACACACACTAATGCACAACTATCAAATACGCTCTAGTTTCCCTCAAGAATTGGTTTCTTTGATGATGGCCATAGGTAGGGGACCACTTTTTTCGTTTTTAGATACAGTGAAGGTCATCTACTTATCCCTACCCTCAACATCAATTTACCCTCATCAATGTCAATAATTGAACAAAGAGTGGCCAAAAATGGCCATCCTAGGACCGTTGGGTTTCCACATTTTCTTCTATATCCAGAATGAAGAAGTCTGCGGGAAAGGTAAATTTGTCAACCTGAATTAACATATTTTTTATGATACTTTTCAGCTGGTGAACTGATCTATCTGCTATTTTCACAAGCATCTTAGTGGGTACCATCTCTCCTATCCCCAATTTTTGACTTAAAGTTTAAAGCATCATATTTATGCTCGGCCCTAAATCAGTAAATGCCCTATTTATTTTAACACCACTAAGAACGCAGGGGATGTAAAAATCCCATAGATCCTCCTTCTTCTATGCTATAGTGGGGTTTCTTTCCTCTACTAGTTCCTTTTCTACCTTCTCTTTTATCAATTCCATGAGCCAGGTCTTCAGTTGTTTTATCATGTCCAAAGCGTCATTTTGTTAGGTGTCTTTGGGCTTCTTTATTGCTTTAATCAAATATGGAATCTGAGGTTAGTACTTCTTCATTTCAGGCATATTATACTTAGCCAGCAGGGAATTTTCATTGTTCTTCTGGCCTTATGTTTTCCCTTCTTCCTTGATTGGAAATGATTTCTGCTGTGCTAGAATAGGGTAAGGAACTTCAGATCGATGCTCCTTTATTGGCCTAAATTCAAGTTCACTTTGAAGGAAAATTTTCTTTAATTTTTTCCTTTCCTTCTCTTTATTTTATCTCATTTGGTCGAGCTTCTCTTCATTGGCCTAGGTGATAACCTTGATCCATTCCTTTGGGTTTGTCCCAGTATTGCTCGAAAGGCTTCCCACATTTTGAGTCGATAGCGATTCTGCCAGTTGGCCCACTTGAACTTCCAGATTGTGTATTCAGGAGACGTGATTCTTTTTGACTTACTCGAACTTGCCTTTAAGCCTCTTATGAGCTTCCTTCATGCCTCTAATCTTGTTTAGAATCTTATCCAATTTGGAGTCCATTATGTTCGGTTTATCTTATTGGAAACCAGGTGGTCCTTGGGGTCTGAATTGGAGTCCTACATTGTTAACCATAAAAAGTTGGGTGATTTTTCCATCTAGGGTTATACGTGTTGGAGTAGGGGTTATTTCCCCCTACTCGACCATATTGAGCTCCCATGTAGTTTACTTGTTCTGCTCCATCACACTTCATAAGGAAATAGTCAATGGTGTTATGGTCTATTTGCCCACATATCTCACATTTTTGTTGAATGACCTTAATAGGAGCAGAAAATGATCTTTCATGTTGTTAAGCCATCAAGTCAAGTTGTCAATTTGGGCTTGCATTTTGGTCATTTGATTGACAGTTATAGCTCGCTTTTATTCTTGGATAGTTATAGGTTATCTACTTCGCTCATTTGTCCACAGACAACTATTACTGGCCATTTCTTCTAGAAGCTCCTTAGCTTTGTCTACTGTCTTCCTCATTAATGATCATCTTGATATTACATCAATAGTGCCTCTTGTGTGTGGATTCACTCCATTATAAAATGTTTACAAGAGGAGCTCTTTTGGTAGATTTTGATGTTGGCACCTCCTCTGCAAATCCTTGTATCGGTCACACGCTTCATAGATCGATTCCTCATCAACTTATTGGAAGTTTGTAATCTCCTTAATTTTTTTGGTCGTCTTAATGAGGGGAAAATATTTGTCTAAGAAGGCATGTACTAATTGTTCCCATGTAGTGACATTAGACGGATTAAGAGAATGATACTAAGCTTTTGCTCTATCCCTTAAAGTAAAAAGGAAAAGCCTCATTCTAACCTCATCTTCTGAAATCTGATGATATCAGAAGGTATTATATATCTCAAGGAAGTTCATGATATGTGCATTAGGTTCCTCATTTGTCAGTCCACAAAATTGCACATTCATCTATTGCATGTTTAAAAAGGTTGGTTTAATTTCAAAGAAGGCAGCTTGAACTGGTGGCCTAGCCATACCTTGATTTGCTGCTTTGAAGCCCAGCTTCATAAAATCTATGAGAGTTCTTGATGCATTTGGTTCGCTCCATGATTGAACTCTTGATTATATTCTTCTGCCATTGATTCCTTAATTGCTTCTTACTGGTGTTTGGCTATACGGATAGCTTATTCCAAATGAGTGATATCAAGTGTCAAATCTTTTCAACTTGTGCTTCTCGTAGCTCTTGTGTTTATGCAAGTGCATAGACACAAGAACACAAGAGGGGTAAAAACACCTTAAATTAAACGAGCTAAGATTACAATTTATAGCCTTCAAATACCGTACATGCATGGATCGTGATATGTAGTAAGTGAAGGCCCATGAGGAGGGTAAATTAATCTAATCCTACATTATCTAAGGCTCGAAAAAATTAATACAACGAAAATAAAGAAGCAACAGAAAGTAAATACGAGAATTTGATTTCAAGAAATTAATTTGGAAATTTAACATGAAAAGAAATTAAAGTTAAGCAGCAACAAAAGTCACAATAGAAAACAATCAAGAGAAATTACCAAGTTATGAGAGAGGGGATTTTTCCTATGATTAATGCTAACCTAACCATTTATGTGTTAACGGGATGTAGATTCGAGACTATCATAGAGTTGATTACTCTCTCTTGACTTATAACCATTAAACTCTAAATCATAAACCCTAATTGAATTAAAATTGCAATATCTCAATTAAAAAAAGATCCATAACCTTAATTAGATCTTAAGCCCTTTACTAAACCACTGGGCCTCACATGGGATCTCTCTCTGCACAATAACTGATATAATTAATCACGTGATCTATTACGTTACCTAACTCTCATTAACCCAATCCAATCATTTTTATCTAGTTTACCCTCTCAGTTTATTATCGAAATATACAAGTAACACAATTAATCACAACACCCAATCAATAAAACATAAAAACAACTACATTAACATTAAATCTAGGTAAAATCTCGAAAGAAGAGTGAGAACATCATTAATAATCCAAAATCCATCACCATACAATCCATTTGATTCTTATACATTGAATGAACAGATGAAAAGGATAGGAACTTGGATCAGATAATCTAGAATGCAGTAGCATTGGAAGACAGACTTATCTGGGAAGATAGTAGCATCGAAAGACCCGCTTCTTCTCCTCTTCTTCTTCTTCTTCTTCCTCGTCCCTCTTCTTTCTCTCTACTTCAGGGTTTTCCAAAAGTGGCAGAAGTGAAGCTCTCTTTTAGGGTTACGTCCCTTCCTTTATATAATTTTTCTAGTTATGGTAACCCTAGGGTCTTTTTCGGGTCCGTAAGGTACTAAACATCCTTTGAAAACTTAAAACTGAAAGCATCCCTGTGTCTATCGATATTTAGGCCACGATTGTGGCCCTTAGTGATATGATCGTGGCCAAGATTTTGGCCTTCTGTCACGATCATGGCTCCTTGCACCTGCTTCTGTCATTATTGTGGCTTACTGGCTACGATCATGGCTATGGGTTAGCTCCCAGATCTTCTCCTTTTTCACTATTTGCCCTGAAACACTAACAAACTCATCAAGGCACCTTAAATATATAAAATTGAAGCTCAAAAGCATGCTCTAACCCATAAAATACTCAAAACACAAATATCTACTAACTAACACAATTCTAACTTAAACACACATTAAACATTCAAATTAACCACTAAATACAAACTAAACTACCCACAAAAACATGATGCAATTTACAACTATTAGGAAAAGAAGTAGGATCAACCTCACTATCAATAGCTGCAACAAAAGCCTTGTGCCTAGAAGAAAAATTGATATGGGAAACATAACAAACTATAGGATATGGATTACCTGAGGATGCCGAGGAAGGGCAGGGCATAAGGGGGTCTACAATCGTGACATTATTGGTACATTCATAACCTTGAATCGAACATTAAATTGCTTTTGTCGGTGTCCTCGTCCCACATTATAGTTGGTAGCAGTTAGATGGGACACTAAAGGAGTATTAACATCAATAGATGAAGGCATAAGGGGTTGACTAACGACATTATTTTCCACTACTCTAGAAGGTAATTTAGATTCTTAGTCAATAACACTATTACGCTCCTCCTTATTTTGACTTCCCTAGTAAGAATTGACATAGGATTTTGGCTTGGGCTTTCACTCATGGGTGAGGATGTTATGGTAGGATATAGATCATTAAAGAAATGGGGCACAGATACATTAGTGGGGAATGAAAGAGTCGAAGGCATGGAATCGCAAGCTGCATGACATGGAAACTGAGTTTCATCAAATGACACATCCCTAGATACAAAGTACTCCTTTGTTTCAAGACCATAAAGTTTCCATCCCTTTTTACCATATGGGAACCCTACAAATAGACATTTTTGACTTCGAGGCCCAAATTTATCACATTTATGTCTTTGAAAATGTGAGTAAGCCAAACACCCAAAAAGACAAAAATGTCCATATGAAGGCGGAGACCCAAAGAGAAGTTCATGAGGTGTTTTGCCATTATTAAGAGTTTTGGGAGTTCTATTTATCAAATACGCAGTTGTGAGTAAGCATTCCCCTATAATTCAATGAACAAATTGGCTTGAAAATGTAGAGTATGCCCTACATTCAGAATATGTCTATGTTTTCGTTCAATACACCCATTTTGTTAAGGGGTATCATTACAAGAAGTTTGAAACTCTATCCTATGTTCCAAAAAATATGATTGTGGTGGTCAAAATTCAATTCCGTTATCACTCCTGACGATTTCAACATTTCGATTAAATTAAGGTTTTACCATGGCATAAAATTGTTTCAATAAGTTGGGTACCTCACTCTTTTCTGACATTAAATGAATCCAAACAGCTTATGAAAATTCATCAACTATTGTGAGAAAATAATATGCACCATATGAGGACGGAACATTATAAAAGCCTCAAACATCACAATGAATCAATTGAAAAGGTTCTAAAGCCCGACTTGAACTCAAAAGAAAAACATCCCTAGTCTGCTTAGCATGCAATCAAACATCACATAATTTATTCTCTAAACAACTACTAGAAGTTTATGAAATTAAACTAACAATTTTAGAGGATGGGTGCCTCAATTGCTGATGTAACAAATTTGGACTCTACTTACTATTAACCTTACACGAATGCGTCACAGCTGCACCATGGAACATATAGGCCCCTCCTCGCTCTTCACCCACTCCAATTAGCATCTTTGAAGTGTGGTCCTTTATCACATACAACGTGTCTATAAAAGTGGCAATACAATGCACATCTTTAATCAAGTAAGAAACAGAAATACACATACAGCGTGTCTGTAAAAGTGACAATACAATGCGCATCTTTAATCAAGTAAGAAACAGAAGTAAGTTAACACTTTATTTCAGGAACAAACAGAACGTTTTTCAAACAAATATCGCCACAAAGATGTACCGTTCCTGCTTGAGTTCCATACGTAATGTCACCATTAGGTAACCTAACAGGTGTAGAGGCAAGCTTATATATATCACGTATAACAAACTTATCTCTGGTTATATGGTACGAGGTACCGCTATCAATCAACAAATCAAAAAGAGGTTTATTACTTGATAATTTTTCATTTGTATCTGGTGGCTTACACTGATGAAGAAGATTAACAAATGTCATCCAATCCTCGTTGCTTAGACAATAACACTCGCACCGAAGGACTCAACAAGGCCTTGTGCAACGTTTGCAATAACACCACCAGTCCATTTTCCATGGCTAGACCCATGACCAGTCCCATGTCCTCGACCATTATTTCACTTTCCTCCTTTCCCAAGGCCATTGTACCACCACTTCGGCTAGCCATAAAGTTGGAAGAAATTTTTAGCTTCATGACTTGTCTTTTGATAGTACGAACACACCGCTCTATCACCCAAACTCAAAGAGTTAGATTTTTGATTCTTAACAAAAACAATTTGAGCATTAATAAGAAAGTTAAAGGAATTTACAACAAATCATGCAACATCTACTTGGTTTTCCTTGGCTTTAATAAGTTGCTTATGCCCCTCTTCTTGTACAACATTAAAATAAGTAGTGTTAAGAGGAGGAAAAGGTGTTTTACTAAGTATATTAGTCCAAACCATACCTTAAAGAAACTGGTATAACATCTCCTTTTTAAATTCCCTCACAATTTCTTTGACTCATTTACATTTGTAGCCTCCTTAAGCACATGCTGGTATTGTCAAATAACCATTGAGTTCATCCCATAACGTCTTTAAGTAGCCAAAATAAGTAGTTATGCTTTGGCTTGGTTGGGAACAATCTTTAATAGTCTCACATAATTGATAAATCAGCATTGTGTCTCTGATAGAAAATCTAGCCTTGATGTCGCCCACAAGTCCTTAGCTATATCCATGTATCCAATCAAATGTTTGACGAAGGGATCAACAGATATCATGATCCAACCGACTAGCAAACTATTTACCAGCCACCAATCTTCAATCTCGTTATCGCCATCATCAGGTTTTGTAATCGATCCATCAATGAAGCCTAACTTTCATTTGGCCCTTCACGCATGATGCATAGCAATGGACCATTCTCTATAATTTGACTCTCCTTTGAGAGACGTAACAAAAATAACCAGCCTTGGTGTTTTTGATGGATGAATATAGTATGGTGAAGTGATAGTAATGGTTTTAGTCTTCAGTCCCTCCCCGTTGTTCTCTCTATCTCTTTTATTCTTTTTCATTGTTAATAGCTATGGATAGATTTGTGTAGGCTCTGTGTTTATGACACTAGGATAGCTCTGATACCATAACAAAATTGTGGGTGAATGCTCTATTTCTTATTACTTATATAGCGTAATATATACAGAATATATGAAAGAATTTTCCAACTATGTAAACACTAAATTCTCACTAAGTATACACGGATATTGTGAGATATTTTCCTGAATTGTCTCCTTTGCTATTTGACCAAATCAACACAAATATACACTTCCCATGTTTACACAAATACGTAATATGTTCACCTTATTAATTTATGTTATACTTTTAGGTGATTGAAAAGATGTTTCTTTAGGATGAGTTTTGTTAAGAATTAGAGAAGATTACAAAGAAAAATATGATGAAAACATAATTTTTGACTGAATACGACATGACACAGAATCATACGCTAGTTTGTGTCCAAACTTGGAGATGAAGAGATGGTTAATACTATGGCAAAAAGGAGACCATATAGCTAATAAAATTTCAAAGAGATACATGGTTTGATACATGATGGTGTCAACTCATTTACCAGTATAAAGAACAATTACAATAAGATATACAAGCATCTTAAAGACCATATAACCCTACAAAATTTAGTAAGATCATATTTGTGATAGAAAAAATGTATAAAAGGCTTATAAAAACCTTAGTTTGAGTATCTTTTTTCACTTTTCTTTTATTATAAATATTAGAATTAGTCATTGGGAGGTGAAATAACCCTTTTGAAATCACTAAACTAAAATGTGGATATTCCTGCTTCTCCTTTAACTTACACACAGTGACATAGGTTATATCACTTACTAAATTTGATCCATTTGGAGCACAAGCTAACACATAAGTATGGTAGGTCATGTTCATTCAAGAATTGATATTTTCTCTATATTTTTGCTTAAAAGGGCCTTCAGTTTTTGAATAATATCGTCTCAAGGTCTAGTTTGTATAATTACCTAAAAATCACTAAAAATAAGTAAAATAAGGTAATTAATCATCAAAACCAAGTAAAATACTTCAACAAAAATGTGTATTTTTCATGCAAGTAGGATACTATCCAGTATTACAATATAAAAAAATCAATATGAACTATGTTGAAATAAATTGAATGTTATTCAAATCTTATAGTGTATGTTTAGTGTGACAGATTACTGAATGAAGTTCCAAATGTGCAAGTCGTCAACTTTTTATTGATTTATGACACTTTTAAGATTAGTAGAGCCACCAAAGACACTACCTTTGACCTTAATCACCATATGGGAAAATCTTAACAAGGAAATTTTTAGTAAATACTTTCTACTAGCAAAGAAAACAAACTTGAGAAATAGCATCTCCATTACCCATAATTTAATTTAGAAAAACATCATATGAAATGTGTGAGAGATATAAAGATCCATTAAAGAAGTGCCCACATCATGAGCTACTGACTTGGATGTAAGTTCAAACCTTCTATAATGGTCTGACCTATTCAACAAAGGAAATGATTGATGTAGTAGCTAGTGGGACCCTTAACAGTAAAACTCTAGAATCCAACCTTGAGGTTATTGAAGAGATGACTATGAAAGATTATCGATGGTAGTAAAGAAGGGCGTGAACAAATAAGTTAGTAGGTATAGACTATATTGATGATACGATCATATCATATCTTAAGTAAAAGCTTTAACAATAAAAAACTTGATAGCCTAAGTACATTGGTAAGATCATCTTAAGTAATAAGCCATGTGAGCTATATGAAGGAGGACGTCAAAGCTGTAAATGTTAAAATGTAAACCTTAAGGCTAAACTAGTAAAGCAAGTAGACTATATGGAGAGTTTCCAATAATAAAATAACCCTACAGTAAAGCAAGACATACAATTTTTAGGTAAAGGAATCACCCACATATCTCTTAAAAAAATCAAACAGCTTAGAGGCAACCTCTACTTAGTTATTAACAACAACATCAATATGAGAAGAATTAAGATTGGAAAAATCGATGAGAAACTTTATATCCACATCAGAAGCTTGATTTCAAAATCTAGAGGCTTCATTCTAAAACCTTAAAACCCAAATTGGTCAATTAATCAAATTTGTAGTTGAGAGACCTCCAGGGTCAATTTTTAGTGACACAATACCTAATCTTAAGGAACAAGTAAAGGAAATAATCTTAAGTAATGGTAAGGAGTTGAACAATGACATGAAGGGAGAAGCTGATAGACAAAATGTTGATAAGGAAAAAAAAAGAAAAAGGATAGTAAGGAGAAGGAAAAGGTGAAAGAATATTAGCCAAAAGTTTCTTATATAATGAGATTAAAGATGGAGAAGATGGATGAGTAGTTTAAGAAGTTTTTAGAACTTTTAGGGCAAATTCACATTAACATTTTATTTACTAAGACTCTTTTATAGATGTTAAAATATGTAAAACTTCCTAAAGGAGATTCTAAGCAACAAGCAAAGGTTAGAGAAACTATCAATTGTCGTGTAGAATGAAAAGTGCTCAACTATCATTTAGAACAAGTTGCCAAAAAAAATTAAAAGATCTAGGAAGTTTTATTACCCTTTGAATTATGATAGCTTAGGTATTTATTGGGTGTTTTATGATCTATAAACTACCATTAATTTGATGCCCTATTCTATTTTTAAAAATTTAGGATTAAAAAATACCTAAACTAACTCGCATAAGATTGCATTTTGCTAATAGATCAATAAAATATTTGAGGGACATTATCAAAGATGTTTCAGTAAAGGATGATAAATTTATTGTTGATTTATTATTCTTAACATGGAAGGAGATATTGAGGGACCTCTAATCCTAGGTAGAACCTTCCTTGCTATAACAAAAACCATAATAAATGTTCATTAAGGGAAACTCATCTAAAGGTTTAAGAGGAATAAGTTATTTTCAAGATTTTAAATGCAATGGAACACCCTACTTGAAAGTGATGATTCTTAATATTCTCTAATGTATTAAACGATGGAAATTTTAAATCTTTTTTTAGGGAATTGTTTTATAAAGATGCATTAGATTATTATATCATGAATGAAGTGAAAGTTTAATAGGAGAACAAAGAATTAGATTAGCAAGTAGCCTAGGAAGGCATTAGTGTGGAAACTTTCTAGTGTAAAAAGTATAAGTCCTTTGATGTATAACTTCTAAACCATAATAAAGATCAACTAATCGAGTGCACCTATTACTCTTTATTGAATAAGAGTATCTTTCCCTTGAAGACTATAAGTACTAGTAATAATTGTTTTCCTATTATCTAATCTAATAAAATGAATGATTGACTTAAAAGAAATGATTAACTAAATTGAAATTACTAATATAAAATAATAAATAAGAATAAAACAATCAATTCATAAACAATATCTAGATGTAGAATTCACCTAAAACCTTATATGCTGAAATTTATCTTGATTCGATATTAACTCTAGTTTCTTGGACTAGTAGAAATTCCAAAGTCAAAATAAATTTTTCTCAAGAAATACAACTCCATCCTTAATTTGATTAATCTTATTTTATGATTTTTTTATTAGATTTGACTCTAACCTAGAATATTTATATTGTTTTGTAAGTCTTATTATTCACGCCCCAATTTATTCATACATAAAATTTCTTAATTCCTATATATGAAATCTAAAATTGAATCAAAATGTTATCATATTTCATTTTAAACATAACATGTAATCATGAATAATTTACAAGAAAATTGGATCTTTCATTAAATCAAATTAACTTTAAAAAAAGTTCTAGGTTTCATTACATCTAGATCTATCCTAATTTAGTTTATACTAAGATAAATAAAATCAAAAACTAAGAAAGAACATAAGATAACAAAACTTACTTTTATAGATCATGAAATCTTGAAGTTTTTCACTTAAATCTTGATGGAAATCCCTTTCTTTTATTCTAAATTTGCTGCAATTTTCTCTCAATCTGCTCTAGTTTGGCTCTTTAATGATTTCCTCTATCTAATTGTCCCCTTAATCTTTTATATTCATAAAATCTTAACATGGTTTAAATATGGATCAATGTTAGATTAGTGTTGGTCCCCCTATATAAAACTCTCGAGTTTTATAGAAATCAGTGACAACACCGATCCCCAACACATACCTATGTTCTTTAAGCACATATATGGCTTAAATATGAATATATGCTAGGGCCCATATTTTGAATCCGTTCATACCAAAACTTCTCCAAGTTACTCTATATTGCTTGAATTTGTTCCTTCTTCGCGAGGAGATAGGAAAAGGGCTAAAACAAAATGTAGGCCATATGCAAATTTTGTCAATTTTCTAAGCATTTAGCTACTTACATCAAGTTATAAATCAATTCAAGTTCAGTCCACAATCCTTCAAACTTCAACTTGATCCATAAATGCAATCTAATGTATAAAGTGAATATACTTGACAAAGATGCTTCAATTTTCAAATATTTTCATACCCTTTATTAATAGGAAAGCAAAAACAGACTTTATATCAACATAAGAGCATTTAGACACTTTTTGCAAAAGTCATCTAATCTTTTGATGCAAAAGTAAACACTTATTATGAATACTCTTAAGTACTCAATTAGTTCACTATTTCAAATGACTACTAAAACCACTTTTTAACTTTAACTAGGGATGTAACTGGGCCTAGGCTCAGCCCTACACAGTTAGAAGGTAATGGGTTTGACTTGAGTTGGCCGAACCTTGGGCCTATAATTTTTAAAAAATCTAATCGAGCCTGAGCTCGACTTGAGGCCTGACCCTTATAAGAAAAATGACGTTATTTTGCATTTTTAATTTTTTAAAAAGATTAGGTAAGCTGGGCTCGATCTCGAGCTGCCTAAGGTTCGATCAGGCTTGGACTTGGACTAAGGCTCAGGTTTGTCGACTAGGGCTCAATCGGGCCTCTGACCCAGCTTGAGCCTCAACCCAACCCATTGTCATCCCTAACTTTAACTTTTTTACTAGGTTTGAAATTAACAAAATAAATTTGATTCTTGCTCATTTATTCACATATTTTGTTCCTTTTTAGTGAAATATTGAATGTTCTTGAAAAGAATTCACTTTTAACTCAATTATTAGTCCAAATTATACAAAATTATTATAGTGCAAATTAGACATTCATTTTTAAAATTAATAAAGCAAATTAAAATTAACTTATTCATTAACGCTCATGAATATTTTTCTAAATAAATCAAATCATAAAACTATTCAAACTTATAATGAGTTATCTTAATTATAGTTCTTTCAAAGTTAAAAATTTTTCCCTACTAACCTAATTATAAAAATTGGTAAGCATAAAAAACAAGGTTATAAGTAAACAATTTCCTCCCTCAAAGTTGATTTGTACATTTTCCTTAATGTATATAACACATAAGAATAATTTAAAAAATTAGAAAACAAAGGGAAAAGAAAGAAATTAGGATAATTAGTACTCTCTTAATAATAAAAGATCACAAACCTTATCTAATGCCATTAATAATCATGAATCTTTAATTAGTCACTGGTAGCTCCCCAACAGTTGGCTCATTTTACGGAGATATACATGGGTGTAATATAATATAGGGAAAACACAAACCCATGTAGGATACCATGTTACTGATATAGCCTATAAAACTCTATCAATTCTCTCCCTATGTAAAATAATCACGATCTAACAATGAAGAACTTCAAATTACATACTTAAATCCATGAAATTAAAACTACTTTTAACTAAAAAAATATGCAAAAAATGTAAAGATATGGTAAAAACTATTGGTAAATATTCTTAAAGCTACCAAATTGAATAAAACAACTAAATCATTAGGTTGAATTTTAACATGCACTTTTTTATGAGACTTTTTACTAAACTTCTTACTCAATTCCCGATCAATGGTTCATTAGCTTCTAAATATGCCATATGATATATTAGAATAAGGCTATCCATCTTCACTTCTTCTCATTATATAATACAAGTATCAAATAAATCATATGTGATTTCTCTATATAACACGAGAAATTTCAATATTAATCACATCTATATAAAAACAGGTATCATCTTTATCGGAGGGATGTCTCATGGCTTTAGATATCCTAAAAAGTACTTCCTTATCCTCTACCCTTAGGTTCCCATCAAGCAAATCTATGATAGCTTTAATAGTAGTTAGGAATGTTTATCCTATGATTGAAAGGATATCATCCTTCGTTTCCATAATAAAAATTAATAAGAAAGATAAATTTATTAACCTTAACTAAAACATCCTCTATAATGCCCTAAAATAATTATAAAGGATATATATTACGAACGATAAATTTATCAACCTTAACTAAAACACCATTAGCCTTAACTAAAACACCATTTGTATCTCCTTGAGTCTCTTCTTATTATAAAGGGGATTCATTAAGAACTTGACATATTTGGTAGCAACGAAAGAGCTTCAACAAAATGAATGTCAATATATAATTATTTACAAATCTCTAGAAACTTACCTTATTATTCCTCCTTTCTATCTTTCTCAAGTCTACTCAAATATGAAAGTGGTGGTTTGTACTCTTTTAGAACTTTCTTCTTTGACTTCTCTTTTTTTCTCTTTCTCCTTTACCTTACCCTTCTTTTCTTTCTTTCTTCTTTTTTTGAACTTTCAGCTCCTATCCATGCCTCAAAGTCACTAATTTCATTTAATCCCTCTAGTTGTCTTCGTATTGCTAGGAAAAGTACCTTATTGCCTTTTAGAAATAAGTTAAGCTAGCTATCTAATATAATGTTACAAGTTTTAAATGGAGTCTTGTTAATTTCAAAATGATTTTTCAGTACTTTGGAAGTGAGCATCAAATGTACTACTGATTTTATTATGAGCTCCTCAAGGCTTAGCTTCCGTTGTTACTAATGTTGTTAATAAAACTAAGGTGGGGAAGAGGTAAATTCTATGGTTTAGTGATTAAGCTGACCATGCTCTATGGAGAAGAGTATTATATCATCAACTAAATGCATAATCATAAGTTAATGGTGGCGGATATGAGGATGCTTTGTTGGATGTGCGACCTTACTAGAAAAGATATGATTAGGAATGTAATGGTAAGAGACAAATCAAACATGGCTAATATTAATAAAAATTAAATGAGACAAGGATTAGGTGGTTTAGACATGTTAAGAGGAGATGTCGTGATGCTCCATTAAGAAGATTCAAGAAGATTATACTTAGGGACTATAAGAGCAAAAAAGGAAAACCTAAGAAGAACTAGAGGGAGGTAATAAAGAATGATTTGACTTTATTGGAACTTATTAAGGATGTGACCCTCAATAGAAAATTGTGGCATGCCAAGTCACGAGTAAAAGATCTCATATAGAGAGGTCCTTCTCTTTTTCATAGATCTTTTAATCATTTTCTTTCGAGTGTTATGTCTTGTATTTAGCCTAAGCTTTTAATAAGTAGTCATGTTAGTTATTTAGCCTAAATATTTCCTTACTTAGCCTAAGCAGTATCTTGTAATGACTTGTTTGTTTTATTTATTTACTTGTTTTCTTTCTTGTTTATGTATTTATTTACTTTTTATCTTTTTATTTTTATTCGTTACCTTATTTTGAACCCCTGACACCATGATTCGTAATCATATGCTCTAATCTTATGAGCTACAAGCCCCACTCTGTCTCCACTGGTTCTGTCCCTAGGAGTACCCTAAAAAAGGAACCTTTCCTCTTCCTAGCCATCCAAGTTAAGAATATGCTCTTCAGGCTCATTCCAAGTTCAAAGTACCATTTGTACAAATAAGGATCCCTTTCTTTGCATGATTTATTCTTAATATAGATGATAGATATAGGATCTATGTGGCAATGAATTAGAAATAAAATTTGTGCAACGTTGATGGTAAAACCTATTTACTTATTTTAGGCTCAAAAATCACAAGTGCACGAGTCGTGACTTGTAGTAAAAAGAGCAGATATCGATCCCACAGGGATTGATGCCTAGACACCGCTTAATTTATACACAA
>JAOTAY010000006.1:23874513-23888767 GCA_025629805.1 Erythroxylum baracoense | reverse complement strand
AGAGAGCAGATAACAAATTTTTTGAACTGATGATTGGGCAATGAGACAATGGGTTCTTAAGGAAATAAATAAAATGGGGGCTGTAGAAATATCAAATATGAAATTTATAATTAATTGAAAACAATGATGAATTAGCAAATGTAGCTTTTTTTCTTTTTGATAATAATGCAGCTGTTGGTTCTTAAACAATTTTTTTTCTTACAACATTATTCTTTCTCATGTTCTCATGTACATATTTTATTTGTATATCATGATATCTCTAATTACTTAACTTTGATTTCAATTATACACAAATTTCTCAAAAGGCCTCTTACAAATAAGGATTCTAGCCCCAACCCTTCAAAGCATCCTCATTTAGAAGTCAATTTAGATGATCTTTAGTCTGATTTAGGATTGCGGAAAAAATATTAGATTATCATCCTAATGACCTTGATAGAATACGAAGAGCTTATTTGCAAAAGGGTCTATGTCAACCTTTTAAGTGTGATTTTCCACAAAGAAAACTTGGAAATATTTATTGTAGATTTGTTCCATCTTGGTTTAAAGAATACGCCAATTGGTTAGAGTATAGTGTTACAAAAGATGCAGCATTTTGCTTATGTTGCTATCTTTTTAGATCGAATATTGGAAGTCAAGCAAGTGCTGATACTTTTGTTACTGATGGATTTAACAATTGGAAGAAAAAAGACAGATTTTATATTCATGTAGGAGGTTCTAATAACTCTCACAATATAGCTTGGAAGAAATGTCAAGATTTGATGAATCAAAAACAACATATTCAAGTTGCTTATGCTAATCAATCCAACCAAGCTCGAAAGTACTATCATACCCAACTTACTGCATCAGTGGATTGTGTTCAATTCCTTTTACATCAAGGATTAGCTTTTCATGGTCATGATGAATCAGAGACTTTTAGTAATAATGGTAATTTTCTTCAACTTTTACAATTCTTGGTTGACCATAATGAAGCTATCAACAACATTGTTTTAAACAATGCACGCGGAAATCTCAAAGTCATTGCTCCTGACATACAAAAGGATATTGTCAAAGCCGCTCCAATTGAAACCTCCAATAACATTATTAATGATCTTCAAGGTGGGTTATTTTCTATCCTTATTGATGACTCTCGTGATATCTCAATCAAAGAATAATTGGCTATTGTTTTACATTATGTGAATGTAAAAGGATGTGTGCTTGAGCGATTTATTAGTATTATTCATGTTAGTGATACCACCTTTTTATCACTAAAGTTTGCAATAGATGAATTATTTTCAAAGCATGGATTGAGTATATCATCTCTACATGGGCAAGGCTACGATGGAGCTAGCAATATGCAAGTAGCGATTAATGGTTTGAAGACTTTGATTTTAAAAGAAAATAATTCAGCTCACTATGTTCATTGGTGAACTTTCTAAGTGGTAAAGGTTTACATCAAGAAACTTCTCTTCAAAGACTAGGTGACACACGTTGGGGCACACATTATGGATCATTATCAAGCTTAATCGCGATGTTTGACTCCATAGTTGATGTTCTAGAGATTATTATGGAAGAGGGCACAACTTCAGAGTAAAAAGGTGAAGCATATGCTTTGCTTAATTCTATCAATCTTATGAATTTGTGTTTAACTTGAATTTGATGAAAAAAAATCTTAGGCATCACAAATGAATTATCTCAAGCATTGCAAAGGAAGGACCAAGACATTATCAATGCAATTTCTTTGATTAAAATTTCCAAACGACGACTACAAATAATGAGGGATGATGGATTGCAGTCCTTATTTGATGAAACATCTTCATTTTGTGAGAACCATGATATTTCCATTCCAAATATGGATGAAAATTTTGTACATCGGGGAAGGTCAAGGCGAAATGCACAAAAAATGATGAATTTGCTTCATTATCAAGTGGAATTATTTTACACTATGATTGATATGCAACTTCAAGAGCTCAACAATCGCTTTAATGAGGTAAATACCAAGTTTTTGATTTGTGTGGCATGCTTGAATCCAAACGACTCTTTTTATGCTTTTGATAAGCAAAAATTGATTCAGCTTGCTGAATTTTATCCTTATGATTTCTCTAAAGTAGAGCTTATTACTCTTGGTGATCAACTTGACAATTATATTGTTCATATGTAATCTGATGATCAATTTTTGATATTAAATGGGATTAGTGATCTTGCCAAGAAGCTATTTGAAACAAAAAAGAATGGTGTGTACCCTTTAGTGTTTTTACTTGTGAGATTAGCTTTGATTTTGCCTATTGCTACTGCATCGGTGGAAAGAGTATTTTTTTGCAATAAAGATAGTGAAAAATCGTTTGTCCAATCAGATGGGAGATTCTTAGATGAATGACTGTTTGATCACATAAATTGAGAAAGATATCTTCAATAGTATTAACAATGAGAAAATTTTACAGCGATATCAAAATATGAGGACTTGTAGGGAACGATTGTAATAGTTATATACTTATATGTAAGAAGCTCAAGACAATGATGTAATTTTTCATTTATCAAATGTACAAATATTTGTATCTTTTTCACTATTACAAGAGTACTTTAAATATTTTGCCCCCACTAAAAAAATTTCTGAATCCATCCTTGACGACCAAAACCATGACCAGGCCCACATCCTCGACCATTACCGCACCTTCCTCCTTTTCTACATCCAACAAACCACCACTTCAGGTAGCAATGAAGCTGGAAGTAATTTTTAGCTTCATGACCTAGCTTTTTATAGTAAGAACACATCGGTCTGTCACTGGAACTCATAGTGTTCAATTTTCAATTCTCAGCAGAAACAGTTTGAGCATTAGCAAGAAAGTTAGGGGCATTTACAACAAATCCTACAACATTTACCTGCTCTTCCTTGGCTCTAATAAGTTGCTTATGCTTCTTTTCTTGTACAACATTAGAATAAACAGTGTTCAGAGGGGAAGAGGTGTCTTACTGAGTATATTGGTCCTAACAGTATTGTAGAGAACATTGTCTAAACCCATGAGAAATTGGTAAAACATCTCCTCTTTATGTACCCTTATAATTTGTTTGGCCCACTTACATTTTCAGCCTCCATAGGCACATGCTGGTAGCGTCAAATAACCATTGAGCTCAATCCTATAACGTCTTCAAACGGCTAAAATAAGCAGTAACACTTTGTCCTAGTTTGGAACAATCCTTAATAGCTTCGCGTAATTGATATAAATGCATCACATCTCTAATAGAAAATATGGCCTTGATGTCATCCCACAACTCCTTGGCAGTATCTATGTATCCAATCAAAGGCAGGACAAAGGGATCAACAAAGATCATGATCCAATCAATTAGCAAACTATTCACTAGCTACCAATCTTCAATCTTATTATCATCATCATTAGGTTTTGTAATTGATCCATCAATGAAGCCTAACTTTTGTTTGGTCCTTGATCGAGGTGTCGAGTCTTACAATTTATATCCCTCAATTACAGCAAGTGCATGGGTTATTATTTATAGTATTTGAAGGGTCGATCCCACAAAGAGGGTAAACTAATCTAATCCTCAGCTACCTAAGGCTCAGAAATTAATAAAAATTAAGTTAAAAAATGAAACAAGAATATAAACACAGGAATTTAATTACAGGAATTCAACTCAAGACACAAAACAAGAATTGAAATTGATCAACACAAAAGGTCACTATGAAAATTAATTAACAGAAATTACCAAGTTATAAGAGAAGGGATTTTACCTATCATTAATGCTAACTTAGCCAATTATGTGTTATCAGGGTGTCAGTTCTAGACTATCGTAAGGGGAATTACTCTCTCTAGAATTATAATCCCGCACCCTAAATCATTAACCCTAATTAAATTATGTAATTTACAATATATCATTTAATAAAAGACCTATAATTAAAATTAGATCGGAAGATCTTTACTAAACTACCAGGTCTCAGACGAGATCTCTCTCCCCACAAAACGGATATGATTAACTACGTGGTCTATTGGATTGCCTAACTTTCATTAATCTAATCCAATCATTTTTATTTGGCTCAACCTCTCTGTTTGTTACCGAAATTTGCAAAAATCGAAGTTAATTATAACACCCAATCAATAAAACACAAAATCTACTATATTAACATTAAATCAAAGTAAAATCCCGAAGGAAGAGTGAGATCATCGTCAATAATCCAAAACCATTATCATACAATCCATTTCAATCTTATACAATAAATGAATGAAAATAAAATGGAAAGGAAATAGATCTTAGATCGGACAATCCAGGAAAGCAGCAACGTCGAGAGACTACCTAATCTGGGAAACAGCAGCATTAGGACCCCCTTCTTCTTCCTCTTCTTCTTCTCTCTTCCTCTTCTTTTCTCTCTCTCTTGAACTTCCCAAAAGTGGCAGAATGTAGAAGCTCCCTTTGGGTTACATCATTAAGTCTTATATAGTATTTGCAATTAGGGCAACCTTAAGGTCTTTTTTTAATCCAAAAGGTCTGAAAAATCTCTCGAAAACTCAAATAAGGACTGCTACCTGCGTATTTGTCACACAGGCCACGATCTTGGCCCTCAGTGGCATGATCGTGATTAAGAGTTTTTGCTTCTGTCACAATTGTGGCCCCCTGCACCAGCTTCTGTCACGATCGTGGCTCCTTGCTCTTGCTTCTGTTATTATGGCCCTGGGTTATTTCCCGGGTCTTCTCTGAATCTCCTCCAATTGACGTAAAATACTATCAAATATATTAAGGCACCTCATAAATATAAAATTGAAGCTTAACATCATGTTCCAACCCAAAAAACGTTTAAAACAAAAATATCTACTAACTAACACGATTTTAACCTAAACAAGCACTAAACAATCAAATTAACAACTAAATACAAACTAAATTACCAACAAAAACACGATGCGATCTGCAACTATCAACATCCCAATACTTAAACACTTGCTTGCCCCCAAGAAAACAACACAATAAATAAAAACAAAACAAGCCAAGCAAAACAAGTAAGACACAACACACACAAATGTAATAATGAGGCAATGACATCAAACTTTAAGAAAAGCATTTAATTATAAACACAATTCTTCAAGTTGTTCTAGCTTATTAACATGCAAAATTCATGTCCGAGTACTTTGGACTAAATATACAAACTAATCAAGACTTTGATGTTAAGTTTATTCACCCCTATCATTTGTATACACAAATTGATAATTATTTGCTCAATCAAACTCATGACTATTCCTAAGTAAGTTTTCATGAAAAGTCAAGCTACTCACAAGTTTGGTAGATTTTTATTTGACAAAACATTATTTTTTATTACTTTTTATAGACATGAACCTAGCCTTTTTATACGGAGGCAAACATTTGTGATGAATGTCGATCTGGTTACTTAACTAGGTCAATGTTTTTATTAGACAGTTTGTTTGTAATTTCATTATAGCCTTTTGACGCGGAGACAAATATTTGTGATAAATGTCGATCCAGTTACTCAGCTACAATATATTTTCAACTGGCTACTAGCTTTAGTCATAGCCCGAAGGCCAGCGGAATAGTTATTTATTTAAAATTTATACACATTTTTATCACATTACCTACATTTTTTAGTCATTATCATGAAAATATACTAGCAATGCTACTCATTCGATTGGTTTCAAATTATAAACGAATGTGACAACTTCCTAGGGTTAATAAACTAACACCGTATCCTAATTAAACTAAATATTTAGCTAAAGTAACCTAGGTCACTAATTTCACAAGCTAATAAATCTTTGTAACCTAAAAGACTATATTCAAAGGAGGAAGTTAGACAGAAATATGACCAATCTTTAATGGTTTCAGAAATTTCCAAATTGCTTTATGTGTTTCTAGAATCTCTAACCTCTAATCACTCCCTTATCATTGTCTTGCTAAAAAATGGAAGTGAGGTATAAAAAAAAGTCCTTTAAAGTTTAACAATTTCTTTTATAAGGTAAGAGGATTTGAGGAGGCAGTTATAAAAAGGTACCAACTATTACTTTATAGGCTCTAGCCAATTCAAATGTACTAGAATGATTTCAGAAATAAGAGAGGAGCTTAAATCGCTAATTAGGGAAGTTATTTGCAACACTATCAAGCTGTAACATCTTCTAAGAAAGAGCTAATTAGGGTTTAATCTAAATTATACTCAGATCCAATTAAACCTCATCTTCAACTTGCTGAAAAGCAGACCCTAAATAAATACCCCCTAACAGTTGAAGCTGATTATTGCATCATGAGACAAAGATCAAAAGAGTTATGGGTTTTTGAAGGGGACAAAAATATTTTGTATTTTTATACGAGAGTAACCTCAAGGAAAGCTAGAAGGAGAATTGTGTCTATTTCAAAAGGAGATGTAGTCATTATAGAATAGGAAAAGCTACTAAAGGATGCTTTATCATACTTTTCAAGCACTATATGAATACCTTAAGATGCTACCTCCTTGATTGGCTTCATTAAGCAGATTATTCAAGATCAACTATCCAATATAAACATTAAAGATTTGTCTAGACCTATTATCAGAATGGAAATTAAGAGTGCACAGCAAGGTATAAATCTTGGTAAAGCTCCAACACCAGATGGAATGAATGCCCTATTTTTCTAAAAAACAAGGAACATATTTGGTTATCTAGTGATAGAAGCAATCCAAAAATTCTTCAAGAAAAGGTATCTATTAAAAAAGCTAAATTGAACCTTTGTTACATTAATTCCTAAAGGAGATGAATAGTAAACTTTTAATGATTACATGCCTATAGCCTATTGTAATATAATCTATAAGATCATTTGATTCTTACTGATAGGATTAAGAGGATTTTGCCAGAACATATAGGTTATCAACAAGGAGCCTATATTCCTAGCAGATATGTTAGAGATAACTCCTATGCACGTAAGAATTGGTAAGAAACTATACTAAAAGGAGAAGCAATAGGAATTGTGTCAATAAATTTATTTTTGAAAGGCATATAATTCTATAGACTAGAACTTTATACTAAATTATCTTAAAGCTTATGGTTTTCCAAATATCTTCAGTGAGTGGATTGAGTAGTGTATTAATAGGACCTCTTATAATATTTTGATCAATAGGGAGCCCACAAAAATAATTAGAGGTATGAATGGTTTGAGATAAGGTGGTCCTATTTCTCCTTATCTATTTTCACTAGTAATGGAAGTCCTAAATAAGTTGCTAACTAGAGTTATTGAGAGAGGTGGAGCTTTCAAATACCATATTAAATGCAAGAAGAATGGAATAGTATGTCTAAACTATACTGATGATCTATGTCTCTTCTCAAAGGCATATTATCACTTGATAATAACCTTGATGATTAGTCTAAAATCATTTTCCAGAATCTCAGGTCTATAGATTAATATGGAGAATAGTGGGATAATATCTCTCTACTATTGTTTAGGAAGCCAATTGATTCTCTTACATAATACGATCTAAAATTTTGACCTTAGCTCCCACTTATCTTGGAGTTCGAATTTCCTCATCAAAACTCTTATATACTGACTTCAAACCTCTGATTGAGAAGATTGAAACAAAATTTACGTCTTGGAGCTCCAGATCTTTATCTATAGCTAGAAGGTTATAACTTATTTCACTTTTCCTAAATTATATAACTCTTTATTGGGCCTCAAATTTAGCATTACCTAATATGGTAATCAAGGCAATTGAAAAGATGCGGAGGGGATTCATGTAGGTAGGAAACAAAGTAGAGAAAGTTCAAGTGAAAGTTAAATGGAGGGAAGTTTGTGCTCCAAAGGAGCAAGGATGGATTGGTTTGATACCTTTAAAAGTGATGAACTTGACCTTGCTGGCCAAAAGAATCTAGAGACTAATGTCGGATAAGAACTCGCTATAGGCTGTCGGATAAGAACTCGCTATGGGCTAAATGGTCTCATTGCTATCATATAAAGGACCAAAACTTGTGGGGTATGAATTGTCCTAGGAGTGCATCTTTAATCGTGCAAAGAGTATATAAACTAAGGAATACTTTAAGACAATCAATATCTTTTGAAGTTACGCATGGTTATAGGTGCTTTTTCTCGTATGATAATTTGTCATTATATGGACCTTGCAATGTATGCTAGCCTTATTCCAATTTAATAATTGTCTTTATATGAGTATCAAAGTCAAGGATGCAATTTACAATAAGGAATTGCTCTCTAAAATGATATTGGATCATAATCTACTGGAATTCCTAATAAACATGCCACTAGCCCCAAGAAGAGTAGATAAGATGAGATGGAAATATACCAATACTGGTGAATTTTCAAATAGAATAGTGAGATTGTGATGGTGGGATGCTTAACTAGAGGTATCATGGCATAATCTAGTATAGCATACACACATGTAACCAAGATCAACCACTTACATGTGGTTCGTAGTTAAAAGAAGATTCCTAACAATTGACAGGTTACAGAAATTTCTAAATTTATGAGTATTCCTAACCGATGCTGTCTCTGTTAGTCCAACGCCAAGTCAATTGAACACTTATTCTTTTAATGCCCCTTTTCAAGTAGGGCGTTGAAAGAGATAGGTCCGAGAAGTGTAACGGGAACTATTCCTAATGAGTTTCTATTGATAGTCGATTGCTACAACCTCTAGTACAAATTATTGGAAGACAAATGGGTGTTTAAAAATAGGGTTATCTTACCTGGTCACAACAATCTGGGATCGATGAAAGAAACGGAAGGGCATTCAAAGGTTAGGAGAGCATGAGCTTTAGTTTCACTCAACAGCCACTGGATCAGGTCAGATTACGTCTCCTCACCCATATGCATACAGTCTCCCTCAACGTCCAGATGAAAACTAGATGGAGCATTGATTGACCGAACACAAATGTAGAAACAACCTCTTCCATTTATTTTAATTTTTTATTAGACAATCACGTTTATATTGAGCTAGAGCTACATATTATTCAAATCCTTTTTTGAATGATGCATGTCATTTAATATTAAAGCGTTCCTGCTTGTTGCATAGTATTTTGGTTTCTTTTGGGCTTATCTTTGGTTGTAAGAGCCATACTTAATCGTCCCAATTAATGATATATTCTTTTATATTTCTTAAAAAAAACACAAAAGTAACTCCATTATAGAAATGTGCATGTATTGTACATTATAGTAAAAGAAATTATTATTTGTAAAATGTTAAAATATGTTTTAATATAATTATATTATAATATAATTTTTTAATATATATTTATAAGAAAATTATTATATTTATTAAATTATGTATTTAAGATAAGAATATTATGATTATTCTCAGGTATGTCAATGGGCCGGACTGGGCCGGGCCGAGAGCTGGCCAGTGGCTTGGCCCATTGGCGGGCTGACTGGCCAGTGGCCCTTCTTATGGCCCGCTGGGCCACGGGAGGGTCGGCCCGACTCGGTCCTTCCATTAATTTTTTAAAGAAAAACAAATAAAAACGACGTTGTTTTGAGAGAAGTGAGCGAGTCACGAGCTAGGATGGGCCAGCCAGTGGCCCGCGCGAGGCGACCATGGTCGGCTGGTGGCCCGACTTGGGCAGACCATGGTCAGCCTGTGGCCTGCCCGTGGCTAGGCTAACTCGGGCCAAAAGAGGGCCAGGCTGGGCCATAATTACCATCCCTAATTATTCTTCGCATGTGCTACAATAAAAATGAACTTGATTTTAAATTTATAAAATATTATTTTTATAATTATTCTCTACATGCTTGCCCTGTATGAAGCATAATAAACCTTTTAAGTAAGCTTTTTAAGATTATAATATAAGATTTTTAAATTTTTGATATATTTCTCAAACTTTTGTACTATAACTAATAATTATACTTAAGGATAACATTTTAAGCTTGACTTGGCCTAAAGTTAATAAGTCAAGCTTGAGTTGATTGGGCTTTAGATTAGGCTTAGGCCTAAAAGTTAGATATGAAATTTGTACGCAAATGCCCTCGCCAAAATAATATCATTTAAGTTTGATAAATTTAAAACCAAAACAATATTATTTTAGTGAATTACATTAAAATGGCATTGTTTTATGATTCAAACTTAGAATGTATCTAGTGTTGGTAGTGGGCCAAGCAAGAGACTAGGTCTGACTTCCTTTTTTAATTTAAAATTTTTAATTTTTAGAATAAATTGTTTAAAATGGATTTTTTTAAAAAAATTATATATTAAATGTGTATAAAATTTTAAAATGAATAAGTTCAAACTAAAATTATTTTAGAAGAAAATGAACCATAAGATGTTATATGAGAAATGTCACATTCATTTAATTAACACTATTGCTTCTTACCAGTCATAATTAAATATAATTTGCTTGATATGATATCTAAATAAGTAGTCTTAACTTATCTCAATTGTAAAGTTATTGTTATATCCAAAATTTTAGAGCATATAACCATGGTTGAAATTGTTTAGAATGTAAAAGATAATTAATGAAATATTTGAATTCCTAAAAACATTATTAGTTATAAAATAACTAATAATGCATATAAATGATAGAAATTAGGTTTTGATATTAGTTTAGACTTTATATGTTTTTGTTATTGGATATACAATCTAAACATACATATAATGAATACTATAAATTTATGTCTTGTTTTATGATTCTACTTACGCAGCAAATAAAACATTAATATTATGAAAATCATTTTATTATTAAATTAAAACAATATCATCGTGTTAATATTATTCATATGTTTGATGTGGTGGCAACATGTCTTTCAATACTCGATGACTTTTTAATGTTTCTGTCTTGTGCTCCTCATATATCTTTAAAAAATTTCTTCAAGGTATTCTAAGTGAGGATCTTGAAGTACAGTTGGAATAAGTTGAGTAACATCCTAAATCTTTTGCTATCTATTATGGAGAGTAGATGTTTATCACCAATGATCATACTAGCTAACAAAAACTTTGATATGTTATTGTCATAAGCTTTATTCTTTCATCCCATTAGGTTATAGATAAAAAATATTTGACCTTCTGCCATAAGCTTCTTTCTATTATATGACTCCATATGTCTCTTAAAATGAGAGGTTCCACCTTTTAAACTCTTGGCCAACATCTTGTGACAATATTTAGATTCAGCCTTCTCTATTATGTCCATTAACCTAGTTTTATTGAAGTGATTTCAAACTTTATTTCTCAATAAACTTGCTCCTTTAACATGAGTTGTTTCTTCACTTATTACCAAGTTAGAAGTCTCCCCTTGTATACTCTCCGATATTGGATTATATCTCTCTACTAAAGAAATATATTCATCAATCTGAAACAATCAACATATACGACTAGGAAGTTATCATGGACATTTACATGTATATGTACACTTTGATAAACATTTAACAATCAAAATGATGATAATGATGATGATGAAAGAATAATCAAAATATTAATTAGTCTTTAAAGAAAAACAATTCTAAATGCACATTCTATTAATCACATTATATGTTATAACTAAGAAAGCAACAATTTTCAAGTAATCACACCTGTATGAAATAGTAATAAACTCAAAAGGTAAAAATGATCGTTGTTTCCAATTTCAATAAATTATCTGACAAGTTTATTATTATTTCAATTTAGATGCACGAACTTTTGTCAAGTTTTATGATTTATATGTGCTTTACGATGGTAAGTTTAAATGTTTAATTACGCATTTGCATAAGACATTTAATATTGCATTCATCTATGTGACAGTACTCTATATTTCAAAATAATTTATGAAATTAATCATGAATCTTATAACATTCATAGTTTCAAACTAATTATATTATGCCAATTCATAATTTGTATTACTATGCATCTATATTCAAATACCTGAATCAATTATGTGGTATCATATTATGGCCCTCATACTTATTCATAGTTGAATCAACTACATGGTATCATATCTTTTTGGATGCATTGGAACTAGTAAGATGAAAACCTTTGTTTAGGGATACCATTCAGTTGTTATACTCAAACTTAGATATTCAAGCTTAGGTGATGGCAGATGCCACCAAACTTTTCCTGTCTAATACAAACTAAAATTAGAAGCCTGAAAATAACTCTTCCTATTATTTAAATTATACTAACTGCTTTCCTTGATACTTCCTCAAAATTTTAAGTAAAACATCTATAATTCGCTCTTTTCCAATAGTTGTACATAATTTTCTTACAAAACATTCTTATTGGTTTTCCATTCTATATAATCTATAGCAAGTATTGCGAAGTAATGCTACCATTTTGTAATAACTTTGAATCAATAGTAAAAGTAATCAAGATGAAAAAAACCAGGCTTAAGTAAAACAATTTGATTTCATTAGCACATGAAATATAATAATATTTGAGGACTTAATGACTCAAAATAGTTAAGGGTTTTAAGAAATTCATACCATAGAGGCAATAAATAAAAATTAAAGCTTTTAAAAATTCATACCACATCACTATTTATTAAAAATACTCAATATACTTGTTATACTATTTTCATTAAATACATCAAGTCATATGAGACTAAATATGTGAAGAAAATTAATTTCAAAAGGTAGTAAAATTGTTTGATGTAAGTTTTTTTTTCTTTTTCTTGTGAGCAGAATTAAAGCGTGTATTAGTAGACAATTTATTAAGCAACTAAGATAATAAAGAAAGCATGTTATTTTCCATAATTTTCAATTTAATAACTTTTGCCATAAATATTCCAACATTACATTTTGGCGTTAATAATAAACATGAACAAGTCAAATGCATTTGTTAGAGCATAATATTCCAACATTACATTTTGGCATTGATAACAAACATGAATAAGTCAAATGCATTTATTAGTGCATAAGAATGTATAAACATTACATGGTTAATAAATTATTAATGGAGATATTTATTTTATCTTGATTTAAGAAAAAAGAAAAAGAAAAGCTTAAATTTGATAATTGTAGTAACTAAAAGCCTTAGCCAAAGTTTGGACCACAAATGAAGAAAATTTCTTATAATCCCATCACTTTCTCACCAAATTCCAATTTTGAACCTAAATCCTCACCTTAATATTTAACATAAGAACCACACACTACTGTATTACTACTTTACAGTTCTGATCTTCTTCTAAAGTCTTGACCTTGCTCTTCTTCTAAGCTACATTCAAGGGAAAAATGATGCAAAAATAATTAAACAAGATAGTCATTTCTTTTAGAGTTGGAATTTTTAAAGCTTAAATGGAAAAATTACACATAAAAATATAGTTTTATACATCTTGCAAGTTCTGTAAATCTATATTCTTAAGTCCATATATCTCACACGCTCCATATACATAACTTTCTATTTTGCTTCTTGATCAACCCACTAATTATAGATAAAATATTAATACATTATATAAGAAGATGAAGTCAATACAAATACATTTTAAAACTTTAAGATTAACCAACATAAACATAAGCACAAGCAAGTAACATTGACTAAAATACAAGTACCACCAAAAGTGAGTTCAATAGTCACCAAAGAAAGCTTACTAGGAAGAGTGACGAGATGAACCGCTAGAAGAGGTAGACACGAGGAGACACTACAACATATATAGCCTTTCCCGACGATTTCATTCACGACGAAACGAAATTCGTCACCAAAAGACAATATATTGCGACGTTTAAAAGAATTCGTCACTAAAACTTACCGTTTAGCGACATAACCAAAAAGCATCGCACAAGTGAAAACCTTTAGTGGCGTATAGGGAAAATTGTCGCCAAATGTTGCATATTTCATGACAATTAAGAAAAATCGTTACTAAATGATGCACAATGGGTGATGATTTCACATATTCATCGCTAAATAATGAAATGACGATGATTTTTGAAAACATCACCATAACTTATCAAACATGTGGCGACGAATTCCTAAAATCGTCACCAAAAGGTCAATATTTGGTGACGAAAGTTTCATTTAGTCGCAAAAGCTTATACATTCAGCGATGAATTTTTGTTATCGTCACTAAATATCAAGCATTCAGTGATGATGATTAGAAATCGTCACCAAATGGTGTACATGTAGTGACGAATTCTAAAAAAGGTCGCAGAATGTGTATATTTGGTGACGATTTCTAAAAATCATCGCTAAATGATTAACATTTTCATAAATTATTAAACTAACATTTTTATAATCTATCATACTTAAGATATGTTTTATTGGAGATTTGTTTTCAATATTTACAACGTATTATTCAAAAAAACTCACAGCATAATTTTAAGTGTTAAATAGTAGTATTAATTAATCATTAGTATTTACTAAATTGCAAAAATTTGTTATAAAAATTTTAAATAATTTTATCAATAT
>JAOTAY010000006.1:23850739-23862850 GCA_025629805.1 Erythroxylum baracoense | reverse complement strand
AACAACTGGTGAGTAGGCCGTTGCCCTTTTCCGTTTCTGAATTTCTTCGTAGGTGAACTGGAAAGCCCATTGAGATTTATGAAAGGGGAACTCTTTAAAGCACAAAAATATACTAGTCTTTAATTTTTGTCTGGTTATCTTATAAATAGTTAACTGGGGCTGTAATTATATGAGCTTGAATAATTATTTATTAAGCGTAATTCTATAAATACTACTTACCTATATGAGCAAGTGGACCTCGTAAACTAAAACAAAACTTACTCATGCTCTCATGCACAAGCGGACACACATAACAGAAAATGATTTCTTCATCATACCAACACACTACATTACAAATTCCTAATCCTAATTCTCTCCTAAGTTTGCAGTATACTATAACTACACTTTTAATGAAAAACAGGCACCCAAAATTCACCCCATCCCCACTACCGTTTTCTTTGCCTTTCCTTTCTTTTTCTTCAACTCCAGTGCCCACCCCTCTCTCCCTTAATCCACAGCTTCGGAGCAAGTAGTCCTGAACCCATAATCACCAACATTTTCGTACAATCATGCTTCCCAATAACATTTTCATCTTCTTCTTCTTTCACCCCTTCATTGTTTTCTGTGTTGTTCTGGGTCTACCTGATCTAGACCCAGTTAATGTGCAGACACTGCAACCATTTTTGCCCACCCCTTCAGCATCAGCAACAATCCCCGCATTCCCTGAACAATCTAACGTCGCGTCCTGCCCGTTGGATTTGCCGGACGAGCTCTTCCACGGGATAAAAGCTGCATGCGGCAGTGGAAATGGCGGAGACGGGCAGCTTCGGAAGACACGGTGCTGCCCCGTTCTGGCAGCCTGGTTGTACTATGCTTACTCTACCACGGCCATTGGCATGGCCGGGAGGGTGGTCCCTGCGGCGGTGGCAGAAGGTGTTCCGCCGTCGTACGAGGACATGCCCTTGTTGCCTGATGACTCCGAGACTTGCGTCGATACGCTGGGAAAAGAGTTGAAACGGAAAGGCATGGAACTGTTTAAACCCAATGAGTCTTGCGATTTGGTGTATTGTTACTGTGGGATCAGATTGCATCGCTTAAGCTGTCCCGAAGCATTTTCGTTGAACCAAAAGGGAAAGCTTGTTGGTGACAAGACTGTTGAAAGATTGGAGAGAGATTGCTTGAGTAGTAGCACCGATGTTAATGGATTCACTGGTCTTGGTGGGTGCTCCAAGTGCTTGAACAGTCTCTCTCTTGTGAGCTCCCTCTCTCTCTCTCTCTCTCTCGCTCTCTCTCTCTGTTCATCTGTATAATTGCTCCTCTAATTGCTGTTTCTTTTTCCCAATTCCTGGGTCTTCTTTGCAAATTTGTTTTGATTGGTCTTGAATTGGCAAAGTTAGTGTTTCCTGAGCGATTGTGAGGTAAAATTAAAATCTTCCAAAGTTAAAAGCTATTAAGTCTACTGTAGATGAAATGATCGTTTAACAGTTGGTTAGTGCTGGAAGAGCTGTTGTTGTTCATTTATGGAGTCATAGCGAAGTTCTGGAACTAGAAAATATAAATAACAGTACTTGATTGGGTCTCAAGATAAAGGGATCTATCCTAGTCCTAGAGAAACCCAAAAGATAGGTCGATAATCACCACTATTGACTTGCATGCCAATTATTTAGCCTGATATGATAACGAAGCTAGACTCCTCCATAACCTTCAAGTTTTTGAATTCTTTCTACTAACAATCGGTATTTAGTGCTGTTGGGAAGAAACTGAAGGTAGGCTTGATTTTGATTAGATGTTGTACCAAACAAAGTAGTTGTCTAAGAATTCATGAACAATTACTTGGTTATTCTTTTTTATCTGAAGCTTCACAACAACAACTACAACAAAAGCAGCAAAAACCATAACAAGTCTTTGAACTCAAGCAAATCAGCAGACAGGACCACTAAAATGCGAAACAAAGATTGCCAGCTGATGGGTCTCACATGGCTGCTTGCCAAGAATCGGACAGCCTATATTCAGACAGTTTCTAATGTCTTAAGAGCTATGATGCTCACCTCTGATCCTCATTCCTGCGCTCTCAACACCGATGGAATGCCCCTAGCCGTAGATTCGTCAGAGATCAACAACAGTTATTGCTCAGTCCCCCATCAGTTAGTATCTATCCTTGTATTGGTTACCTTAATTTGCTCGTCACATATTATGTTCCTTGTATGACGTTTGTTGTCCTACTCTACCCCGGTTATTCCTTACTGATCTTAATTGCACATCCTTTTCGGTGAGGTTTCAGAGGTCATTTACTCCACTCTAGTTTTTAAAAGAATAAAGATCCTTTCATATATTTTTAAGTCAACTATGTGCAGATACATATATATCTACTGTAAAAAATTTAAAAAATTAAATTGTAAAACAGATAGTGAGATGGTGGGTGGTGGTGGATGTCCACCAAACATTGTAGACAAAGGAGGGCGCTTTTCTCCGGGGACAGTTTGTGCTTTCTGCCAACTTTATGCTAGGCAACCCCCGGACAGTAATGTTCTTCGCGGCAAATTTATATATCGTCAGCGTTACGTCTATGAATATCTTTGTATGATTGAATCCAGGACTCCCGGTTTCAAACTGAACCCAATCGAACAATAAGGTAGGGCCTAGGTCTAGGAACGGGTCTGAACCCAAAATTAAAATCAAAATTTTGTATAATTTGTATTAATAAATTACATGTAAGTTTGTTTCATACTTCTTTTGTCCTCTTTCATGTTTTTACAGTAGTTACCTCTTTCGGAATTTAGATTTGGAAACAGGTCTCTTTAAATATCTACCTGGTTTTAGATATAAAATCACAATATTATTATTGCTTAAATTGCCAAAAAAATTTCATTTAAAAATATTAAATAAATTAACAATCAACAATATGTAGTGCAATCTGAAACAATTGTAGTTTTGTTATAATTACATGGCAAACTTAGAAAGTAAGTTAACGTAAGATTTTATGCAAAATTCAAAATAATAATTTTTAATTAATTAAACTAGCGCAGATGTTTTATAATTATATGGGAAAACATGGAAGCCAATATCGGTAATCAAAGCATTATAATCATCACATGCAAAACACGTTGAAGCTAATATCATCCTCGAAGTATTAGATCATTATCATAATTCTACACATGTAACACATTTAAAGACTCTTTGATATATTTATGCTACGATCCGAAAGTAACGGCCTGGAAAGAAAATAACAATTACGAATATTATAGTACTTACCTTTGTTAAAATAGATAAACAAAGAATAAAACATAGATGAAACATATGTTTATAGATTTGGCTAAAAGACATGCCTACGCAAGGAGTATCAAACTGTTCTTATCAAAATTCTGTTATTTTCAAAAATAAGGACTATCAAAATGATATTATTCAAATACAAAAAGATACAAAAACAGTAATTGAAGTTAGAGAGTAGAGTTGAGTTAGATGAACAGAGGCAATAGTATGAAATTTTCTTTATTAACGTACATAAAACTACACAAGTAAAGATTTATCTCCTTATTTTTGAAAAATCAAATCAATCCCATGAAAAAAAAAGTAAATCAAGAAGTAAAGATTAAATAAAAGTAGCTAGCTAATCATTATAATTGAGGCCATCAATAGTTCTCACCACTTCTTCTATATATAGAAAAATCTTTACATAAATTATACCTTATTATGCAACAATTATATTAAATGAATATTCAATAAATGATAATTAATAAATAATGTGTCATCTAATATTTGTTCAAAGAAATTTTTGACTGTAGAAATGATCTCTGTGCTTGTATCAATATGAAAAAGAAAAAAAGATAATATAATATATGATTACTAAAATTATTAAGGTAAAAATAACTAACATATCATAAAGAATAAAGTTTACCTTAAATATTTTCATCACTTGACTAACTTTGAGCACATATAACGGCTTCTATAATCTTATAATGAAGTTGAATAAGATGAGGACTCACTATCTGACTGAGAATACAAAAAACAATCTCCAAAGTAACAATAGATACTAAAATTATTAAGAGGTTTTGTGTAATTGCTTTCATAATCAAAAAATCACCTGTATGTAACTTTCACTATGATAATACGTTGAATTACATCTTTTCAACTGGGGTCATAAAACTTATTTCCAAATAGTTGTCTAACTTCATCCTATTTTAAGATGTCATAACCCTTCTTTTCTTGACAAATTTTTCAAATTCGGGACTCACACCTTTATCTTTTATATCAAAAATAGATGGAGATGAACCTGATATTGAAACAAAATTATTGTGGTCTTGATCTTTGTCAAATCTTAATTGATAATTATTAAACAAATTATAACAAAATTAATATTTATTCATATCAACATGTGCTTAAGCCTAATCACCATACAACTTTTGATAATAAAAATGTAGCTCCTCTATAAATCTAACACCAAAATGACTACTACAGCATATCCTATCATAGACTAAAAAATTTAAATTTCTTTATCTACCATGATTTGGATAACTTCATTGGAATAAAACATCAAAGTAGATAATGCTTATATGATCTCACACATGTGGTTAAAATAAATGCATGGAGTTAGATATTTTTTTTCTTGATAACAACTTAGCAACATTATGAAATATCTCAAATTTCACAAAAATTGTTGCAGCTAACTCTCATTGGTCTTCTTTTGGCAAGCAAATATATTAGAATTTTTTTTCTCAATCTATTGAACACCTTAATATACTTAGTTGTTGACTTCAACATCTTGAATGTTGAAGTTTATCTAGTACTAAAACTAACTTCTTTACTTACAGAACCCATACTTGTCATGTAGTTTCTTCAAAATTTTTAACTCTTCTAAGTGTCACACTCCAATACACTATGTTACTTTAGATTGCCTCAAAGCCATACTCTAAGTGTCACACTCCAATACCTCAAAGCCATCTTTTACTATCAAATTCATGATATGCACGAAACAATGCATATGGAATAACCTTCCACTAATCAACAAGCTTCCAACATGTAACATGTTCTTTAATTTTTTAATCATATATAGAATCATTTGTGCTACATTTCTCCAAAGTTATGGTTGATAGCTTGGTCTTAATGTTCTAATCCATTAAACATTTGGCCATTACAGTTGTCAACCTTTCACTTATACATGACGTTGATATATAAATAAACCTATCATTTAAAAATATGAACAAATTATAATTATAATCATAATATAATAAATAAATAAATTATAAAAATAAATAATATTATTTACCTCAAGATTTGAATGCTTAAAGTCTAGTCTTTGTCAATATAATGCATCATCACTACCACTTAACCCTTCTTTTGGTTGTCGATCATTCATATATCTAATGTGATGACTACTCATTCATGAGCACGTAATAATGTCTTTAATATCAAATTTGTTTGTTCTTCATAAATCTTAAAAATATCTTTCATTACAATATCCTAAGTAGGGATCATAAAGGTCAATTAGAGTGAGGTGAGCAACATCCTGAAGATTTTGCTATCGACAATAAAGAGTGGTCATTCATCACTAATAGTCATTTTAGCTAGTAAAAAATTTGATTTATTGTTATCATAACTTGTGGAAGTAATTTGTCTTCCCTTTCAATTGGTTAGGGATAAAAGACCTCCTAATACTAGTTTCCTTATGTTGACTGACTTTATGTGTCTCTTCAAAAAAGAAGTTCCACATTTAGGACCTCTAGCCAACATCTTATGAAAATACTTGCTTTCATCCTTTTCAACTCCATCACTTGTTCTAGTCTTGATGAAGTGATTTCAAACATCATTTCTTAATCAACTTGTTCCTTCAACTTGAACCATTTCTTCACTTGGTATCCATATGAAGCAATCGACCAAAGAAACATGATATTATCTAACATATATGATGCATGAGTGTTGTTTTAAAAATTATACATGATATTATCTGACATATATGATATTCCAGAATGATTACTATGTGTGAACATGTAAAATTTCCCTAAAAAAAATATAAGAAACTGAATATGAAAAGGACTTCAAAATCCAGTAGTTTTAACTAGATTCAACATTTAAAAGATTTATCTTAGAATGCTTGATCCTATTCCTTAACAAACATATATGTGCATATCATATATAATATATGTAACATTAGTTATTGACTAGTCTTACTACATATATATTGATCATCTGTAAGAAATTGAAGTCAATAACATAACACTAGTTAATAAAGAAATTTATGCTACTTAAAAAACTATATACAAATCTTAATCATTAAATAATAAGGGTACCATATACTTAAGCTTCAAGCACAAACAAATCATGCACTTGTTATACATGCATAAAAACAAACATATATGAAGCAAAACATATATATCACTCTTAATCATCCCAATTCTACACTTTGACACCAATACATTGATTCAGACTTCAGTTAGCATGTCTCTCATAGTAAAATATATATTTTTTCTTAACATAAAGATAGAAATAATTCAGTCAACACTTAATAATACAAATATAAATAGAAGTCTTGGTAGGATAAACATATGAGAAGTAGTAACAAAGATCTAAAAAAGTGAGTTCAGTTAATAAACGACCTAAGAAAGTTAACTTTAATATATAGTAAGACAAATTAAGTTAATTTTAAAGTATTTGGCTAAGAAAGTTTTAAAGCTTCTACATCATTATAAATGCAATATAATTCCTTTGAATAAATTTAAATAGTAAAGGAATAAATTTTTTTTTCCTAATATATATCATACCATATCTTTAAGAATCTCTGTACCATTTCCTTAAGATTATTTGTCTTTTATTTATTAATGGTTGACTAAATTGCTATAAATTATTTTGTACTAACGGTTACTTTTTTTTATATAAAAAACTAGTACAAGTATATAATCAGAGCTATAGATGCACATTATTCACTATTTTATTAACAACCAAATCATAGGATAATTTAAAAAATTCAAATCAAACTCAACATTCAATATTGTACCTTCGAGGAGTACTGATAAGGAATGCAAAGAGCAAGCAACAAAGTACTGGAGGAGGCAATTGTGGTTAGGAGGACTTCCTAGGAGCAAGTAGTGGCTAGGAGGAATACGAAGCAAATGGTGAAGTACTGAAGATGAGGAGAGGACGGTTTAATGTTTTTTTATAATTATGTTACGGTGACTGCAGGAGATGGGAAAGTAGTGATTTTGGAAACAACGTCATTTTACTAATGATTCATTCCATCTGGACAAACTCAAACATCATTTATTTTAGGAAACAGGTTTTGTCTATCAGCAAAATGATTCATTTGAACAAGCTCCGTATGAGTCATCCAATTTATAAAAACTAATTCCTTACAATAATATTCATAAAATAATAATTATAATTCATAAAAACTAGTTAAATAAATAAACTTAAAATTTATAACTTTGATAAGATATAGTTAATATAATATTTCTATAAACATTATTTAATTTAAATAATTATTAAACAATAACCGTATATTAAAATAGTTATAAATTGTTTATAAATATTATATAAAACTAGATTTTCTTTTAATTTCTTTTTATATATTTAAACTCAAATTTAATTTTTTGAAATTCATTTATATATCCAAACCTTGTCAATGAACTTGTGCGTATACGTAAACTTAATTTTTGGAATTAACATATCAAGTCGAATGAACTCTTCTCATCAATTTGCAAAGGTTTAATTTAAATATTCTTTTCACTTATTTTGTTCTTCAGATATTTAAATATTAAGCTTGAAATAAAGGGACATTGAAATTAAAATGCTAAGTTATTGGCCTTAAGCTTTATGTTTATCTTTTTCTTATAATAATAACAAAAACTTGATAAAAGTTCTAATTTACTTCATGGTAAAATTATGAAAGAATTTTGGCCACCAGTGATCGATTGGTATTCCTATTTGGCACCTTCCAGGACCTCTTATGCTCAGGTAAGCTTCTCCTCCTTGCGATTGTGATTCTCACGTTGGTGGTTGTTATTATCTTCTCCTTCTTATGAATGTGTTGGTCTTTCCTTTCTAATTTTCGATTGCTTTTCTCTCTGCCCGACATTTTCTAGATTATGGTTGCATGCTGCTTTACATGTGAAATTAATATGGATTGTACCTCCTTGTACCCCAACCAGGGCCTTTCCTATCGTTCTATAAGCCCTACGCGAGGTTAAAAAAAACAAATCCTAATAAATTGACAATATACAAACGTGTGAATTTTAAAAGCATATTTTTATTATTAAAATTTAATATCTATCCATAAGTAACTCAATTGCAGCAATCAAACAGCAAAATATTAAGAGAATTGCACTAATAAATACACAGATGATCATGATTTATGAAAAACAATTTTTCTGTACATTTTTAGATGCAAAATTATTAACAATACTATCAAAATCAATACAGTCTAACATATCCTTCTTGATAAATAAAATAACTAAATCATTCAACCTATTATGATCTTATTTAATTATCAAATACATTCAACTAATTACAGTCTTATTTAATTATCAAATAATTTTTATTATTATTTAATTATCGCAACATTTTTAATAGAATCATACAAATTTTTATAATAAATAAAACTGTTAATGTAATCTTTGAATTAAGTAACTTAAATTATTTGATTTAGAACATTAATTATCACTAAACTTATGTAAACCTCTATAAGAACACAAATTGAACAGTTATTACGTTACTTATGGCAAAGTATAATAAAAATTAAACTTATGAAAATTAAATTATTTATTAATGTTTAATTATATTTTATAAATAATAAGTAATTTAAAAATAAAAAAGGAGAAATGCAAATAAACGCAATATCATTTAATATTAATGTTAAGATTTAAAATGCTAATATAATGTCCATGTTAATGAAAAATTACAAATTAATTATAATATATTCAAATATTTAATAAGCTAAAAATATATTAAAAATAAGAAACTTTACCTTTAAATTATCACTCAAAACTCAGAAAGACAAAATTGTGAAAAAAATTTTCCGTCAATTTTTTAGTTGAAGTATCTTAGATTCATATGTTGATGCAAATAAAAAAAATTAGTGTAAGAAATATGCTCAAATGCTTCAAAGGTATTTAAAAATATAATAAGTTAACATTATATAGCTCATAAAGGAAACTATTTAACGTCTAAGATTAAACAACGTTAACTTTCTTGATAAGTTATTTATTAGTTAACGTTAACTATCTCTTCTCCTCTAAGTGACAACTAAGGATTTACTATCCTTTTAACTGAAAAATGCCAAAAAATATTGTTGAAATATATTGATGGTGGCCCCTAGGTAGGTGCCCTGTTTACCCCTATCCAGGGCTGACACTGACCCCAACATAGATCTATTCTTCTTAACTGGTCAGATTTCACCTCTCACCAACTCGAGACTACTGATTCCTCTGACTATAGGATAGATACAGAACCTAGTAATATAATCTCTGTCCCTTTGCCCTTCTAACAACCGAATTGAGTAAATATAGTTCTGACTCACTCGATATTGCCTACTATAGTCTCCCTGAAGTTACTAACCCTTGTTGTAATTCTTTGAGATATTTGCTACTTAATAGTTGATCTCTAATACTACAGAACACTATCCCCTTAAGTTCAATCACACTTCTCTCCTAATATTTAAATCTCCTTGCATTTCATTCGTTCTATAACTCTTTAACACACACATCTAATGCTATTAGGGAATCCATCCTAGTAGCATTAGGAATATTGGAGTTACTTACTAACCATTGCATAGCCTCTATTATATCGATCTTGTCCATACTCCACTGAAAACTATACCTGACCTGGTTCCAAATGGTGATAAAGTAGGGCATTCAAAAAGTAAATTATCCCTACTCTCATCAGCCACTTTGTAGAGGGAGTAGGTTGAAGTTAGGTTGAGGTAAGGCAACCTATCAACTGTACTAAGTCTGTCTTCTACCACCAGCTATAATAAGAATGCCACTCTTGGCTGAAGAACGTTAATCCAAACTATCTTGTGCCATTCTACCTTTGGATCATCCATAAGTAGTTTTTCCCTCTATATCTTATTAGTGATATTATTCGTAGACACATTATAACAAAAGTAAGAATCTTGGACATTTGGATTGGGTTGGTATAAAGGGATTAACCTCTCAATTGTAGTATGAAATGCAATCTAATTCCTCCTATTCATTAAGGAACATACCATTGCATTCCTAGGTCAATTATATAGAATCATCCTAGCAAGTTTGTTTTGTATAAGTGGACCATGCCTTGTCTAATTTTCAAACTATAAAGAGGCCCACTTTTACCCATTACCTACTTTGTAAGACGTGTGTATCATCACTTTATTCTTCAACTTGAGTAAGTGATTGAGGAACCATGATATGGAGGGTTTTTTCATTTAGAGACCATATCCTTCTTCCTTTACGACAATAATCTTTCATCCAGCTTAGCCATATTGTATCTTTATCCTCCAGAATTCTCTATAATCTCTTCAACATTAAGACTTTATTTGTAACCTTTATGGAGTGGATTCCCAATCCTACTGCTTCTTTTGACTTACATACCTCTAACCATTTAACCTTTGTGAAAGCCTTATTGTTAAATGAATTTCCCCATAAGAGGTTCCTTATAATCTTTTTGATGGTTTTAACAAGACATTTTGATATGAAGAAAGGAGAGATCCAATATATGTGCAGAGAATTTAGTAAACATTTTAACAATTATAGCTTACTACAATAGGAAATATCCTTATTCACCTAAGGACCTATTCTTTTAATTTTTCTCCACTAGGTGTGTACATTCTCTTAAGCATAATCTTTTTGTTGATCTTGGTAAACCCAAATAGATGAATGGAGGAAACTTCTTATCCATTCCTGTCAATCTTGATATGCTTGGCCAAATTGATCTGACACTTTCTAACAGAATAAAATGACTTTTGCTGATGTTGACTATCGACCCTGACAAGGTTTTAAGTTGAGCAATAGTGTTCATTAACAATTTAACTAATTTTATATCAGATTTGTAAAATAGAACAACATTATCAACAAAACAAAGATTTATAATAAAGTTTTTCTTGCATTTAGAGTGAAATTTATTCTTTAACATTAAAATCAAAGCCTCCATGCACAAAAATAAAGAGGTAAGGAGAGCAAGGCTCTACTTTCCTCAACCCTCTAGCCCCTTCGAATAAAGTGAAAGTGAACCATTAATTAGAATACTGAATGAATTAGAAGATATAAACTCCTTGACCCATCTAATGAAAATCTTGGGAAATCCAAATTCTCCTATTAATTGAATAATGAATTCCCACCTACCACTGTCAATGGCCTTTTGAAAGTCAATTTTCATTGTACAGTTTGGAGGAAGAATTTTTTCTAGTATAGTGCTTGAGTAATTCTTGAACAATTAGAATATTATCACCTGTAAGTTTGTTCTTTAGGAAACTCTTTATTTATCACTGATTAGAGGATGAAGAACTCTCTTCATTCTATTAGATAAGATCTTAGCAATAACCTTATATATAAAATTGGAGCATGATACAACAAAATCTCAGTAGAAGTCCCACTAATATATGAGGTCTGGGGAGGCTTAGAAGTAAGCAGCCTCACCCTTAATTGGTAAAGAGACTATTTTTATAGACCCATAATAAAGAGTATGATATAGGTATAAAATCCCTAAGATTTGAAGGATTTGTGACCTTAGAAACCAAACATAGAAAATTTTTGTTTACCAAACACGGAAAAGTTTTATTTATCTCCTTCAACAAGACTCCTTTAATGAAGAATTAATGAATAACATCCTTGACTGAATGCCCTATTTCAAGCTATGACTTTTGGAAAAAGTACATATTCAACCCATCAGGACCTAGGGCCTTCATACTATTTAGCTAAAAGACAACTTCTTCAATCTCCCTAGCCCTTATAGGCTTAATAAGTTCTTCAGATTCCTCTACTATGGCCCTTTTAAAGATGATGTTCTTTAATTCATCCAAGTTTAAGGACCCATCCTGAATTGTGAAAACGATCTAGAACGGGGGTTGAATAGATCTTTTAATCTTTTTCGTAAAGTGCTACAAAACAGAGAATTAAAACACACAAAACAAACAAAACAAATTGATGAAATGTAAAAGAGTAGAGAAGA
>JAOTAY010000006.1:23810845-23824201 GCA_025629805.1 Erythroxylum baracoense | reverse complement strand
TTTGATACTTGATTAATTGGTTAAAGGTTTGATATGTTAGGTTGTTAATTGAAGTCTTAACTTAAGAAATGGATTGCTGACATCATGTATCTACAATATGGAAATTTATGAGTGTTATAGGAATGAAAGTATTCTTATGATTGTAAATGTGATCTAAAGGAATGAGTGATGTGTATTAGGTATAAATGAATGAAAATTTGGATATTGTGTGATTATAAAATGCTAGAAAAAGGATTTGGTGAATGTATGGTTGATGATATTAGAATCAATCAAGTATAGTTAAGGCGTAAACCTAAGTGCAAACTAGACATATACAAATTATAATGTTTGAATAATCATGACTTGTGATTAAGGATACATAATAGAGAATAATTGATTGAGCACGCATTGATCATAATATATACATATATATATATATATATATGTTTAAGTCATGATATATATATATCTGTGTGTGTGTGTCTGTGTGTGTGTCTGTGTCTGTGTGTGTGTGCGTGTGTGTATGTGTGTGTGTGTGTGCATGGTTGAATATTTATATGAATGATCAACTTAGTAATGCGTATAATATATGTGTATTACATGATTAAAGAAGCGCAAATCGAACGCTAGCATCTAGACATTGCTGGTTCGTCAAGGCAATAGCTATCTGTAGCTTACTGTGAGTTAACCTAGATGTTTCTCACTAGGATTGAATTGTTTCTGTTTAAATTTTAGCTATTGAACTATTATTAATGTGATTAAGATAATTCCAGACATTTATGGTTCGAAGAGTTTGATAATTGAGATTGTATTGGAACTGTTTCCTAAATGAATGTGAATTGGAAAAAATATGTGTACTCAACTAAATGTTAAATACCGGACTTAGATCCGATAAATATGTGAAAATAACTGTGCATTATAAATAAAAGTGATTGGTTACGTATAATGAGAAATTATGCATTTCAACATAATGATATGCATGATCATTTAAAGGAGTTGTGACCGGAGTGACCAGTGAAAAAGAGCTTAAAGCTAAAAAATGTGCATAAAGAGCCACAAGCTCAATATTTAATGAGCCCAGTATCCACAATGGGCACGGGATAGTTATTAATGGGCCCAGTATTTACAACAAATACAGGACAGTAAAAAGCGCTCGGTCACAAGAAATAAAAATGAAAGTGGAGTCACATACGCATTTGTATATATAACCTGATATGCATTATATGAATGATTGAAATGAATTATTTGGACTGTTTTGAAATGGGAATGCGAAGTAGTGTATACAAATTATATTTATTGAAGCATGATGAAATGTGAAGTGATAATTCAATATTTGATGACATGATTTGTCGTGAATTGAATTCTGAATTGTTCTTGTGTTTTAATATGAGTGAGCACATCGAGGATAGTTCACTCATTGAGTTCACAAACTCATCTAAATTGCAAATGTTGATTTTCAGGTACGAGAGAGGCCTAGCTCTTAAGACAAACTAGTATAAGGCTCGTTTTGTCAAATTTAGGAATAAAAAATGGCTCAAAGACCTGGTCAGCTGATATTTAAGGAGTCTAGTAGATTGTGTATATTTAGTTCCTCATTTCATATAGAACATTTTGTAAAAGAGTGGTAAACTCTGAGATATTTTGGTAGTGTAAATATATGTATTATGAAGTGTGATGATACAGTGTAAATTATATTTGTGAATGAAATGGAAAAAGTTGATCTTTTGATTGTTTATGTTATGTATGATGCCATATAAGTGAATGTGATTACTCTAGCATGCCATTTTCATAGGTCATGTTCTTGAATATCCTCCGGATGTTCGGGCATATGCTCTATGGAGGTAGGGTGTTATAAGAATAGTGATTTGATTTTTCCCTTCTATAGTGATTGTTAACCAGGTCCCTTTTTTTATCAGTTTGCCATCTAGTTATAAGCTTCATTATGAAACCTACCTCAATTACGATAACCTTTTCTTATATTGCTAATCATTAAGTTCCAAAGGAATGCAATATAAGGTGACTTACTTAATTTGAGCTCCACATAAACTACCCTTGGCTAGTATTAGATGATTTTAACAATACGTTATTTACATAAGAAGTAAAGAGGGATAGGACCAACCCAAGGAATAAAGATGAGAATCTTAAAGACTTCTTATCAGGAGTTAGACTAGTATATTTGAGATTTGAAGGAGCTCTATTTACTTAAAGCAATAAATAAGTTGGTAGTTAATTCATCAAGAAGAAACTAGATCATGCATTAGTTAATCACTACTGCCTCTTAAATTTTCCTAACAATTTAGCCTATTTCCACAATCCTTGAGGTAAATATCACTCCCTTATCAAATTTAGGATAGAACCAATATAGGTAAAGTTCACATTACCTTCAAATTTAATAATTTTTCCACCAATATGGATGGATTTAAAAATGCAGTTATGAGGATTGGACAAAAATATGGAAGGATTTGAATCTTATAAATGTGTTAGGAAGCTTAAGATGATATCGATAAGCTTTACACTCTCAAAGTTAAAAATACCAATTAAGTAGTTGATAAGGCCAGGGACATTCTTAATAACATCCACAATTTATTAATTCTCTAAAGAAAAAATATGGTACTAAGGAAAAAGGAGACATTGGCTCTTCATAATTGTAATTAGGCTCTTGACAATCATTACTTTCTCCTCAATCAAATATAAAATGCTAAGTAGTTGAAGGATAGTGATAAGAATTCACAATTCTTCTTCAATGCAATATTGAAAAAACGAATTCCAACAAAATTTGCACTCTCAATTTAGTTAATGGTTGATAGATGGATATTTGACTATGTTTTACTACCCATATTTGATATATTTTACTTGATATTTTATACTTTTATCGTATATTTGGTACTTAATTTGCTCAAAATGTGTTTACAGGTGATAATTGCCTTCATGGACTTAAAGGAGAAGAATTCAAGTAAAGATGTGGCATAAAATAAAAAATTAGCAATCTAGAAAGAGTGCACAGCTGTGCACTTTTGCATGCCCATGAACTTTTGCAATATACGTGGTCTGATACATGGTCATGTACCATGTAAGTCCTAAAAACCCTAATTTTTAATATAAAAAGACATTTTTGGTAGCTAGTGAAAAGAGGATACTCTTTGAGGCAATTTTCAGGTGTGGAGAATGTCCAAAAGGGATGATTTTGGTCCAGAGAAGTGGAAAACACAAAGATTTCATCAAAAGATCCATCGGAATACAAGATCAAGCCTCTACATCATAAGAACATTCGATAGAAGACAATCAGGGAGATTTAGAATTATGATTCCATTGTTTTTTATTCTTTTTTCTTCTATTGTATGTTTGATTTTGTGTTTGATAATGTGTAACTAAATGTTCAGTTAGTATTTAGGTTAGATGAACCTTATGTTAATACTTTGACATGATTTGATTCCTTCATTAGTGCAATTGGTTTGATTGATTATTGTGATCTGATTATGTGTTTTATTGATAATCTGATTCCTTATGCAGAGATTAAGAAATCCTAGTGTGAATAGATCTATCGTAATTAGAAGAAGTTGATCGCAATGCTAGAGATAGGCTGACAGAAATCCTCCATATTAGGTTCAAGCCTAATAGTAGGACTCAATTGATAACGTAATCCTGTAAGATTTAGCTTGAGTATTGCAGTTAGAGACCTTAGGATTAGTTGTTAATAGACTCAAGGTCAACTACTAGCATACCATAGGAGTCTCCATGGTCTAATTAATCAATAAAAAATTGCATGATAAAAGATTAATTTGTTAAGCTTTTAGGAGAATTCAAGCCTAGATACTAATATCTAATAATGATAGCTTTCTATGTGAATTCCACTATCTCTGTGCTTATTATTGTTTCCGATTTTATTTTATTAGTTTTAGTTTTAGTTTATTTTCATTAAAAATCTAAAATCAATCCTTATGCTAGATAATAGGGGAAGGGTAAGTACTAGTATTTATAGTATTTGTGGGATCGACCCATACTTGCTGTACTAGCTACAGCTATGTCGTGCACTTGCGGTTGTTACATAACTACCGAACTCACAAAATAGGTCAATCAAGTTTTTGGCTCCGTTTAGAGGGACTTTGATATTAGGAAAGCCTAAATGTTATTACTTTAGCCATTTTCATTTTATTCTGTTTTATCTTTTCTATTTTCTTTTATTTTAATTTCTCTTTTCATTTATTTTCTTTCATTTCTTTCATTTCATTTTAGTTTATTGTATGTTATTGTATTTTTGGCTTATTAATTTAATTATCTTTTGAATTTCTCTACTTGATCTTGAGTTTGTGGTTTATAGTAAGAATTAGAATTCATTGTTATAGCCACAACTCGCAATGGAAGGATAGAGTGGACAACAATTTTATGGGAGCCAGAATATGTCTTTACAAACTATGACATCGTCATATAAGGGAGTAGGTGTTCTCACATATTTTTGGAAGCTCAACCAATATTTAGGTTGTGTAGTAAAATTGGTGGGAGTTATTAGCACAATCATAAATTTAGAGTACGTAATTATACACAGGAGCAACTGAGCATGTACAATCGACCTAAAGGTATGTTATATGAGAATAACTACAATTCAAAGTGGAGCAATTCTTATGCTTAATTATAGATAGTACGATTACACTTCAGTTGGATATTTATTCCTAGTTTTTAATATAAAAACACATTTTCAGCAGCTAATGAAAAGAGGAGACTCTTAGAGGTGATTTCCAGATGTGAAGAATGTCCATAAGGGATAATTTTGGTTCATATAAGTGGAAAACACGAAGATTTCATTATATGTTTGATTTCATGAGTGGTAATATTTAACTAATCATTCAGTTAGTATTTAGGTTAGATGAACCTAATGTTAATACTTTGACATGATTTGATTCCTTTGTTAATGCAATTGGTTCGATTGCTTATTGTAATCTGATTACATGTTTTATTGATAATCTAATTTTATATGCAGAGATTGATAAATCCTAGTGTAAATAGATCTACCATAATTAGAAGGAGTTGATTGCAACCCTCGAGATAAGATAACATAAATCCTCTAGATTAAGGTCAAACTTAAAGAGGAACTTATAAATCGGTAATGTAATCTTATAAGATTTAACTTGAGTAATTCAATTAGAGACCTTAGTATTAGTTGTTAATAAACTCAAGGTCAACTATTGACATACCATATGAGTCTCCACGATCTAATTAATCAACAAACAATTGCATTATAAAAGATCAATTTGTTAAGGTTTTAAGGGGATTCGAGCCTAGATACTAATTTCTGATAACTATAGTTTTCTAAGTGAATTCTATTATCTCTATGTCCATTACTGTTTCCTATTTTATTTTTTAGTTTTGGTTTTAGTTTCTTTCTGTTAAAAATATAAAATCAATTCTTAGGCTAGATAATAAGGGAAGGGTAAGTACTAGTATTCATAAGCTCTATGGGATCGACCCGTACTTACTGGTACTAGCTACAGCTACGTCGTGCACTTGCGATTATTAATTAACCAACTCACAAAATATGTCAATCAATGGTACTATTTGTAATGAGCAATCTATGATCAAAGATGTAGATTTCAATCATATTAAGCAACTCCTAGGAAATTCCAAGTCCTCTCATTCAGTCCTTTAGGAACTAAAAGCTTCCATTCTTGAGGTTAATTTCCATTAACTTAAAAAAGACCTAATAAAACATATATGTCAAACTAACTTCTCTTTTCTTTTTAAATTTTGACAAGTCCTTAAGCCTAGATGATTTTATTGCTTACTTCTTTCATGAAAAGTGGTACCTGACTAGAACTATTCTCATTCAAATTAGACTTTCATAAGGCATTTAATTCAATAGAATGGGGATTCTTACTTAACACACTACTAGATTTTGGCTTCTTTATAACTTTTACTAAATGATTGGAATAAAGTGTAATCGGTACCTCCTTTGGTATGTTGAATAATAGGGAACACAGAGATCCCTTATATCTTTTCTCCTTGTATGTAAAGTTCTCATTAAATTGATAATAAGCAATATTGAGAAAGGGAAGAACTTCCAATACCATTTTAAGTGTAAGAAACTTAAAACTTTTAATCATACATTTACAGATGACCTTTTGATATTATATAAGGTCAATATGGATTCAGTTAAATTCATCATTAATTCTCTTTGGCCTTTCCAAAGGTTGTCATTTCTTTTTATCAACATATGTAAGAGCAACCTTCTTATCTCTCCTAATATCTCTGAGTTAGCAAAAGAAGGCACTAGGAAATTTGGGTTTAAGCATAACAATGGGGATACTAAGGTATCTAAAAGGTGGTTAAAGCAACTTAAACCACCTTTTAGATACCTTAGTATCCCCATTTTTGTCTCAACACTCACCATGAGGGATTGTTAGCACTCTTTAATATAACTTATAAAAGAATATGAACTTGCTATAGTAGATACCTCACTTTTGTTAGGAGACTATAAGTTATTACCTCTATCCTTAGTAGTATCCAAGTCTATTATTGGTCCCATCTATTTCTCCAATTAAACACTACCAAGGCTATTAAAATATTACTTAAAAACTTTCTTTAGATTCACACGCATGATGATTCTTTTAATGTAAAGTCAAGTTGATAGAAGTATTATTGCTAAAGGACAATGGTGGTTTGGGAATCAAATCCATTAGAACTATGAATGAACTTTTTTTTGCCACAAGAATTTGGAAGTCGTTTATGGATCAAAAACTCTTATAGGTGCAATAGATACATACCCAATTCTTAAGGGGACAAAGCTTCTAAAACCAACACTTCTTGGACATCTCAACATATGTTAAATCTATAAGATAATATTAGCCTTAATATGAAATGCATAATGGATAATGGAAAGAGCACTTGGCTTTAATTTGATAACTGAGATGTGATAGGCCCTTTCACAAGCTTCCCAATGCCAAAACCTTAATGATAAGACATTATAAAAAGGTGCAATATATCATCGAAGGTAATGGATGGTATTGTCCTACACACAACACTAGAGATTATTCTAATATTATCAACAATCTACCAAGTCACAACCCTAATCCTAATAAAGAGGATAAACTTATTTGGGTGAGCAATAACTTTAGTAGCTTTACAAATAAATCTTACACATGTATCTTTGAGGTAAGCAACTTGAAAGTGCTTATATTGAGACTAGTTTGGTTCCTTAATAACATCCTCTGTGTTTTGATTAGCAATCAAAGACTAACTAAATACCAAGGATACACTTTACTTTGACAAATTCAATAATCCTTCATATGTTTTCTAAAATCAAAAAATGGAATTTATTAAACAACGATTCATTGAAATCATTTTACTACAAAGGTTTGACTATAACTCCTGAAGCTTTATGGATTTCACTGCCAAATGAAGGACTTACCACATGTTATTAAATGGGCATATAAAACTTAATTTGAGATTGCTCTCAACTATGTCATTTATACTATCTAGAATGGAAGAAACATAAGAGTGCTTAAGGAAGAGCCTATATATTCACCTATCTTTATCAAAATTACTTTAATATGGATAAGTAAATCCTTTTTGGCGTTAGGACCCAAAGCAAGCAAAAACATGAGACTCAGATGGAACTCTTGGTTGTCTCTAGTTTAAGGATATTCTACAGCTCTTCTATGGAATATACTTTTAAAATGTTGGTGCTTCACTAAGTTGTAAGTAGCTTTCTTATCATTTATTGCCTATAGACTTGGTTTTTCGTACATTCACCTTGGAGATTAGTTCTTTAATATGTTCTTTTAACTTAAACAATTATTTTTTATTTAATAATAATCTTAACCTCTTATTTTATAATTAATTAGTAATCACTACCATAAACCAAAAGATGATTTATTTGATGAAAATAAATTTTTATTACAAAATTAATTTTAAATAAATTATGTTATTTTTAGGGAAAATTTGTAAGTTTGATATTGATTTGAAACTTGATTAATCTCGAGTTGGCGGACTCAAAACTCATCCTAAAGTTTGTCCTTTTTAAAGTTGAACCCAACTCAAAACTTAGTTTAAATTACTTTTTATCTATTGACTTTAGGTTAGACACTTTTGTAAACTCTATTTATTTCTTTAAATTAAAATTTAATACTTGATCAATGACTTTTTCTAATTTAAATATGTAAGAAAAATATTATGATATAGAATTTTCCTTTTTATTAATATATTATAAATGTCTATATACTTTTATCGCCCTATCATTCAATTAATTACACATATTTTAATAAATTAATTTTAAATATCATTTAGTTTCACACATTTTGCACATAAATGTCTAATATATATATACATGGGTATTTGTCTAATCAACTAGTACTCTTGTCTTTTTTCAGTAAATTAAAGCGACTAAAAATCCAAGGATGACAAGAACAAAGGAATCATGCCAAAGGCAGATGTGGCAAAGCTTACCAAAAGGAATCTATTTTTCAATGGAACTATGTAGCAAAGTATTCTGTTAATTTTGACACATCAAAAGCATGAGATGCCTTAAATAATAAACAGGAAGCCATCCACCGTGACTTTCAAGCTTCTATATTTTACAAATTTTCCTGCTGAGAAATCATTGATGAGCACGCAAATTGCTGTAAGGAAAAAGTGAATTGGTATAATTCTTTTGAAAACATAAATTTTCTTCTTTTCTTATTACTATTTGATGAAGATCGTGAATTTAAGGTATAATTAGCTAGCTTCGTGAAAAAATTCTTTTTGCGAGATTGCCGATATCAAGTTTGAGAGTTGGGGAAGAAAATAAAATGCTAAACCAATGACCTTAACTGGGCTCAACTTTTGTTCAAAACCAGTTTATCTTAAATGCAGATGTTAAAGAAAGGAGGCTCGTATCATGTATTAGCTTAGTTAATGTAAGGGTGTACACACTCTCTATTTTAAAACTTTATTCATGCAGCATCGAAGTGAATGTCATCAATACTTCTGTTTGCCTCTCTATTAATTGTTCTTTTTTTTTTCCCAATTCTCAGCATTTGTTGGACTTGAACGGCGTCAACAAGGTTAACTGCTTTTGGAATTTCTATCATAGAAGTTCTCATCCATGCTATTTTAGACATACATACATTACAATCGGGGGCAGATCCATTCCTAAACTAGGCCAAGTACTATCTTTTTTCCTTTGTCCTACTTTGGGTAATTAATCCTTTTGTTACATGGGTAGGATGTCGTACACGAAATAGTTCTAGACATGAATGTACTTTTATCACTGACCTATTAGTTTTTCCCCTAGATTGGCGATCTTTCCTATAACAAGTGTACTCCTATCCAATCTACAACATGAAACTAATTTGGAAAAAAGTTAAACATGAATCATAAACAGTGCTTTTTGCATGTTTTGATAGTTTAACTTGTCTTAGAACGAGGAAATTACAAGGAAACAACCCGTCAACTAATAGAGCAATTTTCCAAATAGAAGTCGAGTTGATGGGCGATCAACATGTGGCTGCTTGTGTTCAATAACTGGCAACTCCGTGGTGACATCAAGATTAAGATCAGGCAAAGTGCAAATCATACTATTTTCAGAACCTCTTGTGGATTCCAGGCACGAAACGCTCTCTTCACTGGAGCTAACAATATGACATTTTCTATCACCAGATTGGTGCATGCGGTGATTGTTGGGGTCTATGCCCATCTGTAATAGTTTTCTCCTCATATGTGTATTCCAATAATTCTTTACTTCATTGTCCGTCCGTCCTGGCAATCTTCCAGCTATGAGTGACCACCTAAGTCGTTGTTACGATTACAATTAGCATTGAATGGTTGAAGATATAATGCCAAATAATTAAAATAGATCAATAAAACCTGTAAAAATAAGTTTTTTCTGAGGTTGATTTCCTAGTTACAATCAGAACCTTAGGCTTATCCTAATTTTATATGAAAGGTAGGTTGCTTTACGTGTCAAGCTTACAATTTTTTCTATGAAATTAAGAACAAAATCTCGACGGTACCTGAGGCTACCGTTCTGCACAGATTAGTAGGTGGGAAATAAAGATGAGAACAGAAACTATGTTATTAATACATCCCATATTACATGCATTGGAATGAGAAAAACTAAAATGGGAATTTGGAATTTTTTCTGAGTGGATTCCTGGATAACGTTGTCATTTGTTATTATATGCAGTTATAAATGCTTCTGCAAAATGAAGAAGTTGAACATACATACCTGTTTCCCAGAAGTGCATGTAGCTTGACGATAAGTTCCTCTTCATCTTCATCAAAGTTACCCCTTTTGAGGTTTGGCCGTAAATAATTCACCCATCTCAATCTGCAACTTTTCCCACATCGAAGCAGCCCTGTATATGTACGCACAAATGCGAAGAGCGGAATTGTTAAAAGTAAGTAGATGTTTCTGGTAATTACATGGTAATGAAGTTTTTATACAATGGACCAATCGCGGGTATCATGTGTATATAATATACCTGCAGCCTGAGGAAGTGAGCTCCAGCAACCTTCGCCATGTTCACTAACATAATCGATTAGTTTCTGATCTTCTTGCTTACTCCAAGCTCCTTTATTTACCATTTTTTTCTCGCACCCACCTGGCTTCCTCATGGAAATCTTTTCTTTACTTTCCAGGCCGTCGAACAAAGAGAGATATAGAGCCAAGTTCCTAAGGAGCGTGTAAATGAAGTAACAGGAGAAAATAAAGAGGGCAATAGTGAGATACATAGTAATGAATATACTGGAATTTGATGCTAAGTATATAGTGATGGAGGATTGACTTACAGTTAGGAGGAGAAGAAGATTAGTCATGGTGGTGGGTTGTTGACATTTTGGCATGAAGTATTATTAGCGTACTGTGCCGTCGTGTATAACTAATCGAGTTCACCTTTGTAGTTGCACGTCTTAATGGTGATGAAGATTGTTTGAAGTGTAAATTCAACATTAAAAAACCTTTCATTAAGGTAAGGTAGTTGCATGTCTCTATCGATCTGTTTATTTAGGCCAGTAAGTTGTAGAAAATAACCGCCTTGATCGTTCATTTGAATATGGTTTATAAATTTTATGCGTATCTATATTCATATAAAATTCCATCTTGATAAATAAAAAAAAGTTAACATTTATATATATTAAATAAAAAGACATACTTTGCTCGATTGGCAAAAGGTTTTTAACACCTACATTTAATGATTGTAATGTTTTATTGGAGAAAAATAAAAAGAGTTCTAGAAGTCAAATTTGTACTTTTTTCCAATGTAGAAAAACGATTAAAAATTTTAATTTTACAGAGGGATGGCAAGAACCACCTTTCTCGTTTGACAGCCTTGGGAGGGTAACATTTTTTCTTTTTTTGGGGGGCATAACTGAACCTATCAATCCAACACAAGGGCGATACATGGTAGGTTCCTAAAGTTATTGACCGTTAGATTGACGAAGGGAAGGAAAGTGCCTAATATTGCCACCAGGTGAACCCAAAGGATCCCACGTGTATCTCCAAACATTACACCCAACTTCATCCAATTCCACATGTCCTCCGTTTCAGTCTTTGAACGCCACTCTTTAATTTTGACTTCAAGTTTGTACTAGGCAAGCCTGGCTTTTAGGGAAGTGTGACAACCTTTTTGCCGCCTAAGGAGTGACGACTAGGACTCGAAGTGAGTAGAAAAGAAGAGAGAGGGGAAGCGCCATGAGGTCAGATTCTGTTTTTCTTTTTCTCGATCATAGGACAAACCAAAACTTAAAACGCGTTTTACCTGGATCTTTAAGCCTTTCAAGATTGGATGGAAACTTTAATAAGCGTCAAAGCCCCTATATATCATCCAACAGTTTCTGTTCTACTCCTACATTATAAGTGCACCTCTCGTCTCGTCGGTGATAAATATGCTCACTTCCACTTTCCCTTTGGTGATGAAGAAAGTTTTCACATTTCATTTTATTTTTGAAATAATATTTATTATCATTCATCGAAACAATCTTCTAACGTGAAAAATGATACATGTTATATTAATCCGAATGGTAAGGGTATTTTATCAATTATACATTTATCTTTTTGACGTTTATTCGTTTAATAAAAAAGGTAATTAACATTCCTAGACATATGAAAACAACATATGAATTTATAGGAGGCACCGTAGGTTCTGACTATTTAACTTAAAATAATATTTGAATCATTTTCATCCTTATCCAACGCGTTAACTTCGGCTTCAGTTTTTGACTTCAACAACCTTAAATCAAAAGATATCTATGTATCAACCACAATGGTACAAATCTGAAGTGCACATTATTGTCTACTAATGAAGGTAGTCATTTCCGTTTCACCTTAAGGAATACGACTTGATGGATGAGAAGGAGAGGAGAACGAATTCCTTATAGAGTAAGAACCCTGTCTGTGTTCACGGTTTAACATTTCCAATTTCATTATACCTTCAATTAACAACTTTAAAATTTGGGTTAATTACAAAAAAATAAACAAATTTCTTGAAAAACCAAATTTTAATTTATTAAAAACTTTATTTCTTGGCAAAATTTTCGCTAACATTATTGAAATGAAATAAATGACGATTAGTAATTTTATTTCCTAATATGACAACCTATATTAGTTTTTGTCACACTATATGATATTATTTTGTCATATTCGAAAAATTAATAAATTTTAATGTCCACTCTAAGTGATAATTTTTTAATCAAAAAAATAAAATTTTTACTAAAATCTAAAATTTACATTAATTTTGTAAATTTTCAATAATTATCCCTCAAATTTTAACAAGGAGATTACTACCTTGTGATTTATCAAGTGAACTATCACCTAAGTAGATAACAAACTTCATAATTGATTACCTCCTAATAAAAAATTGGGCGATTAATATCAGAACTCGTCAAGCCAACTCTACCATCAAAACAATTTGACAAGCATTATAGTCTCGATTTACATATATATGGTAAATGAAGGGAAAGAAAAAGGTTATAATTATTAATTAGATCATTATATCCACTAAGTGCCTGTTTGGATGAGCTTATATCAGGAGGACTTTTCTGAGAAGAGATTATCTAAGAAGCTAGTTGACTGTTTGACTGTCATTTAAAAAAGAGCTTTTTTGAAAGAGCTTCATACAATAGACTGTTTGGCAACATAAAAATAAAAAATACTTTTAATTTTAACCCTATTTTATTTTGTAATAAAAATTATTTATGCATATAAACATTATTTAAAATATATTAAACAATATGCAAAGCACTATATATTAATTATTATATAATTTTAAACCGTATGAAACATAAATGAAAATATATCTAACCAAATATTTTGTATGGATTATAACATAAGTAAAACTAATATCAAAATAAATATTAAAACATATAAAAAAGTCAAATAATATTATATAAATCTCAAAATAAACGTGA
>JAOTAY010000006.1:23783467-23801845 GCA_025629805.1 Erythroxylum baracoense | reverse complement strand
TTCTAATTAAATGTCCATACCATTACATACATCTCAATAACTTTATTATATCATCATAATTAATCACTTATATGTTGTTATAATTAATTATCAATTCTATATTATAATAATTAATAAATAACTTAAGTAAATCAAAATTTTGTAATAAATGTAAAAGATAGTAGATTTAATTTACTACAACTATTAACCTATTAACTTTTCATATAAATATTTTTGTATAATTTATGGGTAATTTCATCTTACATTTTATTATAAATGATTTTTTATAATTTATAATTTATGAAATTTTAAAAATACAACAACAATTTTTTAAAATTTTTTTAAAAATTTTTTAAAATAAATTAAATACTCGGGCCTACTCAAGCCCGATGGGCAGCCTGTGGTTAGGACGGGCTTGGCAGGCTAGGCCAGGGGCCTAGCGGCAGGCCGATAAGACACGGCCCGCCCAAGGCCCACGGGCCGTTTTTGGCCCGCCCGGGCCATGGGCTTGGCCCAGCGCACATAATTTTTCAATGGACCGGGCCGAAGGCCCATTGACATCTCTAGTGTAAAGTAAAGACAATGCAAAATGAAGGAAAGATAAAGTTAGTTGTAAGGTTTAGCATACACAAGTTATAAGATGCCAAAGGTGATAGTACCTAAGAGGTTATATAGTCATTAGAACTATTAAATCTCAACAATGGTTAAAAAAGCACATGACTGCTAACTTTAGGTACTGATGAATAATTTAGATGTCAAGTAAAAAACTATAAAATAGAAAAATATTTGCAGTTTAACTCTCACCAAGTAAACCAGTAGTCACATTTGAGAAAAAACATAATCAACCTGATATAAAATAATCTCAATGAGTATCTTTTCTCGTAAAGAGAATAACAAGAGTAAGAATATTAAAAAGCTCCATATGATTTTCCTTAACCCAATTCATGTGGAAACAAAAAGTGAACAATATGAAATCAGATCCCAAAAAACACTAATAATTCAAATCTTTAACCAAAACTAAAATTCAAAAGTAGGAAATAATAGATAATGCAATCCCTTTTTGTAAGGAATCCAAATGCATTAAGTTCTAATGTCACTAAGTACAAAGAAATCATTAAAAACATATACATAAACCAACATTATTCTACATATGCAAAGAAAAAATAATAAATTTTAGGAATTTTTATTGTTGCACTAATACTTCCAAATTTTACAGAAGGTTTAAAAAGAATAGTAAAGCATAAAGAAATAAAATTTTGAATTGAAAAAGCAAAGCATATGATACACACATTACTACTGCTAGTAAGAATGTAATGTCACTTTCTTCCTCACAAACTTTAAAGACTAAGCTAAGCTTAAACAAATATGGAGAATAGATATCAATCAATTTATGTACAACTAAAAGGCCTTTCAAGTAATTAGAAGTCACATTTTGGATGCCTGTAGCTTCCTCCCTTGCGTTCAAAGTGGAGCAACAAAGGGATAAGTGACCAAATGATGTCAAAGCATACTATGACCGAAAATAACATTTTTCCCTTCAAGTAACATATCACTTTTTTATCCAGTCTAAAAAAGGAGCGCAATCTCCTACTTTTCATTTCAATATAATTTTTAAGAGACATAAATGAAAAGAACTAAAATAAATATATAGTTGAACTAAAAAGTGGAAATGTTGAATAGTCATTAAAATAATAATAAAACTACATTCAAAGTAATAACTCTTGTTGAAATTTGAGCGTATTTACTTAAGAATATTCTCCTCTTTAAACCTAGTCCACACATATACCATTTCTTTAAGTTTAAAGATCAATAGTAATATAGAGAAATTTTGATGCTTTTCTCAATGTTACAACTAGCATGGTTGAGCCAACTTCTTAACAACCAAACGTTCTCCCAAAGCTCAGAGCAGTTTTCACAAAACCTTCCGAAAAAGAAGGGAGGAAGAGGAGTTTTCACTAGGCGTCATGTGTATGTAGTGTAACTTGGCACAACCAAGTTAGCTGTTGTACCACGCAATACCTAAACAGGCAAATGTTGTTGTTTCACCATTCCCTTTTAGGTTTTAAACAAGGAATAACGATAGGCGTTGTAGGTGATAAAAATTTAAAAAAAAAGTATAAGGGAAATGGTAGCTTTAAATTATCACGAGGGATTAAATGACAAAGGTTTAAACCACATAAGGTTCTAGTATAATTAACTTAATATGCTTTTTTTACAATTTTAAATGGAAGTTGATGTCCTATCATCAAATAAAAATATTGTTTTTAATAATGAAAATTTTAGTTATATAAATAAAATTGCATAAAATTAATTATTTTTAATATAATTTACCTCTTGTTGGTTTACTCCCTCCTTTGTCAAAATTATCCCTATCATAATAAAAAGTGTGTTGACATAGGATTTGAAACTGGTAATGGTTCAAAATTTAAAATTTTAACAATGTTACCTAAATAAAACCAATTTTGTATAATAAATTTTAGCATAATTATTTTGGCCATTTGTAATTATCTAGTTGTATTTTATTGTGATTATAACATCAATTTTGGAAATAGCATTTTTAATTAATTAAGAAAACATTTTAGAATCAATTATGTAAGTGAATGAAGAGTTATTAGATAAATGATAGTTTTAATAGTGAGAAAATTTTGAACATTATAATACGAAATTTTTAATTAAATATATTGATTTCAACATAAATTTATTTTACATTTGCAGAGTTAGATATAAAAATATTTAATGTATTCTCATGATGTATACGAGGGATGATTGCTAATATATGCTTATGTCTTACCTAGTTATCTTTGCTAATGTTATGATCCTTCTATCGTTTCGTTTTTTTTTTAAGTTAAAAATTGAAATGTATTAATAAAGTAATGGAAATAGTATAAAGGAGTGTAAAATTAATACAAAGCACCAGCCTATAAGTATTAGAGTAGATTAAAACACTATCCCTTAGCTAGTCTATAACTAATTGAGGCTGAGTACATTTATATCCTTTTTGCATTGTTCATAGATTATAGATTACACATCCAGAGAAGGTTTTAGGCAGATCAAAGAATATTTTTCTCTACTCAACTTTAACCCCCATCCTTTATCCAAGTCTCAAGTTTTCCACTAATGCTACACTACAAATCTGCGGAAGATAATGTGCCAACATTTGCTCTCTTATGAACTCAGCAATAGAGAGCAAAATATATTCCTCTTCAATCAGTTGCTCTAGACCTGAACATTCTTTTGTTTTCTGAAACCAAATTCGATGTAATATTGTACAAGCTAAAGTTACTTCAAAAGTAATTCAATCTCTTTCCTTATTCTTTAGATTCTAACAGCGCCATTGTGGTAACTCATTCCACTTCCTTAGTATAGATTATGATGAAGGAGACACTGCAGTCAAAATACAAGTGTTCTTCTATCATTTAGTTTCCTTAGTGTAGATCATGATGAAGGAGACACTGCAGTCAAAATACAAGTGTTCTTCTATCATTTATTTTCCTTAGTGTAGATCATGATGAAGGAGACACTGCCGTCAAAATACAAGTGCTCTTCTATCATTTAGTTTAATTTTGTCTACGAACTCAACGATTTTGAACGTTTAGGCAGAAAAAAAAAAGGAATGAGAGCTTATAATTTGGCTTGAGATCGTTGACAAATATTATAACAGTAAAAATCAATAGATCCTTTAAAAAGTTTGGCAATTTAAAAATGTTTTCATGATATAATTTATCTACGCTTTACATTGTCCTTGAATTTATAAAATAGATACACGCGGTAGATAGCACATCACAACAATTTAGTTTGATGATAATCCTAATCCAATTATAATAGAAAAATAAAGTGAATTAGAATGTGCTATGCACCAATTATATGAATATAATGTGATGATGTTAATAAATGCAAACAAACTTAATTAAAAATTACAAAGAGATTGATTTTTAAAATTAATTTTTTAATATTTATTTTGTTTCAATTTATAAATCAATAAGCTTATGTATGGTTCAAGTAATTCATTGATAACAATAATAATTAGTTTGTTAGCCCTTAATTAATTTCTTTTCAAACCATATTTGACAAAAAAGGAGAGAATTAAAATAATACGTTTGGTAGGGTAGAGAGAATTAAAATAATACGTTTGGTAGGGTAGAGAGAATTCAAATAATACGTTTGGTAGGGTAGAGAGAATTCAAATAATCATCCTCCCGAGTCCCGGCCCTAGTTTTCTTGGAAAGCATTGGAACTTGTAACTAATTTTGCTTCTTCTGGAGAGGATATAACTACCAAACTATTGGGTTCTCTATAAACGAAGCTAGGAACCCAAAGCTAATGCACAAGCTATCTTGTTATAGGAGTTTACATGTATATATAGGACACGACTCACACGTAATATTCCTCAGTACGTATAAGTATATCTACAAGAAGAAGCACTTGAGGGCTTGCAGCTAGCATGCATTAGTTTTCACGGCTTCTTTCACCATTTCCTTGCTTACTTGCGTCGTGATTAAGTGAAGGAGTGCTTAGAGTTAGGTCAAGATTTAAGTCAAACAAAATGTTCATGTTCTGACCATTGCCACCAGCAGAATCAAAGTTATAGAGGTTGGTGGGATAAACTTCCTGGTTTTGTGACCTATTCGACTCTCCAGCATCAAATTTAGTGCCTCTACGAAGATGAGTTGGTTTCTTAGCATCGATGCCCTTCTGTGAAAGCTTTTTCTTTATATGAGAATTCCAGTAATTCTTCACCTCATTGTCTGTGCGTCCTGGCAATCTTCCGGCTATCAAGGACCACCTAAACCAATACAAGACCTTACCTTTTTCGTTAACAGTTCCAACCATAAGTTATATTCAGAATAGAGAAGTTGAACAAAAACAAAATGGTTAGGATTAGCACAAGAAGAGCCGAGTTTTTTTTTTTTTCCAATTATGTTTTTTGTATTTCTAATACTGTAACTCCTAATTCATTGTACTATATTGCTTTTGATCACTCAAAATCCGTACAAATAAATAAAGAATGTTATCTGTAGTTCGTTTCGGAATATTTTCGTTGTTAAGCCAAATAATTAAGTACAAAAATACAACGTTTCCCTCCCTCACTTCTTGGAACTCACTTATAGTATCAAGTGAAGAATCATGCATTGTGACACACATACACACTCACTTATAGTATCAAATGAAGAATCATGTATTTTGAAGAATCATGTATTGTGAATACATGATTCTTCATTTGATACTATAAGTGAGTGTGTTGATTCTTCATTTGATACTATAATTGAGTGTGTACAAAAAAGTGTGTGTAAAACTTAAAACGACTGATGTTTATATCCAACTACGGATGATGGCGTCCTTCTGTGTGCTATATTCTCGCGTATTATCCTTTTGGCCTTTGAAAGAAGGTGCTAACTGCCATGTAATGGAGACGGGTTTACTATTACGTACTGAAGAGTAAATTAAAAAAGCATATGCCATATAGCAAACATTCATCTCTTTAACTACCGATTTCCAAGAAGTGCATGAAGCCTAATGATCAAATCCTCTTCATCCTCTCCAAAGCTTCCCCTCTTCAGGTTTGGCCTCAGGTAATTTATCCATCTCAGCCTGCAACTTTTTCCACAGCGAAGCAACCCTAAACACATCAACAACAGCTAGAAAAGTTTATTTATCACCAAACCAATCTAAAAACATCAAAGAATCATCAGAGAAGAATTCTAAGGTTTGTCAATATTCTTCCTCTAAGATTAAAATATCATTCGTTTCCATTGTCTGCACCACACACAAGTACAATGAAAGCCATTTAATTTTCCTTTCCAATCCAAAAAAGTACCAGCTGCCTGAGGCAGAGAGCGCCAGCAGCCTTCACCATGTTTGTTGATGTAATCGATGAGCTTCTGATCTTCTTCCTTAGACCAAGCTCCTCTGTTTGTCTCCTTCTTATCACAGCAAGGCTTCTTCATGGGATTAGTACCCTATATAAAAATGGAGAAATATATGAAGGTTAGTACCGAATTTAAAGGCCAAGAAAGATACACAAAGTAAAAGGGCCTAGAACAGCAATAGTTTCTGATCACGAGGATAGTAACGGCACCAACACCAGCATTTGGGACTTGGACTGGTTGTTTGAGCATGATTCGCGTGGTTGGGAATGACAAAAACTGGATAGTGGGTCTGGTGTGTGCGTGTGCGTTAGTTGCTAGCTGCTTTGCCCTCAACCAGCCGACCATGGTACGTTAATTCTACAGTTTTTCATACCATTATCTGCAATTGGATCATGAAATTTGCATCGTCTATGAATTGTCGCAAAATGTGTTCTTCATCGCATTATCATTGGTCCTGCTTTGGACCTAACTAGTTTACGTGTCAAAACATTCATTATGGTATAATTTGTGTTTATGTTTTTTACGTATTGCACGTCTTGTCTTCACGATTATCTGGGACGTGGGGCCGTTAGCAATAGCATTGGAAAGCTTGTTGTCAAGCTTAAGTGTCTGTGTTTGAAAGGTCTTCAGGACCACCACCGATGTCATGATATGCATAAATTGGAAGTTAACCATTCCATTTGAGGGTATGGAGATTAAAACGGAACTCGTGACACCATGTCCTAACATTGTATTGCCAATAGAAGCTAACGTCCTTTCGCATGAAAGGACAAAAAAAATCCAAGGTAAGGAGTCGATTAATTGGTTATTAATGTGTCACCGGCAAGAAATTTGAAGCCATTCGATGTGTTAGGAAGAAAAATCTTATCCCATATTATAACTAAGGATTAGATGTACAAGGGACCACCGGTCAAACCTTTTGAGATTAGGGATTTGGATTGTAAATCCGCATTGGGTTCCAATTTTCTAACCAAAGCATAAACTACTCGGTAGAGCAACTGAGTGCATCAGCGTATCAATTAAATTGAGCTCCTTGTATATATTATGAGAAAAATCAAAAGATCAAACTTTCTTGTTAAGTCCGATAATTTTTAGGTTGGACGCCACATGTTGTTTTTACCTTTATCTCTATTTAAAAGTTTTTCTTAGTTACTCAATAAGTGGCCTTAATTAGTAGAATTATCACATTTAACTTCCATTTAAAGCTTGAACATTATATTGATCACATTACAGAAAAATTGAATTTCACTTTTTATGCATCCAAGTTTAATCAAGTTGTGTTGTTACTTATAAACCATGAAACAAAGATAAATAGAAGTATCTAAAAGAGGATTGGACTCCCCTCTAGTTACGTATAATATGATAAATTATATTAAACATTTCTGAAATCACCTTTTTGATAAAAATAGTGATATTTAGAGATAATAAAGAATTCACGTTCAACACTTAATTGTATACTAATAGTATTGTAATGAATAATTTGTTATGTTTTAACAAAAACCAATCTAATTTACAAACGTAAATTTATATATATATATATCATGTCAATTATTTAGGATTCATTGTTTTTAATTAATAATACTTTATTTAGCACAAATCATATGTAAGTTAGCAAAAACAATAATAAAAGAAAGTGCTTATTATTAGGAATTCACTTATCCTACATAAATTCTAATATAATGAAAAAAATTTATTAAAAATAATATCAGATTAACGAAGTTATGAAATTTTATATCCTTCAAATCTCTTAAAAAAAACTTGTTTCAAATTATTAGTTATTAATCCAGTGATATGTTCAGATTATTCAAGAAAAGTCGGGACCTAAATTCCCTAAAGATTGATGAAATCCATTTTGATTTTCAACCAAGACGGGGAAAGGTAAAAGTGTGCTGAGTTTTGACCATTAGGTTATGGTCGCTGTCAATGTATCAAATGTCTGAGAAAGACTGTAGATGTGGAAACAATGCCACGCTAAGGACGGATGCAAAGTTAATTATTAGGACTGGACATGCAGTGCCGGGAGGGAAACAGCAAATAAATTCCAAATCACAAAAGTTCTTCGAAAGGTTTGGGCTTTCTATAAAGAGTAGAAGCGGAAGGACTACTGCTAAATCCTAATACATAGTGGGAGCCCAACTCTCGTAATGGAACGTTAGCTTTGATAACCATAAATGCCATCGAAATAATGGCTACACTACATAACCTCTCTTTTCTTTTCTTTTTTCCCTTTTGTGATAACCAAATGGGTTTAACTTGGACATAGGAAGACATCTTCACAGTCTATTCTAGGCTTTGGCTTGGAGGATGTAGAAGTAGAACTCTACTATGCAAGTTGTATTAAAATAGCATTAACAATTCTTACTAGTACACTTTTACGCTTTACAAGAAACGCCATCGTCGAATACACCATGTTCAAATGCCCAATTGCATGAAGGGCATACAAAGTGGAATGAGATTCAACGGATTATGCTCCCATAACCTTAATTTGAGACGGACCTGTAGATCCTCTTGTCACAGCTCTCCACGTCCTGGTTGTGATTAAAGAAATCATTTAGTTCTGTCTCATAAAGACCTTAGCTACGAGGAATTTGTTCCATGTGTTGAAGATCTAAACCACCAAATTGTGCTTTGTGTTTGGGGCTGGCGAGTCCTCTTGAGCGCTAATTTGATGCTTTATTAGAGGGTAGAGATTATGCTATTAGTTTATACTCTTGCAACTAACCGATTTGTTGGAATTTGATTGACATTAATATTTAATTAATAAATACGTTCTTTATCTTTAAGTATTAAGTTAATTACATATGATGTTTTAACACTAAAGATAAAATCGTCAGAATAATTACTGCGTAATTGAAATTATAATGAGATTATAATTATGAACTTCAATTTATATTAATGTATTATTCTTAAATGTTCCTAGTTGTAGTTTCATTAAAGCATGATAATGATGAAATTGTAAAACTAGCATACATTATGTTTAATTGATCTCATAAATTAAAGTGTAAAGATACTTAAACTAATGTATAGGTGTTTAGTAGAGAATAAGTCACTAAACTGACCTGACTATGTGGATCTCAAATGGAATATTACTTATGTGTTTGTGGATTTTTTTATAATGATGGTTGTATAATTGATCCTTATATTTGAAATTACCAAGGTATCTAATTTGGGAATTACTATATTGTGATGCTAATTATAAACTGTCATAGGATAATTCAATTGATAGTATTTAGATACAATATAGACCATATGGCGATAGTTTAGTAAGTTAATAAAGGATTCGTTACTCTAAAGTAATTAGAGATAATGTTCTACTGTTCTTGATTAGTAGTGATTTATGGAATTCTCTGGATAAAACGAACATGATTGGATACAAAAAGTTGACACTATATCCGTACTCTGTTCAATTAGAACATTGGATAACGAAATGATTAAATTATACATTATAACCATGCATGGATAGGTTAAGTCAAACCACTTTGACATTCCTGGTATTTGGGTGGTCGTGACATGTTGTTAGATTCTAATCTTGATATATGATTATAAATTATTTAATTGGAGAATTAACGATAAATTAAAATGAGTTTTAATTTATCTAATTCTAATTATCAATTAGAACTATAATTTATAATCATTGTTGATATATCAAGAACATAATGGGTCGCATAGAATAGTTTAAAAAGGAAAAAATCAATTTTAATTAAGTTGAACTTAATTATAAAGTTTGAGAAACTTTAGGGATTAAATATGAAATATTTGATTTTATTAAAATTAAATTAATTATAATTACAGTTTAACTTTAATTATAATTGAGGTATTTAATTTTAATAGAAACTTAAAAACCCTGATGTTTTTTGCTAAAAATAGGAATAAGCATAAGGGAGCTAGCATTTCTGCTTGATTCCTCTCAAGAGTAGAGAAACTGCTCTATAGATACTATTAGAGGTTGGACGCGTGAACAACTCCTTGTTGACACAACATAAAGTTTCGAAAGAATTTCAAGAAGAAAATCGAATAAGGTACAATTTCATATTTTATAATTTGAGTTTTAATTATTCAAGTTATTTATTATCAGGATCTGACCAGAAATCGTTAAATTTTATTTTTCTGCTATGCTTATAATTTGATCACAGTTAGTTTCTAAAAGATGCTATTAGTGATGCTGCCATTATACTTTTATGTTCTTACCCTCATCCAACTATAATCCCTACATACTCTGCAAGCAACCTGTGTAATATAGCTCTTTCTTCATCTAATTACCAAGGTAATGAAGATGTGATAGTGAACTGTATTAAAGATATCTTTTTAATATCAAAGCTACAAATAATTATAAACACCTTCATCTCTTTGTTTCTACTAAGATTTGGATGTTGATAATTAAGAAGGTATTCTTAGCTCCCTATGTCGGCCTATTTGATCGGCAATTTCTAAGCTAAACAATTGAACGGAGAGTTCGCATTTTCCTCTCATAGAACTTAAGCATACCTCTTCTGATTATGTTGGAAATTATTCTTTAGGCTTAAATTGATGCAGTTGAGAACTGGATTTAAGATACGTACTGTATTTTTATATTATTTAAATTCCATCCTTGTCTTGAAGTATCTTGGAAAATGGAAGCTCTTAAGATATTACTACTCTTCGCATGGAACTTAAAGAAAGATTATGTATAAAAATTGATTAGGTCCAATAAATCTTAAGGCCAAAATAATAATTTCAACATAATGTTGATAGTAGAATATAAAATGACATTTAAAATTAACGCTTATAATTCATTCAAAATAAATTTCAAGTGGACAGAAAATATGATGAAATTAATGTTCGTCATTCAAATGTCAAGTCAAAACTAACATGACATTTATTTTTTATTTTATCTTAAAGGTGAGTTTGATGTGATATTTATTTTTATTTTTTATTTTAAAATTGGGTCATTGTCTAAAATGTATAATAGTGAGCTCCATATGACATGTGGGACCCACTTAATAGTTCGTTTATTAAATTTATTGATTAATTAAATTAATTAATTGCTTATTAAGTTAATTAAATATTATAAACGTTAATTAATCCAATTAATAGAAATATTTTAAAAATCGAACTAGAAATTAAACCAGTAAGACAAAAGAATTAAGATTTAAACTATTCAACTAGTATTAGATTGTTATAAAACTTATTAAAGATTGAATAAAACTAGCTAAAGATTGAATAAAACTAAAAGTTTTAAAATATGATTGAAAGAGATTGTCCTTACTCATTTAAGAATTTGAAGTTTAATTTAAAAAGAGATTATTAAATGAAAATTAATTGATTTATTTTTATTTATAAAAATTGATTAATTTCTTAAACTGACTGATTAATTAATAACTAGTCAATTTTTAACAATAAGGGTTAGCAAAGTAAATCAAACCTAGAAATTAAAAATTAGGTTGAATTTTTTAATCATTGATTAATAGACTAATGAATAAATGTCATCTTTTTTTATTGAATATTTAATACCTAATCGCTAAACTCACTATTGTTTACTCTCTCCCTCCTAATTGATTCAATCGCCGACGACCAAATGTGACGAAGGTGATCAACATGCTCATTGTACACACTAGCATTGTAGCACTGAGAAGCATAGCAACATAGACTTCATCTCCACAAGCATGCATTTTTCCAGGAACTTTACTTTTGTGCTCCCACTCTACCGCCTTCTGTAACAACTGATGTGTGTGTCTAACCTTATTTTTAAGACTTTCAATCATTGTTTACACTTTTATGGTTTGTGGGGATGATGAAAAAATAAAGACAAGACGGATGACGGGTGAATCAAGCCTTTTCTGGACAAACACATCTGTATAGAGTATCACATGCCTATGTTCTCTACTTACAAAGTTGTTTATATCAACTGTGTAAGTCTTTGAAACCGTGTGAAGAAAGATATGAAGGGAGAAGATATACATGGTTGTTTACATGCCCATATTCATGACTTACACAATCATGCTAGCATTTATACCAGATCTGATTATATTATGATACTATAGTAGTATAGGTCAATATTGGGTACCGTTTTGGGTTTTTTTTTAATTTATAAAATATTTCCTGATTTTTTAAAATTACAAAATAGTTAATTTATAATTTTACGTCAACTCTTTCTCCAAAAATCATATATTATAATTAATTTAAAATAACTCGTAATTTTAAATCGCAATTCATAAATTAAATTAATGTATACAAGATTATATATCAAATAATAGTCACTTACATGTCTAGATTAATAAACATAGTAAAGAATAATACACTATAATTGCTTATTTAAAAAATAGAAGAAGAAGTGCTTCTTTTTATATTTTAAAGCTATAAATAAATCATTCTCTTATATATATATATATATATAGATAGATTTTATTCATAAGTAAAGATTATCGTGCCTTCAATGTATGAAACTTTTCCCTAGAAATTGAAACCGATCATGTAAATAAAGGGCATGCATAACATTTTTCAGCTACAAAAACATGACGTGTCATGTTGTGATTGTTCATTTCTTAAAATGCCACCGTTTCTCTCTTCGAAAACTCACGTCCACCAAGCTACTGCGTAGTTTTAGTTTTCACATTCTATAATTAGGTTTTTGTTTCTTTAAAAGTTGAAGTTTGTGGGATGTTTTTAGGTGTCTAATTTTTTTGTCTCTATCATTAGCTTCTACCTTCGATGTTGAATTTCATTGGTCATGATTCTTTGGTCTTTTCTTTCTTGTTGTTGTGAGATTCAGATATAAAGTTCTATGCTAATACTGAGATTATCTCTTTGACAATACTAAGATTATCACTTGGGCAGGTCCAACGATGAAGTGTTGGGTGGTGCAATGATAATTATTAAAGGCAGTAGCGTGATGGCAGTGGGTGGCCAACGATGGTGAATGTTAGAGGGAGGGAGAACATTTAAAATGGATATTGACCAGTATTTGGGTTGTTTCTACGTGGGCTTTGTTTTTGTTTAACTTTTTTGTAATTTAGTATAGATGAAAAATCTAGTATGAGTTGGTATTGACGGTCTATACAGAATACGTTGATTTTGTACAATTTTCTATCTAGTATGGTACGTTCTGGCCAATACTAGCCAGTACGGTATGAAATTCATATCTTTACGATTGCGTGTGACGACCATGTAATTCTTTGTGATCATGTACATTTGCGAGTGTGTGCTGAAAAGACACTGTTACCTATATGATCATGTATATGATCGTATACGATGCAGAAAAACCTATTTGTAGGTATAAAAGAAAAGATATGTAGGTTTTGTATGAGAGCGGTCAAAACACCAAAAAGTGAGAAAAAACACAGAGAGAGCAAGTAGTATAGTATTCTCATCCCCTTTTTTATTGTTTTGAGGATTTGTTTGACAGTTTACATATCAACTTTGGTTTCAATCTCAAAACTTTGTGAGGCAACTTATAGTTATGGGGTGACATATTAAACTTTGTAAATCCTTATTTGAGTTTAGTTAATTTGTTTGTCAGTTTAGTTCATGATTTTTACTTTACACTAGAGGGTTTTCATGCAAATCTCAAATTTTGCTTCTTTGTTAAGTTTTCATTCTCATACTAATTTTTCTTATTAAACTTGAAGAGTGTGTTGTTGTTGCTCTTTGGTTGATCTTTTAAAGACTTATATTTTTTTCTCCCAATAAGTGGTATTAGAGCCATCATAATTCAGTTGACATCAACAAATTACTTTATTTGGAGGCCATGATAGAGGACCTTTGATTTTGCAATGATATTTTGCTTTCTATTGATGTAGACAAAGGTATGAAAGGTGATGTTTCTTCAAAACATGAAAAGATGTCAGATAAAGAGATAAGAGTTGACAACATATAGGCTTTAGTGCCAAAAAGCAACGGAAGGAGCAAGAGTAGGGGTCCCAAAGGTTATGGAAAGTATAAGAATCGATCGAAATCTAAAGGTAACAAAGATGTGAAAACATGTCATTATTATAAAAAGTTAAGAGACATTAAAACGCTCTGTTATGAGTAGAAGAGGGATCAGAAAAAGTAAGATCTTCAGAATGATGAAGATGATAAGAATACAGTTGCAATAGCTTCAAACATGGATGATGAAGTATCCCTAGTTTGTGCTACAAGTAATTGCTTCCATGTGGCTGATTGAAATGGGAGCACATATCATTGTGTTCCAAAATTAAGGTACTTTTTAAACTATACTATACATCCCCGATTTAAGGCTAAATCTGTTACAGACAAACGTGTTATATCGAGAAGGATTCAAGCACATTTTCAAGGATATGAAGTGGAAACTGTCTAAGGGAACAATGACTATTACTTTAGGAGAGCTATGTCACACATGGTACAAGACACACTTAAAGGTATGTGGTGATAGAGAAGTATATACAGTTAAAGAGGAAACTTCTCCAAATATGTGGCATCAATTAATGAGGCACATGAGTGAGAAAGGATTAACGTTACTAGCTAGTAAATCCCTTTTCTTAGTTAATAATATGCAATCACTTAATCCTTGTAATCATTTTTTGATTGAAAAGTAGCATAGAGTCTCTTTCAAGAGAAGAACTACAAGAAAGATAGAGATATTATAGTAGATGCATTCATATGTTTGTAGCCCAATTGAGAAGGGGTCATTAAGAGATAACAAATACTTTATTACATTCGTTGATGATGCTCAAGGAAGACTTAAGTATACATATTGAAAACAAAAATTCAAATATTTGAAACTTTCTAAAAGTTTCATGTCATGGTCGAAAGGGAAGTTGAGAGGAAGCTGAAGTGCCTGCAAATAGATAATGGGGGAGAGTATACTTCCAAGATGTTTGAAGAATAATGTACATCGCATGGCATTAGAAATGAGAATACTGAACCTGGTACTCCGCAAATGATGGTGTTACTGAGAGGATGAATAAAACAATTGTGGAGAAGGTTCATTGCATGCTCAGAATGTATTTTAGGGTGAAGCAGTCCGAACTGCAGTCTATTTGATCAATTTGAGCTCCCTCAATTCCATTAGATTTTGAGATTCCTTTGAGAGTGTAAATAGTTAGAGATCCCTCATACCACGATCTAAAAGTATTTGGCTGTGAAGTATTTAAACATATATCGAACGATCAGAGACAGAAGCTTGACTTAAAGGTGATACCTTGCATCTTTGTTGACTATGATGGTGATCAGTTTGGCTTTAGACTTTATGATCCAGGGAAGCAAAAAGTTTTTAGGAGCAAGGATTGGTATTTAAGGAGCACGAGATGGGTGCAGATATTCTGAGTGAACATAAAGTCCACAAAGTAGCTCATCCTATGGCGTCATTAATTCTTCTCTAGTCTATATCACTACTAAGCAGTCTGCAGGTGAAGGAGGTGATTAAAGACACATTAATAATAATCAAGTACATCCTGGTAATGATAAGCTACATAAACCACATCCAAACAATGCTAAAAATGAAGTTGTTGAGGATAATGAGCCGGGAAGCAATCGAATCCAACAGCTAATGAAATATAGTTTTAAAGGTCAAAAAAGGAGAAAAGGCCCTTTACCGAATATCTGAGTTCAAAATTTCTATCAGTTACTGCTAGAGGTGAGCCTGAGAATGTGCAAAAGGTAGCATCTTGTAAATACAAAGATCTCTTGCTTACAATTATGAAGGAAGAGATGAAATCTCCAAAAAAAATGATACATATGAGCTTATGAAGCTTCCAAAAGGTAAAAAGGCCCTGAAGAACAAATGCGTGTTCAAGATAAAGAAAGATGGTGACAAGCTGGTGAAGTATAAGACAAGGCTAATGGTAAAATGGTTTAGTCAAAAGAAGGGCATTGGTTTTGATAAAATATTTTCATCAGCGGCTAAAATGAACTCAATTCAAACAACATTGGATTGACTGCTTGCTTGGATCTTGAAATTAAGTAGTTGAATGTTAAAACTGCTTTCTTATATGGAGATTTAGAAGTGGAGATATACATAGAGCAGTCATAAGGTTTCAAAGCTAATGGCAAGAGAATCTAGTTTGCAAGTTAAAGAAAAGCAAATATTGGATAAAACATGCTCCAAGATAGTGATATCAAAAGTTCAATTCTTTTATGATAGATCATGATTATAAGCGAACTAATATCAATACTTGTGTGCATTCAAGAAGTTTACAGAGGTAAGAACTTTATCATTCTTCTTTTATATGTTAATGATATGTTAATTGTGAGTCAAGATGTTGGTAAAATCTAGAAGTTAAAGGAGTATCTATCTAAATCTTTTGATATGAAAAATTTAAGACCTGCAAAGTAGATTTTAGACATGAAGAGTAGGAAATTATGGTTGTAACATAAAATGTTTATTAAACATATATTAGGAAGGTTCAATATAAAGCATGTCAAGTCAATTATCACGCCACCAATGCCTCGCTTCAAGCCAAAAAAATGTGCATGTCCTTCAAAAAAAAAAGGGAAAGATGGTATGTCTTTTATTTCATACTCATCAGCAGTAGGATCTTTGATGTATACAATAATGAGTACAAGGCCAGATATTGCACAAGCTATTGGGTTAGCGAGTAGATTCTTATCAAATCTAAGGAAGATTCACCGGGAAGTAGTAAAATGGATTTTGAAATACTTTAGAGGTACTTCAAAGTGTAGTTTGTGTTTTGGTGATGGTGAACTAACTTTAGAAAGTTATACGGATGTAAATATGGCTGTAGATCTTGATGGAAGAAAATTCACTTTAGGTTTTCTATTCAAGTTTATAGAAGGATTCATTTTATGGTAATCTAAGCTATAAAAATACGTAGCTTCTACAACTGAAGCATAGTATATAGCTATAGTGGAAGCTTGTAAGGAAATGCTCTAGCTGAAAAGTTTCCTTCAAAAGTTAGATGTGCAGTAAGGAGACTATATAATATTTTGTGATAGTTAAAATGCTACTGACTTGAGCAAAAATACTATGTATTATTCTTGCACAAAGCACATAGATGTTAAAGATTTGAACTCTGTGATTGAAGAGCAATAATTGATGTTGAAGAAGGTTCATACGGACATGAATGGTGTTGATATGTTGACTAATGCAGTCCTCTGAGACAAGCATGAACCATGCAGTAAGCTTGCTGGGATGTATCTCAAGTAGTTGTTGAAGCTTAATATATATTCCCCATAATTGGGTTGCAGGGGGAGATTATTGTGTGTGTCCAATCCTATTTTTGAGACTTTTGGTCTTTGTTGATACTTTTATAGTTCGTGGTGATGACAAACAAGTGAAGATATGATGAATGACGGGTGAATCAAACTATTTATAGACAGACACGTCTCTGTAAAGTGCCACACACTTGTGTTCTCTACTTACATAGCTATGTGTATCAATTGGATCAGTCTTTGGAACCATGTGAAGAAGGACATGAAATGCTAAGACATACACGTTTAAACGGTTGTGTACAAGCCCATGTTTATCACTTACACGATTGTGTAGCTCTCTATGATTTTGTACATCTATGAGTGAGGTAATTTTAAAAAGACACGATGTTGGACCCTGTTTTCGGAGCCCAACTATCCAGAATATCAAATACGTGAACATATTATCCTATCAGGATGTCTCCATAGGATCTCTCTAGCCAAAACCAATTCCGGCAGCAGAATCACAAATTGACTTCTTCAGAACAATTGTAGCTCCATGTCTCTAGTTCATTATGGAACGATTAGCATAACTTTTGATAGAGATGTCGGATTGAGACCATTTAAGTACGGTTTTGAAGAGAACTTTGATTTCTACAACTTCCATGAAGACCCCAAAGAGAGATTTATCCATTTAGAGGGTCAAAATTTGTACATTTATGAAACTGTCCCAAGAAGGTTCATTTAACGGACATAATGTCTCTTCAAACGGACATTAACTGAGCTGGGACACAAACAAACCCGAGAATGTCCGTTTAATAGACATAATGTCTGTTAAGCAGACATTAACTGAGCTGGGACACAAACAAACTCGAGAAGGTCCGTTTAACAGATATAATGTCTGTTAAGCAGACATTGGCGATGCTAGAGGTCCTCACAGACCCGAAAAGATCCGTTTAACGGACCTAAAGTCCGTCTAACGGACATAGGGGTTACCTAAACCCCTCCAAAGCCTCTCCAAAGCTTCCTACATACATTCTAACATCACATTCACTCATAACCTTCCCATTTTCATTTCTTCTAAAGCAATAACACTCCTTAAACATTTAATTACCAACTTGGGTGCATTAAACTCCCAAAACTCATCAAATGACTCATCACATACATAAACTCTCATCATTCACCATAGCTGTCATGTATAAACCTCCTATGCAACATCACCACTTAAAATGCTCATATCTCTCAACTCCGATACCTAAAATTTATATACTTTATATCGTTGGAAAGATAGAAAGATAAGCTACAACTTTCATGAAGACGACTATAGCTAATTCTACCTAAATCGATACAGTTTTTCCTTTGAATTCAAAAACAATTTCTACACCTATGGAAGACTTGAAATAGGAAATGTACAACTACCAAATGACTAAGCACATACACATTGGAAACT
>JAOTAY010000006.1:23772104-23783367 GCA_025629805.1 Erythroxylum baracoense | reverse complement strand
TCCTTTGTCAAACCAAACAAGAAGAAAGATGAAAACTTACCTCTAACAAGTTGATTTCCTCTTCTTTTCTTCTTCCTACTAAGTTTCCCACAATTTTTCCTCCTTTCCTAGCTTCTCTCACGACTCTCTCTCTCCTTTCTTTCTCTTCTTTCACGTTTTTCACTCCTTCTTTCTTCAATTCACATTTTTGTTCCTTCTAATGTGCAAGACACTCTTTTCCTCTTCCCATTATGCCCTTAATGAGTGTTAAAAGTTCAGCTTGTCCTTCCTTTGATGCTTCTTGACTTTCTTAACATAGTGACATGCCAAAATTCTCCTTATTCCTTCTTAAAACATTAATTTCACTAACTAGTGAAATAAAATCCTACTAACATTGAAATAAATAATTAAAATCCAATAAATAATTCTATTCCGACCTTATAATTCATCTTAAGACAAAAATTAAAATTTCATGCTTATTCCATAACTATCATGCTTAATTCGACAAAAATATTTCGGGGGCTAAAATTTCCACCCCCCCTTTAAAAAAATTTTGTCCTCGAAATTTTTACCTGAGTCATTGAAGAGATGTGGTTGTAAATTTAGGAATAGCTTATGTGACTGAATAAATTGAAAAGGATAGAGTAAGCAGCAATTAGTTGTTTAAAGGAATGACGTTTCTTTGTTAGTCTATTAAATGGTTTAATTAAATTTAACAATATTTAAGTAACTTCATAAGTAATTAATTAATTAATTAACTTTTATAAAATAATCAATATATAGGCCTCATCTGTCACGTTGCAGTAAAGCTCATTATATTATACATGATCACATAATAATAAGGCCTATGATTATATAATATTGCAGTGATGTGATAAATAAAATTTACTTTTAAGATAAAAATTTGAAAAGAAAATATATCATTTATTTTGTAAATATTAAAATTTATTTAACATATTAAAATTCATCTTATATAAAATATAAACGTTAAAGATATTTTAGCCTCAAGATGTATACACAAACAAAAGGGCAGTCCCCGGGACAAAAAAAGAAATTCATTTTGATTTTAAGGGAATTGATTAATTATATCTTCAGTTCTCGAAGTTCAAATTTTCTCACGTCACTTCGTCTAGACCTCGGTCTGTAACATTGGAAGTCAGTGTAGGCAAGAAGCACCAAATTCTCCATAAACAATTGCTTCATCCCTTTTATTGCTTGCCAATTAAATTAGACCTCGCATCTAAGCTTATACCTGGTACATTAATACTTGTTTTAATTTTTTGGAAATAAATAATAGCAGATTTATCACATTACTATATTTTTATATCGCAAAAGACAATACAATATGACCTTTACAATCTTACCTACGAACACTACTCATACTATTTATTAAATGCTACTACCATGTCCATAATTGTACACCCAAACCAAAGTGTTATACTTCACCTTGATAAGAAATTTTAACCCAACTTATCATTTAATTTCTTGTCCACAAATGCATTTGAATAGGAATGTTAGTTTTATTAAACATGTGGGAATATCAATGCTTAAATTCATAGGCATTCAATTAATCAATATAGTTTGAGTTTATATAGGTTTACAGAAATTATATAATTTTAAATATTTAAAGCAAGCATTAACTAAAAAATTATTAGCCATACGACAAACTTATTTTGTCATATGGTGTTGGCACTAATGAATTCATCTCAAGTGTTCTTACTTTTTTTTTGTTTAACTTTTCAATCTTATATTTATAAACTAAGTAACAGAATACTAAGCAAATTTTATTTAGTTATGAGATATTTCATCGTGACACCAAAAATTGAGTTTAATGAAGCAAATTAAATCATCAAAAGTTTATTTATACAACATTGAGTTTGTTGAAGTTTTAGGCATATACAATAAAGGATCAAACAAGTTTTGGGTGATTTATGTGATTTAATTTAAATATAGTCAACCAAACTGTTTTATAATATACAATTAGGTTAAAAATAGCAATAACTTGTGAGATGAACATACAAATTTGATAATAAAGTGGTGGATATAAGTACTAATGATTGTAGTGGATTCTATATGCATACCTTAAAGTGTTTTTCACGTCCTTTTAAGTTCAGCCTCTCTTTATTAGGTATGTCTGTGTAGTTTTGTGACTCGTGATTCCTTTTACTTTTCCTTTTTTCAGTACAAAATAATTCATTAAATTTTTTAGTTCGTTCTTATCATATTTTATTAAATCTTATTTATATATTTACATAATTTTTACGGAAAATTTGACGTAAGTTTCAAGATGTCAATAAACGTGTACATGGCGTAAATCATCACAAATTCCTTTTGGTTAAGGTGGGACTGGGCATCATAATATCTGATTGGGGACCTCAACCTATCCCACGCTTTCTTATCTCGTCTTGAACCCTATAAAGTCTCTTTGTTTTGGTCTCCCTCTTTCCCCACATACAGCACTGGCCCAAAGTATAATTTTGGTTTTGGTAACTCTGCTTTGGGTTTGGGACCTTATCTGGAGCCAATAATAGTGATACTCAATGCCTTGGTTTACGAGGCTAATTAGTGTCAGTACGATCATGTGCCCATCACAGAAACAATCATTGACTTATGAAGATGCTTAGCATCTTTTTCTGTACCAACAATGTGAGTTTTATCATTGAAAGTAACCGGTTCACTTTTAAAAAATTATAATAAAAATTATAATAAATAAATTCAAGAATTACAATTTTTATTTTATTTTATTTAAAGGCATAAAATATTACAGAATATAAAAATATTATTCATAAAATCATAATATACTATTCATCTTTTTTATTTTTTACTTATTTTTTCCGTACTAATTAACAAAATACTCTTAAGTTTAAGGAAAGTGACAATTTTTTTATTTTATTTATTTATTTATTTATTTATCATGTCAAAAATCATAAAGACGCATGAGAGTTTATGTTTAAATTCTCATTACGGATGAGGCTTTTAACCGCCTCGTGTTAAGTTGGGAAGCCAAATCGTATTCCCTGTGTTTCGATGCTTTTCTAAGATTGAAGAATCTTATCCTGAAAGTGGGAGTTTTTTTATTTGCGATGATGTTTTATAAAGTTAAAATGTTTTTTTGTTTGATTATCAGACTGCAAATTCAGTTTAAACTCCTTTTGAAAAGCTTATCGTGTATCAATGCATATTAATTACAAAAAAGAGAATGCTAGTTAATAGATTATTCCCTAATCTCAAATTACACGTGTTTTATTATTTTTGAAGAAGCACTTACAAAGTTTTTTTTAATTTTAAAACGGAAGAACTCACAATTATTATCTTTTGAATACGTATTGAATAAATTTTTAGATTAATATAATAACTTACAAATCAAGCCAATCAGATATTTCTTATTGAGTAAATCTTATACGATAAATTTGATCAAAAGAGTATAAATAGAAAAATTAGAACACAAAATTATTTAACTTCATACTTTCTACCGATTCAACCAAAATTGTATGGTACGGCAGCAAAATTAGATCTCAAATTCGGTAGAATATTCATAATATTACGTAATGGGTATCTAATCCCTAAAACTTTTAATTAATAGCCCAACCCCCGATGTACGTCAGCGCCGAATGACGCTTTAATCTGTGGTGGTGATGCTTTTTGTCTCTGTTCTTTTATCAAATTTCCACTTTCTTAATGTGTTTAAGTTTGACGTGATAGGTTTACTTTTTAATAATGTTTTCCCATTGAAATGTCACAGATGCCCTCTTCTCTATAGAAAGAAAAACAGATGTTATGGGGGACTAATGAAAAAATATTTCACATTCGTATTGTTTATTTTTTCTGATCAAAATTTTGGGCTACACAACACACGTTCATTGATACAAGTTATCTCAAGTATAACGAACAAGTTAATGATATAAAGCTTCGGTAGTGATTATCTTTTCACAAATAACAATAGATAACTGCAACTAACTGCCCAACAAAAATGCACTTCACACAAAGGTATATAGTATTATAATTTGACTCTCTATAAACGTGAAAGCCCTACTCAGGAGGTTGACTGACAAAATCATCTTTGGTTGCATATTGACAAAAACTTCGTGCAAGAGTGAAAATTTTAAGCCAAAACATACAGTTTATGTTAACTATGTACTAAAAGACAAAACTACACCTCAAATACAAACATTTGAATTAATTACACCTTTTTTCCACTTTTATTTTCTCTAAGCCCAACAACATGAATGTGGCTACTCGTGCTGCCAGTAGGCTTGCGCAAGCCACCCCTCAGCCCTCACCTCTCTTTTATTAGGGATAAACTCCAACGGTTGCTTCAAAGAAAGCCGTATAAGCTATTACTAACATTGTTAAGTGGAAGACTGAATGAGCACTGAAAAATGTGACACCCCATGCTATACATGGGCATCAGGACGCCATCCTTTTCCTATCTTTATTAGGGTTAAGCTCCAAGCGTTCTTTCCTATATATATATATATATATATATATATATAAACTACTACTAATATGATTAAGCTATGTGCGAAAGATTATCTGACCAATGAAGACTGTCATGTAACAACCCATTTTTTAAGAACAATTATGAGTTGGAAACTATGGATAAATCCTGAGAATTAATAACAATCTTCTCATTAATAATTGATCCGTGTGAAAATAATTAACAAGTATCTTTTTGAATGCCAAGTTCCTATATTTTCTCACAAATAAGTTGGCTTAGAGAGCTTTAAGAGAGTTGTAAAGCTCCATCCTAAAACTCTAAGTCTCGTTTGATAATCAATAACGAAGGAATCAGAATTTAAAAAAAGAATGAGAATAATAGTGGGAATTGAAATGAGAATAAAATCACTAATTATACGTGTTTTGTATAGTATTAAACGAAGTTAATAGTTATGTTAATATTTGGTATTAAATATTTAAAATGATCATGAGAAACTTTTACTCATATTTAGTTATTAGATAATTTATTTAATTGAAATATTTTATATTTTATAAATAATTAATCAAATAAATTTCAATGATTTATAAAATTATTAATTTTGAAATAATTATGAATGATTTTTATTGTAAGAATAAAAGTATCAATGAAATAAAATAAAATAATTATTAAAGAAATTAATATAAAAGATTGTAATATGTGATTTTGATGATAATATTTTTATAAGAATCAATATTTGGATAATATTTTGATAATAACTTAATAATATTCTAATAATATCTTTTATCTTTTATTTCTAATTTTTTATTCTAGCTTATATCCACACCCTCTTAGGAATAAAAGTCTAAGATTGTTTAGAATTTATTACAATCATTCCTTATTTTATCTATTACCAGTAACCAAACAACCAAAAGTTAGGGAATAAAGATTGCACTCTCATTCCCACCTCTTTATTACTAGTAACCAAACAAGACCTAAAGAGTTTTTAAATTCTATCAAGATAAAGACCTAAATTAGATCCATCTTCTAAATTTGTTAGATCAAATACTTTATATTCAATTCTCAACTAATTTCTACCCAAATTTGTGTAAGAGTAAGTCATCTACACCAAATTCCAAATCACAATGATGTCAAAGTTAACAGATATTTGAACCAACATTTTTGAAAGTTTGCATTTGAAGTTCTCATTAAGAATTTTGAGTTAACTTTATGATTGTATTTTAATTATTTGATATTTTATCACTTTTCTTATTTAAAAGAATCAAGTATGATTATTTATCTCAATACTCCTTGTTATTGTTCTTATTTTCTTTAAATTGTTCTTGTTATTTTCTCCATTTTATTACCAATGAGTGGTTATGGGTACAAATCATTTTGTTATTTAAGCTCAAAATGATATTATAGTTTTACATTATGAATTGCAAGTGGATAATTAAAACTATTGCAAATAATGCAGGCACATTCTCAATTATAATGTTACAATTATAAATAAGAATATTCACAATTTAAAACTTTAATTAATATGTAAAAACATAATGCAAGTGGTGGCCACAATGTTTAATGCTAAAATGGAACTATAAAGGATAAAGTTAATCTTCACTTTTAAAATTTTTTTAAAGATTAAAATAAAATTTAAACATTTTCATGTCCACAAACTCACCTTTAACATTAATATTTGTTAATAAAGTAGCCTTTATTTAAAAAATTGAGTTATGTTATTTAAATTAATGTTTTTAAAAGACTTATTAATGTGAGATATGTCTTAAATTCTGAGTAAATAGTGAATTTTAATAATCTAATCAGTGTTGGTAAGGGTATGGGACCAACATTAGTATCATGTTGATTGAAGGAATTTTTAAGTTATAAGCAAACTAACGATGGTATCAAGTGTGAGATAGGCACTAAGCTCGTGACGTGATTTTCAAGAATACATAAAAGTAGAGTTTTACTGTCGTTACACATTTGTAGATATAGAATTTCAATGACCTTAAACTCTGTGGAAATAACGCTTTACTGTACTTAAATTTTTTACATGTAACCCTATGATATAAGTACCTTGATAAGGTTTTTGTAAGGTAGAATTTTTTGAGAGATTGAAAAGGTTGTTGACATTTATTCTCCTTATATCATCTTTCTCACAGTAATAAAAGAAGTTTATCTCCTTGTTTGTAAACGTAGGTTATATAAATAGAAATCTATCTCCTTACCATAGATGTAGGTTGCATAAATTGTTAAACTACTAAAATTCTTGTATTTTTTATTTATTTCTTCTTATATTACTTATATTTGGGCGACAATTAGTGATAAAGCATAGTTTTTGCTATCAAGATGTCTTTTCACAAGTTTGATATTGAGAAATTCAATAGATCAAATAATTTCACTCTATGAAAGGTGAAGATAAGTATGACTCTTGTTTCGCAAGAATGCACATGAGCATTGGAAAGAGGAGAAAATCTGCAAGAGAATTTTGGGGCACTGGAGAAGGAAGAGATTCTGTCAAAGGTGCACATAACTAATACTATAAGTTTAAGTGATGAGGTCTTGAGAGAGGTGGTTGATGAAACAACTGCCGCATTGTTATAAAAATAACTTGAAAATAAGTATTAAAATAAATCACTTATAAATCATTTATATCAAAAGTAGTGCTTATATACCTTGAGGATAATATAAAGTACATAAGCGAAAGATCACATTGCTAATTTAAACCGGAATCATCTTGGATTTACAAGGTGTTGAACTTACATTTAGGGATAAAGATCAATTCAAAATCTTTTTATATGCCTCTTCTAGTTCGTATGAGAATTTTGTTAATATCATATTAGATGGTAGAGAGATTATTTATGTTAACGATATGAAGGATGTTTTTGCAATCTTAAGAATTGTAGAAAAAGGTCTCTAATATATATGAAAGTAGATCAGATATAAGTTTGGATTGGAGAAAGAAAAAGGATATTGGAAATAGAAGTGATTAGGTATTGCAGCTCTCAAAATTAATTGTAATTCACTAAACTTTTTTATTTATCGTAGAACTAAGTCGAATCCTAAGAGAATTAAAAACTTGTTTCTTAATTTCAATTGTCCAAACAAAGTGGGGTTTATGATTAATTAACTAATGAACTAAATTTAATAAAGAATTAAATAATCAATTGAAACTAAAGATTGAGAAATTTAATTCTAATTAACTCAAATTCAGGGAAAATATGTAATAGTCGGTTTCCAAAACTACTAAGAGTTAAAGTGTTAGATTACTTAGTCACATGAATTACATCATATTAGAATGAATTTGGTGCATTTAGGATATGATTTTATGATTTCATTCACATGCATAATATGAACATACACACATGAATTTTGATTTAGAAAAATTGCACTAAATTGACATGTTTCGGGGTATGAAAATTTCAAAATAATTGTGACATGATTGTGCATTTCTAATGTCTTTTATTTTGATTTGTCAACAAAAAGAATTGATGGATTAAAATTAGAAATTTGGAGTTATTTGTCACAATTGGAAGATTTATGGACTAAAATGTACATTTTGACTAGGTAAATTTTCAAGTAACAAGATAAATTGACATGTGATAATTTAGGATGACTAAGCCTATAAATTGAGTGACATATGGTTGTAGAATTAAGTGACAAATGGCCTAGGAACTAAGTGACATTTGGCAGCCTAAAGAGAGGACATGTAGTTGGCCTAAACACTTGATAAGTGTCCTTAAACTCATCCTCCACTCTCACCACACGACACACACATGGCAGAGACCCTTCACTTATTGTTTCCTGCTAAAATTCTCTCCTTCTTCTTCCTCTCACTGCTGAAACTTAATCCTCCCTCACATCTCTATGTTTCTGCCTAAATTTTGTATTTGCCATTATCTTCTTGTCTTTGTTGAAACCATCCTACTCCCGTCTTGTTCCTAAGATGATATTGCATGCATATAAGGCAAAGCAGGCTTGAAATATTAAGGTAGCATTTGAACTAAACAAGTAAGTGAAGTATTGATCTATTCTGGCATGTGTTAGCAAAATTTTATAATTACTAGTTAGGGATGTATTGAATGTAGTGTTGATGTTGAAGTTGTGCTGGAAAATGATGGATGAATTGGTTACTTTTTTGTTTTGTTTTGGGATGCATGAAAACAGTAGTTTATAGGTTGTTATATGGATGTTTTAAGTTGGGATTTGAAGTATAATTGATGATGAATTCATGCTAGCTATAGTTGTTAATGAAGTGTTTTCAAATATAGAAAAGTTAAGACTGCATGTATGATGGTATAAAATAAATGGTAATGAAGCAAATGAGTAGAGTTTTGTGAGATCTAATGTAACCATTATGGAAACTAGACTAGTATAAAATGAAGTAGCTTTATAGGACATGAATTCTAGAAAAAATCAAATGGTAGTGATGTCTTTAAGTATGTGAAATTCGTGGAGAATTGAGGGAAGAAAGATAGTGCAAGATCGTGGCCCTTAGTGCACAATTGTGGCAAGATCCCCCATAATCACGAGCCTAGTTCTGGATTATTAATTTCTGCATTGTGTACATGTTGAACCAACTGAGAAAAAGTCACTTTAATTGGTGTATTTGGTCTTAATTAAAGCTTGGAATGAACTTAGATTGTTGTTTGATTAACTAGTTAAGAGCTTGATAAGTTTAGGTTATTAATTGATGTCATAACTTAAAGAATGTACTATTTTGATGTCAATGTATCCAAATATGGAAATTATGATGTGATAAAGGAATAAAGGTATTCTTATGAATGCAAACATGATCTTAAGGATATGAGTAATGTGTATTAGGTATGAATGAATGAGCATAGAAGAACATAAGGTAATTATGAATGAGAATTGGGTAATTGTATGAATATATATATCTTTAGAAAAGTTTGGTGAATGTATGATTGATGAATTTGCAGTAAATCAAACTTACTTAAGGTATAAACCTAACTGCAAAGTAGTTGTATACAAACTATAATGTTTGAATGGTCAAGATATTTGTATAAGAATACATACTTGGAAAATCAATTAAGCATGCATTGAAACATGACACATATACATGTGCATGATTGTAAATTCATATGATTAAACAAATTAGTGAATTGTGAACTATGTGAGTATTGCATGACAATAGACATACAAGGTGATCATCAACATCCAGACATTACCGGAACATCGAGGTAATAACTTTTCTGAAGTGTATTGTGAGTTAACTTAGACGTGTAAACTCATTTATATATGCTTCTGTATGAATTGTATGTTTAATATGGAACATGTGTACAACTAATTGATAAATGTTGGACTTAGATCCGAGGAGTTTGATATATGTTGCATGAGTGCACAGAAAAGAAAGGAAATGAAAATATAGCATATGAAATGATGCATCTCATCACATTGAAATGCATGATTGGATAAAGAGGTTGTGACCAGTGTCCTATGTGTGGAAAAGAGCTTTGAGCTCATGATTATGAAAAAGATCTTCAGGATCAGATAACATAGACTCGGTATCCACAATAGATACAGGCTAAAAATGATCTCAGTATCTGCAATAAATACGGGACAATAAATTAGGTTGATAAGCACCTGGTCACAACAAAATAAAATGGGAATGGAAACACATGTGCATTTGCATATACATCCCTACTTGTGTTAAATGTTGAATTGAAATGAATTATTGAATTATTTTGAAATAGTGAATTACAGTTGAAGTTAACGGAGGATGTGTTGTGATATGCAATATTAGCTTACATGATATGCTGGTGGAAATATGATAAACTTTCATATACTTATTTTTTGATTTGACTTGAGTGAATACATCGATGATGATTTACTCACTGAGTTTGAAAACTCTTCAAAATTGCAATATTATTTTTCAGGTTTAAGGGAGTTCTAGCTACTAAGGTGATATAGTAGAAGTCTAGTACTTACATTTGGGGACGAAAATGGCTCAAAGTTCTAATCAGCTGAATCTGAGAAGTCTAGTTAGAGTCTTATGTATTAGTATCCCATTTCATGTTATATTTTTGGTACTGAGATTAAATTCATAAAAATGTTGTGTAATGTATATATGGATTCTGAATTGTAGTGATACATGTGACTTTTATGTTTGTGAATGAAATGGGAAGAATTAAACACTTAGAATTCTTATGATATGTTTGATGGCTATGAGTTAGTTTAATTATCTTAATGTACCATTTTCATAGAGTATATTCTCAAATATCCTCTGGAATGTTTGGGCTTTTGCTCTATGGGAGTGATATGTTATAACTCGAGGCTAAAAGTCCTAAATATCCTTTGAAAAGTTGAGTTTAAAAGTCAGTCTACATCTCTTGTCATGCAGGTCATGATCGTGGCAAGCTAATTTGGTCTTTGTCATAATCGTGGTGCCCTCTCTGAATCTCCTCTATTCTTCGATATCTAATCTCAAACACTAATAAATACATCAAGGAACATCAAATACACAAAATTAAAGCTCAATATCATGTTCTAACTTATATAACACTCAAAATGAAAATATATAACCATCTACAAAATTCTAAACCTAAACATTTAAGTATGTGAAATTCTTGTAGAATAGAAGGAAGAAAGACAATGCATAATCGTGGCACTCAGTGCACGATCGTAGCAAGATCCCCCATAATCGTGGGTCTAGTTATGGATTGTTAATTTCTTCTTTGTGTACATGTTGAACCAACTGAGGAAAAGTCACTATAATTGGTGTATTTGGTCTTAGTTAAGGCTTAGAATGAACCTAGATTGTTTTTTGATTAACTAGTTAAGAGCTTGATAAGTTTAGGTTGTTAATTGATGTCATAACTTAAAGAATGTACTATTTTGATGTCAATGTAT
>JAOTAY010000006.1:23755149-23772004 GCA_025629805.1 Erythroxylum baracoense | reverse complement strand
AATTTAGCTTAAACACATCCACAACTTGTACCAATGTTATTTACTAAATTTCAACCCCTTAAATCAGAAATTATGATAATGAAACTCCTCAAATCAGATCTAGAAATTGCACACTAAACTAGCATGTAATTCACTTTTTTTGCCTCATTAAACTTTAAAGATTGTATTATACTAAAATCCCTTTAATAACCCAACATGTGAGTTATCGTTTATCATGTTTTTGGCACTTGAAACAAGCTAAAATCATGTTAAAACTTCAAAAAATCAAAACAAAATGTATAACTTATAACAAAGAGCAAACAATGCAAATTCAGCTCCTTCGGACATTCAAGATTGCTTCTTTCAAGTTCATTTATTCTCATCATCTTTCACTAGAATTTCTAAGCATATTAAACTCAAACGTATGTCAACATCATGTTGAGAAATCAAGAAAATAGGAGTAAACAATCAGCTCTTAAATCTGATTGCATAAATAGTCCAAGAGTAACACTTTCATATTGAAGTTGCATATTTCTAAAAATTCCAACTTTAGGAAATTAATTCCAGCAGGTTTTCTAGTTGCATTATAGCATTTAAATAACTCACTAAACATAACCAAACATAAACCAAGTATAGGCAACTAGTTCCATGGCATAGATTAATCATTATCAAGCAATTTACACAAAATATATGTGTTAGACGACCATTTGAGTAATAAATTAGATTGAGTAGTTATGGTATTTCTTCTTTTGAAAGATGTTTTAGGCCTTCAGCTTTTAATCCTTGAGACTTATAAAATCAGAAAATATATAATGAGATGTGAAAAATCACATGAAAATATTTAAACACAGCAGAAACGGAATAGATAGCGGCTAGAAGTTTTCTTGTCATTCATTTTACTACATATCCTCCAAAATTCCATATTCAATTACTAATTTCAATCAAGATGTTCTCCAATTAATTTTACAAAACTTAGTCATTGAAATCCTTTAACTTATGGCCTCATATACTAGGAAAGCATAGTAGACCAAAAAACCTTACCACACATACGTAAAGATGGGAAGGGGGTTTAATCATAAACTAGAACTAATTAATTAGAATAGAAACTTTTAAAACTAAAAACATAATATAAACAAAATCTAAACATGCATATTAACAAGCGATTAAGCATACATTAAGCCCATAAATTTAGTCATCTAAGTTTAGATTTTTATCACCGACATCTCGAGCTATAAAGTAGGCTAACTATAGAGATGCTTACCAACTGAGTTCTCCCTATCTCCCTTTACTAATTTAGAACCGAACTAGCTTGACTCTAAATTGATTAATGAAATTCTTTCCAAGAAGATATCATTAGCCCCAAAAATTTCAACCAACCAGCTAGCGAAATTCCTAGATCATACGACACTCTAATTACCTTAGCCTTTTGACCAACTAACGATTTAACGGTTGCTACTTGACTGGCTAAAATCAATAGCAATTATAGACTAAAGAGAAAGTGATAGCAATCAATTCACATTCAAATATATCAAGATGTCTCTCAATCTTATAAGAACATGAATCGTAAATAAATTGGCTCAAGCATTGCACAAATACAGAAATACTCGTAATGGTATAATTAAATTGAAAATAATTGTCTCAAATTATCCAAACAAAGAACTAAACTGAAATTCTAAAACTTTTAAGCAAATTAAATTTAAAGAACTAGATACAAAGAGAGTAAGAGTGAGAGAGACTCATTCGATTGATAGCCCCGACTCAACAGATAGATGATCACTTTAAACCAATAGCTTGAAACATGAAATCCTCCTCCAAAGGTTTTGACCCAGCTTAATTTCGATAGTTTTGTATCTCTCATACCACCCAAACACCTTCTCGCACTAGCCTTCTTCACCAATAGCTCTCGAGTTTTATTTTACTCTCAATTTCCAAATGATTTACTCAATCTTGATGGTTTTTTATCTTTCCACTGCGGTCCTTTCTTTTTGTTAGCTGTCGAGACACCCAAGAGTTACACTTTTATGGCTCTTTATTAGGCTTCCTCTTAACTCTCTTATTATGAAGAGAATTGGAGCAGAGAACGTCCCTTTCCACTACTACGTTTTTATACGTTTTTATCTTGATTGCTGCTTATATGATGCTTCATCTTAGGCCAGCTACTGTGTGTTTTAATTCTTCTATTGTGTCATTTCTATCTTGATTTCTTCCGCTGAAGTTGCCTTTTATTTCTACTGTCCACTCTCTGCATTGTTGTTTTTATGTGCTATTTGGACTGCTTCTATTGTTTACTTCTTATGGTGTTGTGTTTTTGCTTCATTATCCATCTACTAACATTTTGTTTTGCTTCCCACTGCTGCCTGTGTTGTCTTTTTATTGCCTTCTCTAATTGCATCAGTCCGTTAACCTACAATAAAAACATTTCAACTTAAGCTAATTTTACAGGAAAGTTTAAAAGAAATAATTTAGGCCTTAAATAATAAAATATGAATAATCATGCCCAAATGTTTAATAAAAATAACTAAAAGGACTAAGGTTTGGAGGATAAAAGAGGTAAAATTTTGCATTTATCAATGTTTTATACTTTTATTGTATATTTGATAATTAATTTGCTCCAAGTGCATTTATAGGTTATAATTGCCTTCATGGGCCAAAAAGAGGAGAATTCAGATGAAAACGTGGCATAAAACGAAGATGTGAAGCAAATAAGGGATATATGGTCGTGTCTATGGCCATGTATGCATTTAGCCCGAGCAGAATCGCAAATTATAGAGATTTTGGGACATACACAGTCCAGCACATAGTTGTGTATCAGACTATTTATCTCCTAGAAGCCCTAAAAATTACTATAAAAAGACATTATCAGAGCAAAAGAAAACAGTAGATATAAAGAGGTTATTCTAGACATAGTGATCATTCAAAAGGGGTGATATTGGTCCAGGGAAATGGAAAATGTAAAGAAATCATCAACTGATCTAGTAAAATACATCATCAAACCTCTATCTCTCAATAACATTCAATAAGAGATAAAAGGATATTTAGAATTACGAACTCGTTGTTTTCTATTTGTTTTTCTTTTAGTTTATGTTTGATTTTGTTTTCTATTACGTGTAACTAAATGCCTTGTTAGTGTCTATGTGTGATGAACCCTATTTAAGATATAATATGTTTTGATTCTTTTTATTTAATGCAATTGTTTTGATTTAGTTTATTGTGATTCGATTATGTTTTTAATATATGTTCTAATAGATTCAGAATATTATTACATAATCTAATTTCATAATATAGAGATTGAGAAACCCTTTGTATGAATAGATATACCATAATTGAAAAGAGTTTATTGCAAACCTAGAGATAGGTTGACATGATCTAGTAGTGGAATTCACAAATTGGTAAAGCAATCTTAGAAACTTTAACTTAAGTAATTTAGTTGATAAACCTAAGATTATTTGTTAGTAGTCTCAAATGATTTATTAGCCTACAATACGAATTTAGACAGTCCTATAGTCAATAAAACAATTTCATAATAAAAGGTTAATTATCTAGGGATTTTAGAGGATTCATCACCTAGGCACTAATTCTTAGATATTGAATGTTTTATAAGTAATTTGCATTGTCTCTGTGTTCATTGTTGTTACCTATTTTATTTAAATTGTTTGAGTTTTATTTTCTTTATTAAAAACCAAAAATCTATTCCGCAGGCTAGATAATAGGAGAAAGGTAATTACTAGTACTCATTATCTTTGTGGAATCGATTCGTACTTATTAGTACTAGCTATAACTACGTCGTGCACTTGCAGTAAAATTAATATTGGTATAGAAAAACCAATCCCAAAATATTTAAAGGCATTCTTTATCTTGTACATATTTAGATGCGTATGATAAATTCCATGAGATAATTATACATTACAAATAAAATTATAATGAGACTATAATTATGATATTCATATTGCATTTATGACATTATCCCTAAATTGTTCCTAGTCATTGTTTTATTAAGACTAGACATTAATAGAACGTAAAAATACTAGCACTTGTTATGTTTTTCCTTATAAAGGAAGTAGTCAAATCTCATAGTCTAAAGTATGGAGATACTTAAACAAACATGTAGGTATTTGTTAGAGAACAAGTTCATTAAGTTGATCCCATATGGGAAATCCATTTGGAACATTACTTATATGTCTGTGAAACTTCCCATTCTAATGATTGTATATGTGATCTTTTGACTTGAGGTCTCTAAAGTTATCTTTTGTAGGGATTGCTATATTTTGATAATACTTATGACCTATTCTAATCATACAGTTTAGTCGTAGTAATTGGATGTAGCATGAACAACATAGAGGTGGTTGAGTGATCAAGATATGATTCATCACCCTAAAGTAATTAGGGAGAATGTTCTATTGTTCTTGATTAGTATTGATTCAAGAAATCTTTGGCTAAGGTGGAATGAAGTTTTGTAAATAATTTACAAGTGTCATTATTTGAATCAATAGCTAATAGTGGAGAGCTAAGATGAATGGACTCAAAATATAATAGACATGAATTGCATACTTTATATCTAATTGGAACATTGCATGATGAAAGGATTGAGTTATACAAAAAAATCATATATGAAAAGATTAGTCAAAATCGCTTTGACATTCCTAAATATTTAGGTAGTCATGATGTGTTGCTAGACGCTAATCTTGATTTATAACTATAAATTGTTTAATTAGAGAATTAAAAATAGATTAAAAGAGTTTAATTTATCTAATCATAAATATGATTTAAGGTTATAATCTGTATTCATTGCCAATATACTTAGGAACCTAATGGGTCTCACATAAAGAACGGGTTGAAGAAAGAAAAGATATTTTATTCAATTGAGACTTGATTGTAAAGTTTGAAAAACTTTATGATTAAATATGAGATATTGGATCTTATTTGGGCATAATTGGTATTTAATTACAATTATTTGTAATTCAAATTAAGTTTAATTGGAATTATAATTTAATTTGAATTAAATTACTAAAATGTTCAAAACCTATTATAAATAGGCTTAATCTCTATTGAAGATAAAACTTATTACATAACCCTCTATGTAACAGTTACAGAGTTCTCTCAACCTATTATGTGGACATCATTAGAGATTAGACACTTGTGCAATTATGGTGGTTGCGATGGACCAATTTTTAAAATGGTTTGAAGGATACTATAGGATTATGATCAAGCTTCGAAATAAGGTACGAATTAAGATTCATTCTTTATCATAATTTAATTATTAATCATTTTATATAATTAAAGTGATATTAGTTTTAGGAAATTAAAATATGAAAAAAGTTTCATAATTATTTCGTCATGGTTAAGATCAAATCCCATTCTGATTTCCCAATAATGGTATCAGAGATGACTTTAATTCTATAATTTGATTAAATTCTCTTGATTGTTATTGATTTGATTAAAAATAACAAGGCTTAAAATATTGATTAATTAATGAATTTTGCTGAATACATATTAAGATTAATTTGTTAAAACCATATATGCTTCCTTTTTACTTTATGATTTCAGGAAATATAAAATTGCTAACTCTAATATGAAAACTTGGATTGGTTTGGTTTTCTTGATTTACAGGGTTTGCACGAATTAAAACTTAGCATTGTTGGGTTTATTAATGAAACATATGGCAGTGGTTGAGAACCACAAAAACTTACGAGTTATTCATTATTTGTTGTGATTTTTGGTTGTATTTTTGTGTCGTTTGGTTGTCATAATAAGCTTTGCTGTTGGGCGTCTGTGGTTATTGGTTGTTGCAATTGTTAACAGCAGAAGGAAACACTAAATGCTAGCGGTGAAGCAACAACGAGGCCACTGATGGCCTGTGACATCGTTGGTGAGAGGTCATTAGTGAGGAGAAGAGGCAGTCTCGCATTGATGTGTGAATGAGATGTCGGAAGCTTATATCGTGTAGAGGTGATAACGTAGCGTGTCGTAACACTTCTTAAAATAAACTAGACCTACAACTATAGTAGTAGTGAGTCTAGGTAAATCCCACAGAGAGAGTGTGTAAAACTTTTAAAATGAAAATAATCGGTGTTTAGGTTTAACAGGGAGGGTTGGTTGATTTTCTAATAAGAAAATAAAATAAAACTAAGCTAATGAAAACAAATTAAATAAAACATGCAAAAATGATGAAAGTGATGAATTCGTTAGGAACCCAATTCTTTGGTTCAATCTTAGCCTCATTAAATTGTTGTTCTTATACCTCTCCTACTAACTATTAATCGTAAATTAACAGCAAGCTCTGTTAACCTCGATTTTCCCTTAGGTCATGTTTAATTAGCTCGTTAATTAAACCTTGTCATCGAATAACCTAGGATACGATCTCTAGATTTAATTGGACAGCTGCATTACAAATTAGGAAAACAAATTAATGAAGGTAACAACCACACAAGCTTGGGTCATTAACCTAGGTTATGTTATCCCTAATGATTGAAAACCATTAGTCGCCATAAACGAATCTCAATATAATAATTATGAATTATATTGAAATTCTAATATTGGGTTCTTACATAAAAATAATAAAGCATTCAATCATTTTCACATAGGATAACACAATCAATCCCTAAGAGAAAGAACAACAAACAATGAGAGAAATGCTTAACCAGGCGGCGTCGATGTCACATCTAAACCGGCGTTGGGAAACCAACCCTCCATATGTCTCTCAAGGTTGAGAGCTTTCTTTTCCCTCTTCATTCTCTCCTGAAGCTCCATTCTCCTTTTAGCCGAAAACACCTAAAAACATTCATTTTCTTTCAGTCATTACCAATATGTTGTTTTTATATGAAAAAACTCCAAAATTGGATTAATTTATCCTAAAGATTCATTTCAATTGGAATTTGGTTATTCACCATGTACGAGGATCCCCACTAAGCATCCATGGCTGAATGGTTAAAGCGGCTAACTTATAATTGGCAAGTTCGTAGGTTCAATTCTTACTGGATGCACGTCAAATGGTATCATGAGTGTGACAAACCTTCTCACGGCTGTAAGATCGTTCTCACAGCCATGAGTGGTGTCTCACAGCTATGAGTCAATACTCACAGCTTTGACAAGTTAATGGCATAGTCGTGACTCCTTTCTCCTTGTTCTTGAGACTCACAACTGTGAGAAGTTAATGGAATAGTTATGACTCGTTTCTCCTTGTTCTTTTTGTCTTTTTCTAGCTCCATCCTTCATCTTCTTTGTATTTTCAACATATGTCTCATCTTTCTTGGCATTTTCTTGTATTCTCTTGCTTTTAATCTTCTTCTTCTTGCTCTATAAAGACAAGTGAGTATGAATATTTGAAAAATGGCCCAAATATTGTGCTTTCTAATCACTTTAGCTTTTTCACATTTGAATTTTGCCAAAAACCATATATTAGTCAAAGTGAATATCTTAAACATTTTCACAGCAATAATCACTAAGTGTTATGCAATAAATTCGTAATCAATTAAGCACATATCAATTTTCCCCACACTTAGCTTTTGACCGTCCTCAGGCAAAATATCAAAATTAAGATCATAGACCCAAAACATTGACTAATTTCTATATGTTCCAAGAATGCATAATCATAAGCAAAGATGAATGACTTTCCAAATTCATATCAAGAATTTAACATTCAACGCTTCTACTTATGATCAATCAACATTCCATACCTTTAAAAACTGAGCAATCTAATGGTAGACTTGGAAAATATGTTTAAAGAAGATATATTGTCGAGTACACTCAACATCATTCATAATCAAGACATTCCACAACTTTGCATATCATTTCATTTCCCCACCATTAAGGTTCACATGCAAAATCATGGATTAAAGGACTTTTCAAGGTTATAATGTGGGAAAAGGTAAGGTGAGATGTATTTGGGTCAAGTAGCATGAAAGTCATTAAAGCTAGTGAAACAAAAATAACACTTAATGTAACATAAAATGCAAAAACCAAATTCACTCAAAATTGCGTGCATCAACTATGATGAATGCAAAAATAATGTTTCATTGCTCAAACTCGAGCTCTCACACATGAACCATAAGAAGCATAAATCACTCATAAAAGTTGATCATAAACAAGACTTTGTAACTATAGGGAGTGACCATTGAAAGAAACATCCACCTTATATCCAACATACTACAACTTTAGGAGGAAAGATTAATCATAAATGACTTTTTAACACATATGCACTTCCTCCTTGATACATTTATTTAAACATTTTTCTTTCTTTCTTTTTCTTTTTCTTTTCTTTTCCTTTCTTTTGCTTTTCTCTTTTCTTTCTTTCTTTTTTTTATATTGACGTTGAAAGAAACTATATCAACATGGTAATTTCAATGAAATGACATAAAATAGCATTCCAACATTATAACCAACCCACACATATGTACACCACTACACTTATACTTTTGTATATCCACAAACTCAACAATCAATAAATGTTCCACTAGCTTTAATGCTTAAGAAGGACATTTGGTTAGGTTTAAAGCATGTAATGTGGTTAATACAAAAAGAATAGCTAATAAAGCTCAAGGGGGCTTATCAAAAGGAAAATCATATAATGGGTAGGCTATTTGGTTAATGTAATTCATGAAACAAAGAATGTCTAATCATATCCATGTTAATGCATGTGATAAAAATTTGGTCTTGAATAGAAATCAAAGCAAAGTTAGGATGTACATGTCATGAAGGTCGCATATAAACAAAGAAAATGAGAATGATATGGATGTATCAGTCTATAAAGGCTCAAAATCTCACCAGCTTTATCTACCACTAGTGACTACTCTTCTAAAGATACTGCACATTAACCAATCGCAAGAGCAAAATTACATGCTAAATTTGCCATGAAATTCTCTATTCATGACTATGTAATCGTAGAACTGATATAAAACGAGAAAATGTTTGTTTGTTGTTTTATTCTCTCTCTCATTTTGATTGAAAATTTAAAAACAAGTAAAAGCAAACCAACGTAGAAACACACATGCATAACCTAACTAGTGCGAAAAAGTAAAAGAAAAGAAATTTACTTCCCTTAGGTTGCCTCCCAAGAAGCGGTTTTGTTTAGTATCACTAGCTTGACTCCATATTCTCCTCACGTGATGAAATTATTGTCTTCAGGTATCATAGTTTGAGCCAGTTCCACATGAGGTTGTTCATGATAGGGTCATGGTTGATAATCCGTCATATTCAACACATTCACTATCTTCAGAATCTCAAGTTCTACTAAGTCCATGCTCTCGGGAAATATTTCGAATGAGTCTTCACCTTGTTCATCCTCGTTCAATTTCTCTAACCTACTAGATAAAGGTAAAAAGTCAGTCTTAACAACAAATTGGAACTCAGTATTTACCTTTGAGCTAAAAGATGTATCTTTTTCTGCTTCAAGCTCCTTCTCCACTCCTTAATACAAACAATTCCTTTAGTAATACACTCAAGATTCTCAAGCTCCTCATCACTCTGTAAGATCTCAGCACGAACGTCTACTAGGTACACATCAGGTTGATATGGCTACTCCTCTTTGCTTTGTGATTCTAGGCGTTCGATCCTTACTACCATCTAACCCACCTCGTTTACCACATTTTAGAGTTTAGACAATGTATCTTGATGGATTTGTTCCATTTCCTGCTGGAATTGTTGTATACTCTATTGAATATTCTGTTGAAATAGAAGATTGTTAGCAGTCATAATATTAAGCAAGTCTTCTGGAGATGTACCTAAGTGGTGATAAGAATCTTCTGGTCCATATGGAATTGTTGTGTATCCAAACTATCATGGAAGTAATTTGGCTTATTATCCCATCCATAACTAAAGTTTATTTGATCAGTCCAAACTTGGTTATAAGATTGGAAATATGGGTCATAAAAAAAACTTCTTCCATCCATGAATATTTTTTAACACAGTAAACATTAAACAAAAATTAAAAAGATCAAGAAATAACTGAAAAGAAACAAATTGCAAACAAATACGTACAAAACACTAATTAAAATCAAGAACAAAAACTAAATCACCGCACTCCCCAACAATGGTGTCAAAATTGATAGCAATGCATCGTAACACTACTTAAAATAAACTAGATCTACAACTATAATAGTGGTGAGTCTAGGTCGATCCCACAGAAAGTGTGTGTAAAGCTTTTGAAATGAAAATAATTGGTGTTTAGGTTTTAAGGGGGTTTTGGTTGATTTTCTAGTAAGAAAATAAAATGAAACTAAGCTAATAAAAACAAATTAAAGAAAACATACAAAAATGATGAAAGTGATGAATTTGTTAGGAACCCGATTATTTAATCCAATCTCAGCCTACACCTAATTAGACATGTTTCATTGAATTGTTGTTCTTATAACTCTCCTACTAACTATTAATTGTAGAATAAAAATAAGCTTTGTTAACCTCAGTTTTTCCTTAATTCTTATTTAATTAAGAGACGCTCGTTAATTAAACCTAACCATCAAATAACTTAGGATATGATCTCTAGATCCGTATTACGAGTTAGGAAAATAAATTAATCAGGGCAACAACCACACAAACTCAAGTCATTTAACCTAGGTTATGTTATCCTTAATGATTAAAAACCATTAATCGCCACAAATGAATCTCAACATATCAATTACGAATTATATTGAAATTCTAACAATGGGTTCTTACATAAAATAATCAAATAAAGCATTCAATCATTCTCACATAACACTTAAACATCAAATATAGGATAACACAATCAATCCCTAAGAGAAAGAACAACAAACAATGAGAGAAATGCTTAACCGAGTCATCAGCATCGATGTCACCTCCAAACCAGTCTCAAGAAGCTAGCCCTCTATAGTTGAGAGCTTTCTTTGCTCTCTTCATTCTTTCTCGAAGCTCCACTATACTTTTAGACGAAAACACCCAAAAACTTTCATTTTCTTTCGACCGTCACTAATACGTTGCTTTCATATGAAAAAATAGGTTGTTTGGTGAGGTTGCATCATGTCACATCCGTGACTTGGTGTGTCACGCTCGCGACACACCACCTCACCAAACAACCGACACACCTTCTCACGACTATGAGACACTTCTCACAGCTGTGAGACACCTTATCATACTCGTGAAACCCTTCTCATGGCCTTGAGCTGTGAGACACCTTCTCACAGTCATGAGTCAATACTCACGGTTGCAACTGTTAAATAACTGCTTTAAAGGCAATCACCTTTAACATTTATTGTACAAATCATTTTATGATTAATAAAGGCATTTTTCATTATTTCGATGTTTATACGTTTATGGATTTGATGTTGATCTTAATTTGAGTTAATGAAGTCCTTGATACAAAATATAATATAGAGAAAATCATGATGAGATTATGATGATGAGATTCTTATCATGTGTAATTACGTTATTATCTAAACTTTCCCTAGTTATAAGATTAATGAGATGGGATATCATTAATCTGGATATACTGGGGCATGTTATACTCCTTGATTAGATCAAGCAGTAGATCTCATAAGCTGTAGACATGAGTTGTTTAGAGTTATCATGTGGATGCTTACTAAGGGTAGTAAGTACATTGGATTGACCTACTATGAGATAATCATATGAATATTCTATTTAAGTGTCAATGATAGTCTCATCATAGCAATGGTGTAAATATCCTTTGACTTGAGGTGTCCAAGGATATCTCGAATGCTAATCCTATTTTTTGACTCCATTCATCGATGTCTTTTAGGGGTTACTCATAGGGTGGTGATTGGGTACAACTTAAAATATTCAAAGGTAATTGAGTAGCTAATAAAGGATTCACCACTCCTGATGAAAGGAGATGATACCCACGGCCTCTTGTTAGGGTCATTACTCGGGAGTCTCTGGCCAGAGCAAATATATGTCATAAAGAGAGTCTTAATGATACATAGAGTAATGAGATCCATAAGACAAGATCTAATAACACTTGGACTAGATGTGACGTAGTCAATATAGTGGGAGTTGACACTTTGACCATACTCAAAACCAAATAGGGTATAGATGGTGAAAGGACAAATTGTATGGCAACATTACGTACGGAAGGGTTCGTATTCAAACCACGGACTTTTCGATCAATTGGGGGTCGTGACGTATTACTAGATACCGCTCTTGACTGACTTGAATTAAATGTTAATTCAAGTGGCCAACATAATTGGGAACCTAATGGGTCACACACATAAGAAATCTGAAGGATGAGTAAAATGGTCTTAAATGGTGATTCAAGGTATGAGAGAGTATTTTAGGATTGTATCGCGATGTGATTGTGGTAGAAAACATTGCAAGGAATGGATTCGAAACAAGTGTTGTTGGCTTCCATTAGTGCATGCTATTCATGGTCATTAACTTCCTATAACTTTCATTAATGCATGTTATTCATGACCATTAACTTCCCATAACTTTCCATTAGTGATGGAGTTATGGAAGGCCAAATGGTGCAGAAAATTGAGATGATTTTCGTGCATCTTGTGTAAGACACAAAAATAGGAAATGAAAGGTTCTTTTTCACACACATTTTTTCTTTCTAACTCTCTCAAGAGTTTTTGTCTTTGCTAGCACAAAGAAAGAATTCTAGTAATCTTCTAGTGAGGTTTCATCCTTCTATCTTTGTGTGGACTTTCATTAGCGATGTTCTACATTGATCGTTATGGTTTACGACAACCCAACATGGAGAAGATTAAAGAATAAAGGAAATCATCAGAAAGGTATGTAAACATCTTACATTCATGTTTGTGTTTTTCTATATCTATACACATTAGTATATCTGGTTTTCGAGGTTCTGTTTTATTTCCACTGCGTATATTTGATATATAATATGTATGAGATGCATAATCGGAACCTAACATGATTGTATATTCATATGGTTAAACAAATTAGTGATTTGTGAACTATTTATATATTGCATGACGATAGACGTGCAAGGTGATCGTTAACATCCAGACATTACCGAAACATTGAGGCAATAGCTTTTCTAGAGCGTACTGTGAGTTAACTTAGATGTGTAAACTCATTTATATGTGCTTCTGTATAAATTGTATGTTTAATATGGAACGTGTGTACAACTGATTGATAAATGTTAGACTTATATCCGAGGAGTTTGATATATGTGGCATGAGTACATAAAAATGAAAGGAAATGAAAACATAGCATATGAAATGATGCATCTCATCACATTGAAATGTATGATCAGATAAAAGAGTTGTGAAAAGAGTGACCGATGTGCACAAAAGAGCTTTGAGCTCAGGATTATGAAAAAGAGCCTCGGGCTTAGATAATATGGACTCAGTATCTATAATAGATACTAGCCAAAAAATAATCTTAGTATCCATAACGAATACGGGACAGTAAATTGGGTTGATAGGCACTTGATCACAACAAAAAAAATGAGAATGGAAACACATGTGCATTTCCATATACATCCTTACATGTATCAAATGATTGAATTGAAATGAATTATTGAATTGTTTTGAAATAGTGAATTATAGTTGAAGTTAATGGAGGATGTGTTGTGATATGCAATGCTAGCTTACATGATATGCTTGTTGAAGTATGATAAACTTTGATATACTTATTTTTGTGATATGACTTGAGTGAATACATCGATGATGGCTCACTCACTAAGTTCACAAACTCATCAAAATTGCAACGGTGTTTTTCAGGTTCAAGGGAGTTCTAGCTATTAAGGTGATATAGTAAAAGTCTAGTACTTGCATTTTAGGAACGGGAATGGCTTAAAGGTTTGATCACTTAAATTTGAGGAGTCTAGTTAAAGTCTTGTGCATTAGCATCTCATTTCATGTTATATATTTAGTACTGAGATTGAACTCAAAAAAACATTTTGTAATGTATATATGGATTCTGAATTGTAATGACATATGTGACTTTTATGTTTGTGAATGAAATGGGAAGAAATGAACATTTAGAATGCTTATGATATGTTTAATGTACATGATATGTTTGATGCCTTTAATGAGTTGGTTTGATTGTCCTAATGTACCATTTTCATAGAGTATGTTCTCGAATATCCTCTAGTATGTTCGAGCTTATGCTTTATAGGAGTGGTATGTTACAAAATACCTCAAACAATTGTAACTCCAATCATTGACTTAGAAAAAACAATTGTCACAATTCAAGCAGTTATTCTGAAATCTATTAGGAGAGTCATAATAAGTTTCAAAAGTTTTTTAAATTAATAGGTTCAAACCTTGTATTCAAACCAAAACTTACCGTTAATTGATCAAGTATGATAACATTCCATATCAAGATAATGATAACAAGAAGCTTAATGAAAAAGACTAATCCCTAAATTAAATAATTGAGATAACTACAACTATTCAATTTATATCTATAAATACATTATAAGAGTTAAGATATTTAGTGACAAATTGTTTTGTGACAAACTATTATTTCGTCATAGGTATGAAGGTTTTTGTGACAAGACAATTGATTGACACTATTGTTTGGATTAATTGTAATTATTTATTCTTTCTGTCAATAATACAATAGTAATTGTGACAATTTAGTATCTTTCACAATTAAATTGTCACTATTAATATATTAATAGAGTCAAATTTTCTTCTATCACTTAGTTCTGTCACTAAAACCATATGTAATTTGACGCCAAAGTAATTTTGGCAGGAATAAATTGTAATTGTGACAAAATATATATTGGTTACTAATATTTTCTATTTATTGTGACAAAACATAGTTTGGTCACTAATTTTTTCTCTTACTGTGACAAAATGATTTACCATCATACAATATTTTACTTTTTGTGAAGAGAAATTTTGTCAATAAAAATTTAATTAGTTATTGTCTACTTAATATTGTCACAAAAACGGAACTATCACTATAGTTACTACTATTTGTAATTTTTGTGACAAGAATTTTTATTGTCACTTGATCGTCAACTTTTTGTTACAATCGTAACAAATTAATGATAACTATTTTTTTATTATAACATATGAAAATTAACCACTTTAATGATTAATTTTGTCATTATTGTACGAATTTTAGGAACTAGAAACTACTTGTCACGCTTTTTTAATATTATTATTTGCAAACAAATTTAAATATTTTCTTATAAAATATTCAAACTAAATATATTGATAATCCATATATTAAAATTTAAAATAATAACTTAATCTAACATTATCTTAAAAAATTTGAATAACAACTATAATTTTATCACAAAAGGTAACATACACTTTCTCTAAATTAATAGGTTTTTAGAAAAATAAATATGATTTTTTAATAAAAATTAATTCACTTAACCCTTTTTGTGATTGATTGTAGCTAAACTGATAAGGTTTTTATAAAAATAAACAAGATTTTTATTAAATGAAAAATTAATTCATTTGACCCTTTAACTATTTACTATTGCCACAAGCTTATAAATTATATTTTATTGTCTAGAACACCGCACCGTATAGGTTGGTACTGGTCATACTGACAAAAAATTGATATCTTACTAAACTCTGATACTAGTTGGTATTAGCTCTTTCTGTTGCAATTTTATAAATTTAAAAAATTATCTAAAATAGTACTCAATATTGACCAATATCAGTATCATATCGTTTCGAAACCAAATTCGATACCCAATTTGTTACGATATTCATAAGAGTGTTCTATATGCTTAAACTCCCTTCAAAATTAGAATTTAGTAGTTATTTGATGAATTATTCCAGTAAAATGTAAAATATCATATGTTTTTTAAAAACAGTAGACTATTAAATTTTTAACTAAATTTTTTATCATCTTTATTCGATTAAAGATGATAATTTAATTCGGACCTAATTCAAATTTTGAATTAATTTAATTGAGTTATTGAAAGGGTGAGGTCACCATTTTTACCTCATCAAACTTCTGATCTTACTACTGTTCCCTAGCAAGCTTATCAAACTCCAAGGTAAGAAGATACTTGAAGTTTTTAAGGCTCTGGTCCTTTTTTTTTGGTATAATACTCATGATGCAATGCGAAACTCTGCGAAAATGTTTTTACTTCCCCCTCCCATTCTAATAGAACTAGTGATCCTCTTCGGATGAAAGGAACTTTGAAACTCAAGAAAGAGTGGAGGCAGCTCCTTTGAGTTTTAAAAGAAGCTTTCCTATTACAACAAGTTATTAACAATCTGTTGGATCCCATAGGTTAATTCCTTTATTGTTCCATATTCTTAAATTTTTTATTTTCAACCTACAATGAAAGCATGCCATAAATTTTACCACATTTCACTATTATAGGTCTGCTTAGTTTAAGTTTTGAATGTAAATGGTCTTATTGCATCATGCTCAACAATCTTTATAGCTTATTCCTTTTGTGCAGACCTGTTGGATCTCTTTTGAACTGGGATGAAGTAAAGAGACCCTTTAAAGATGATGTGCAAGCAAATCCAAGACCATCTATCAAAACTTCATTTGTTGCTTCTTGCAATTCTGGAACTAGTGTAATAACTAAAATTGATAGAGTCCAGGACTTGCAAAGAGTCATATCACCTCCTTTGATTTTTTTAAATAGACAGACATCAAGTAATTCAAAACAAACTTATGTTCAAAGGTAAAGTACTGTTTATATATTTGGCCTTTTAGATACCAGGATTGACTCCTAACTATATGGATGTCCCTGACATTCCAATCTTTAAGAATTAAGAAATATGTTCTGGTGCTAAGGGTGTAGTAAAGAGGGATGCAGTTTACTATTTTCTTCTTATACATCCAGTTTGTTATACCTTTGAGCCATGTCTTTATATTTGTCTCATTCGTCCTAAGTTACTGTTAGTATTTTAGGGTGGTTGAGTGTAACATCCCGTTACCCATGTTAGGGCTATAATTGTAAATTATGGGAAATTATGAGAAATTAGGAAAATGCACATCATGCATAATTAAT
>JAOTAY010000006.1:23734268-23755049 GCA_025629805.1 Erythroxylum baracoense | reverse complement strand
AAGAATGAACGAAATTTATATTTTTGAGTCTATGATCGAATTACAGTATCAAACGGGAGAGTACCTTGGCTAGGCTTATCTTTATATTGTTTTCAATCTTTATTTTAATTTCTTTCTGCGTAATTTTGTATTTTAAAATTAATCATCTCCAAATCAATTCTTTTTACAATTTTATTTATTTTTATTTTTATTTTTAGTTTTATTTTTATTTTTGATTTCACACAAATAAATAATTACTACATTGGTCTCTGTGGTTCGACCCTATTCACCACTTTACTCGCTTAAGTGTTCTAGAGTAGGAATTTATGTTTGCTGGTTTGACACGCCATCAACAGATTAAACCTCGTAAGGAATCAAGATTAAAATTAAGCTATATGTCCAGGTGATTAAAAGTTTACTTAAGGTTACAATTTTTAAGTTTGCAGATGGTACAATGTTATGGAAGAGTGTCAAGCAGACACATGTAGTTTCCTCGACCATGTATGCAGAGTGCATGCTATGGGGCTGCTTCACAAACGGTTTAGCTCAAACTTTTAATTTTTGAGTTGTCTGTGGTTGATTCAGTGGCTAAACTCATTCGGTTGTAATGTGATAATAAAGCTTTTATATTGTTTAATAAAACATTGAATATCATAGGTCTTAGCATTTTGAGGTTAAATATTTGACCATAAAGTAGTTGATACAAAAAGGTGACATTAAGGTTTGGAGCATTTAAAGACTGAGAAACTATAAGTCGATTCTTTAACTAAAGGACTTTACCCACTTGTGTTTGGAATACAAGTATATAGTATGGATGTTTTGAAGTCTTTAGACACTGTTAGTTAAAAGATTGTTATGATTGCTCCATGTACATTTATACGTTTTGATGTATTATGACGGTATGATGGTTCATCAATAAGGATGATCATTGTTTATCCTCAGTAATACATGTTATCATACATTGTCATAATACATATGGAAGTCTTAAGATTTATGTCAATCTTAAGCTTTTAAAGATCATTGGGCATTTAGAAAGATTGACCTTGAGTATATGTTATTAGACGCATACAAATTTATATGAATATATCCTTAAAGTTTCAAATGACATAGGGAGATATAAGTTTTTTAATCCCATAAAGGTTCTCTAATGCAGTTTAGCATTCAAATGGAGAACATAAAGGTTTTCTCTAATGTTGCTTAGCATTTGGTGAGAGGAAACAAGTTTTCTCTAACGCTGTTTAGCATTCGGTAAGAGAAAATACGATTTCTCTACTGCAGTTTAGCACATGCAGTTTAGCATAAAGTTGGAGAAATCGAGACCTACAAATGAAGATACGTATTAAATTATAAAGGTATCATCGTAGTATACCACACTCGATTTTCCCATTCATGTTAGTGAGGTATTAGATATGCGTGATTGTATTGGATCTGTGTCGCACATGACACATGTATTTCATACTTTTCGGTATCGAAAGCCTTGCAGGAAAGAATGATGGACTTTCATTATCTTTAGATTAAATGTTTGTTTTTAAACTTAGTCGACTAATACAATAGCATAGCTTAACCAAGTTTTTAAACTGTTTTTAAACTTTAGTAAAACTTCAATTAATAATTGTCCAAGGTAGAGAATGTTAGACATTTTTGTCCCTAGGGACATTTTTTGTCATTTTCTATTAAGTGGACAACTATTAATCGTAATTTTAGTTTTTAAATAAATTATCGGTTAAGTTACGTAAATTGATCCAGATAAAGATAATAAAGTGGCTTAATAAATGATCTAAATCAATGGGTTAAAGTCTGGGTAAAAAATAGATCCTTTTTAGTGTGGATCTAGTCCATATCGGCCTTGTAATGGGAAAGCCCGATATGAAAGCTATATATATAGGTTAAGGTCTCCTGCAATTGCTCATATCAATCGTAAGCATAAGGATTCTCTGACCCGTTAAAAGAGCTTCTGTATTGAGAAAACTGTAGAAAGACCTAGACTGCGGCCCGATGATGGATTCTTGTGAGAACGGTGGTGGATTCGGGTTCATTTCAGCTTCGGAAAGCTCATTTAAAGTTTCAGAACTGAAATCAGGAACATTTTGTATTTTCATTTTTTTCCTTTTTACATTTGATCCGGGATACGTAATTAAGGTATCGTTACGTATTACATACTTCCCTATTAACTGCCGAGAAAATGATAAAGTAGGACTATATAGTCAAAACTTAGCACTAAAAGCTAGAGCTTAGTTTACAGAGTAAGAGCTATATCCTAAAGAATCAGGGGCCTACAAGGCTTTCATAAGGAGTTGAAATAATACAAACAACTTGGTCATGTTTAGCTCAAAACTAGAAAAACGGTGAGGAGTTTGTGCCTACTGGTAACTAGAAATTCATAAAATCCAATATAATTAGTTTTGCCCCAACTTTATTTGCAATTACTATCAATAAGGTAAGCAACATCCACTTGCCATTTTCATGCTAGTTCAGATATTAGGGAGCCTTGTTATAATGAATTATCTTGTCCAACTTGTGTTCGTCATCGTTAGAGCGTGAATGGTTTGCTTTGAGTCTTTGAAGATTATTGCATTTTTCTTTTGGCAAATTGCATGGATCAAGCAATTCAAAATAATCATGAATATGGTAAAGTTTGCATGATGTTTTAATTTTTATTCACCTATATATAACACTATGCGATCTTACTCTCTATGCTGACAATGATATTGTATAAGTTCTGTATCTGATTCCATAGGATCATGTAAAATGGAATCCAAAAAAGAGATAATTCACATTCTCTAATTACCACCAAACCTGCATTTAAGGATCAAAATCTTTGTATTACCTTTTGGCATTTCCTTTTTTTTTTGGTTCTATACTTGATTACTAGCTATAGAATAATCGTAACCCTTGCAAGATTATGCTCAAATTACATAAGTTTGTACCAAGTTATCTTTTGCATTGGATTTCTAAAAATTCTTTGGCAAGATTTATTGGTGAATTATTTAGATGGATGCCTCATCCATTCCATGTATTCTTCCCTGCTTGAGTTTGGTCTGTAATTGGTAAGTTTTCTACTATTCTTGCACTTATAAGGTGGAATCGCCCACCCTAGGCACCCCCCACCCCGGCTCGACAGAGTGGTGAAGGGGTAAATCACGGTTTAATCTCACTCAGTTCTTAAGAGTTTTCTACTATTCTAAAGACACTTATGAAGTTACAAGACCAATCGTTCCCTTGGGATTGTCTATTTAACATTAAATTGGTCTAATAATATTGCCTTAGTCTACATATCTATAACTTGTAGATAGGGCCTACCTCACACGAGTTTCCATATCAAAACCCAGAAGAATTCCCATTCCTAATCGTACGATTTATCTCTTGTGCACATTTTGTGTATCAGGTTCATAATTTGAGTCATTATCTTGGAGCAGCTTGCTTTGGTTTTCACAATTAAAAAACTTTCTTCTTTTAAGAAATATAACTGAACCTATTTAACCTAAAAGGCTTCTTTATCCTTGAAAATTATGTAAGTTCTCGTTTTCATGATCACTATGCCAATTATTTTAATTGAAATATTTCAAAGTCCTTTAACTTTGGGTGAGCTACTTCAATCTACTAGACTTTGGCTCGTAAAGAGTTTGAATACTTTTGACTAGGATATTAAATGAGACATTGGTGATATACAGTTCAATCCACTGTATAAACACCTCAGGGAAATTAAAAGCCTTCAGTACATTAAGAATGAAACCTCAATAATCTATTAAGTCGTATGCTTTTTTGAAGTCAACTTTTAGGGCGCAATTCTTACTACTCTTCTTAGAGAAGTTTTTAGTAATTCCCTGCACTAAATGAATGTTGTCACCGGCCAACCTGCCCACTTTAAACACCTTGCTACTGACCTATATGGTTAGGTAATGTTAGCTTGAGTCTCTTAGCTATAATCCTAGCAATGATTTTGTAAATTGTGTTGCAAAAAGCAATAGGTCTACAATGTTTGATAGAACTTTGTTCTCTACCTTTAGGGCCTGCTTGGTTGGATATTAATTAATAGAATGGAACGGAACAATATGGAACGGAAGGGAACGGTTTATAATGGAATGGAATGTAATATAGTGAAAAGTTGTTTGGGAGGAATGGAAGGGTTTATAATGTAACATGGTGAAACATTGTTTGGAAGATGGATGGAATGGAATGTAACGTATACTAAATGACTATTATACCCCTGATATTAAAATGATTATTGCAAGAGGCTTAACACTATGATTTTAAAACAAAAATCATGTCCAATTAAAAGGTCATGTGCAACTGTGACAAATAATTTTTTACATATTTTCTATTTTAAAAAGTCACGCACATACTTTACAGAAATTTTTGTACCCATTCTAGATTTGTCTTGCTTCTTCCTCAAATGCCATTCCTATTGTTGTTTATTGCTCCGTATATAGAAATTGCCCTCATATGGTAAGGCTAGGAGATGAATGTCTCTAATGCATAACTTCATGTCTTCTATATAATTCTTTGTGCAGACATTGCCATCAGCTTCATTTAGATCCCTTATAGCATTAACATCAACAATAGTTAAGCACGGTTCTTGCATATTGGCAACAATATCCCTGAGTTTGTTCCATAGGGAGATTCTTTAAAATTGTGATTGAAACTATGTATCATAATTATATTGACTACCCACAGTTCTTGAAAATACTTTGTCTTGATGTGAATCACTTGATGTAGGATTTATGTGTTTAAAACATTAACTTCCTCCGCACTGTAGAAAAGTAAAATAGTCCCATTATGGTGATATTTGTATTTATCTATAATCTTCCACTTATTATGTTAAAGGTTGAGGAAGGTGCATTTTTCCTTCTTGATCCTAGATTCCAAATTACCAAAAGTAATTAGTTTATTCTCCAATATGAACTTGATAACTTCTTATTGTTTTGTGGGTGAATTTAGACTCCTTACATTCTAGGCTAAAACCTTCATACTTCACTGGTTGAAGAGGTCACCCTCTTCTTCATGTTTGATCTCCTTTTATTTTTTGGGATTTTAAATTTCTCCTCCAATATGGCCACGTCAACTTGCTCTGATTAAATGTTATTTTGTAATGGTGATTATGACATCTAATTCCTTCTCTTCCTAATGTGACTTTTCAGTTCGTACTTGATTTCTATTTCCAGTACTCTTTGTTTAGGTTGGTTGGTTTCCTTTATAGAGTGTCTTAGGACTTATATGCTACCAACTTGTTCAAAATGATCTCCTTAGTTCATCTCCTTCATGTTTTTTTGTGCACAGCCTTTCTCTACTCTGGTTTGTTCCTCTCTAACTTTTTGAGAGGTTTGCATTCACTTTTCTCCTCCACTACTTCCTCACATAATAGAACTTGAAAGCCTCCCATTTTGATAACTCTTCCATTTGGTCTCCACATCTTGGAGGTCTTTAGTTTAAGTTTCCAATTGTAGGTTATTTTAACTACATCTCTACCATTTCTATGTTACCATTCAACTTTATAATTGGGATCTTCTCATCTAAGTCACTCATTGTGTCAACAAGGATGCAGATTCTAATAAAGTTGATACATTTTATTTCTACAGTAGCTTGATCTAGGCAGACGGGTTTGCCTATACAACTTACAAATGGATCGATCTATTAATATTCAAAGAGAATTCCATATATGCATACCTAAACAGTAATGCTTGTAGATCTAAACTCTCTATTTCAATTTCAGGTCTCCATATCTACAAAAACAGTGCTTTATTCCACACATTCCATTTCCTATCCTCCACTACGTTCAAAGCAAAATCTTTGTTGGTAAATATGAAGAATAAGAAATGTAATCTTTATTAATTATAATTTCTATTAGCCTATAGGGCCTTCAGTTTGCAGTTATCCACGTCTTTATTGTAGGAAAAGATACTCCCTTATCTATAAAGAAGCCAACCAACATTGATAACCATCTTTCTGGTCCTTTTAATAATTCAACAGGAGGGGCTTCATTTTAGTACCAAATTTCTTTCGACGACAACGAAACCTACCCTCTGATGACCCTTCGACCCTTCCTTCGACACCTAATCCTACCCTCCAAAAACCCTTTGATGCATTCCAACCACTATTCCACCCTTTATCAACACTGAACCCTTCGAGAACACCCAACCCTCTCGACCCTTTTGACGTCACCCATCCCTTTTAACTCTCAACCTTTGAGTCGATACCCACTTTTAGAATTAGAGTCTTCTCCCATTAACTGAATCCACCTCTTTCCCCTTTCCCGATAACCTTTGACACCTAACCAATCTATGACACCTACCAGCTTACAATCCTTCACATTCTTCTTATCCATCTAATAGCCTCAAACACACCCTTCTCCTGCCATGCCATACTAGTTCTCTACTACTATTCATTGAACCTTACCTCACACCTTATGGAAATAGGAACTCCCACCTTTACCTAACCTATTCCCTAAGCTGATTTAGAAACCCCAACCTTTAATGTAGTAGACTTTCCATCATTAGGAGCTAGTGTCAAAAGGAAGCAATAGGAACTGGAGAAGGTGAAGTCTATATAGAGATTCATTGAAGGGGATTCTGGGAACTTATGTAGACTTAGATATGTGGAGTACGATGGAGGCAAACCAATCAAGCTCTGATTGAAGTCCTACAATAAGGTGCTAAGAAGTGGAGTACATCTCTTGTGTATTTTTTTCCTAGAGAAGAAGTTAGTTTTTTAGTCGTTAGTAAGTGGGAAAATGTTATATGAAGAAGCAAGGGGTTGGTGAATATAATGTTAAACAAATAAGAACTCTTTATAAGCAAATTTAACACCAAAGAAAATATATAGAAGGTGTTGGAAGCAAGGTGTTGGCACATAATGGGGCATCCAATTCTTATTAAGAATTGGCAACCTGGAGTTACCTTAGATAGGAGTAAGCTTCAATCCATTCCTTTATGGGTGATATTCATAAGGTTCCCTTGCAGTATTGTTCTACAGAGGGTATGAGCTATATTGTTAGTAAGATTGGAAAACCTTTAGATTTAGATGAGAACATTGCCTTAACGAGAAGGATTGGGTTTGCTAGAGTTTGCGTGGATGTTGATATATTAAGGAAGCTTCCAGATTCTCTTAGAATCATGAGGGTGGATATACAAAGAGAACTTTTAGAAGATTTAGTTGGAGTTACATACGTGTGGCGACCAAAGATGAAGGGAAAGAAGCAAGTTTGGAAAAAAAAAGAGAAGCAAGAGGAGAAGTTGGTGAATGAGGGATGTTCGAGTCAAGGGAAAGGTACCCTAGCAAAGGGAGAGGCATCAGTTAGAGAGCAGAAGTCCCAAAACATAAATCAGGAGGAGATTCAAATGGTTAGGAATGGGAAACAGGAAAAGAATCTACTATGACAGGGCTTGTAGCACAAATAGAGGGGGATAATCAACAGTCAAGCAATGGGGAATTATTAATGAATTTGGAAGGAACTAGATTGACTGAGATGGTAACACATAATATGGGGGGCAAGGGAGTAGGACAAGAGGGAGACACATTTGGCACTTTAGTAATGGAAAGGGGTGCAGCGTCAAGATCCAAAAGTGATAGAACATCCATAACTATAGGTTTGAATAGGAAGTATAAGAGAAGAAGGATAGGTAAAAAGAAGAAATGATAAAGGTAGCAACATGGAACATTAGAGGCCTAAATAGTCTGAATAAACAACTTGCAGTTAAGGAGTTGATTAAGAACATCAAGTTAGATTTTGTTGGTTTATTAGAAACCAAAATAAAGAGGGAGCAATTAGAGAACAGTTTATGTTCCCTAAATAAAGGATAAAAGGTACTGAGCAATCACAATCATGATTTTAATAGGGGAGTGATAATCTGCTTCAATCATCAAAAAGTGGAAGTTGTAAAGCAACTTAAAAATGACCAGTTAATACATTATGGTGTTTTAATCAAGGCTACTGGGATAATGATTGCAATTATTATAATGTATGTAAAAAACCACAAATTCCAGAGACTACATGCATAGAACGAATTAGAGATTACAAGCAATTTAATGAGATATCTGTGGAAAGTCATTAGAGACTACAATTTCACTCTAAAAGTAAAAGAATCAAGGTGAAGGAGAAGAAGGAATCAAGTAGACTGTCAAGAACTATAGGAAATGATGGAGATGACAAGTTTGACTGATCTGAAATGGTATGGTAACTTTTATACTTGGAATAATAAGTAATCAGGGGAATGGTTTTTTTTTAGGAAGTTGGACATATGTATGGTTAATGATAAATGGATAGAAAAATACCCTACAAGTACTGCTATGTTTGATGATCCAGTTGTATCAAATCACAGTCTGATAATAGTGGCCTTGTCAATAGATGATAGGAAAAGGAAGGTCCCATCTAGGATATTCAATCACTTAATGGATAACCAGAATTCAGAATTATATTCAGCATGGAGATGCAACAGGTGGTTTTAAGATCAAAGGGTTATCAGCTTAGCATAAAACTGAAAGCCTTGAAAATCATATTTAAATTGCTCAATAGAGAAACAATGTGATCGAAGTTCAAATCTAAAGCTGCTGCTTTGGGGGAGCTAAAGAAATGTCAGAAATGAGTACTGGATAGACTGGATGATCTGTACATGAGAAAAGAGGAATTTGCACTTATGGAAAAGTATAATCAACTATTGCTCGGTACCAATACTCTACTAAGGTAGAAGTCTAAAGTGATTTGGATGAAGGATGGTGAGAGTTGTACTAAGTATTTTATGAGTTCAATCTCAGTCAGGAGAAACATGAATTCTATCAGAATGCTGGAAGATGAAATTGGATAGATCCATAATGACTTATAAAGTAAGAAGGGGGTTGTCTTAGATTATTTTACTAGACAATATGGGACTGCAATGACAACAAGGGCCATTCTTATGGAGATCCTGATAGGTCTTTAAAAGTTTGAAGAAGAGAACAAGTTGAAGTTGGTTAGGGAAGTAATAAGGGAATAAATAAAAAATGTTTCTTTCTCGATGAACCCTGATAAAGCCCCAAGATTGGATGGATAAAATGGAACTCTTTTTCAAAAACATTAATTAGGATATTGTAAGGGATAAAGAGGTAGAAGCAATGGGAGAGTTCTTTGAGAGAGGAACACTTCTCGAGGAATGGAATAAAAAGTTTATTTGCTTTGTTCCTAAAAACAGTAATGCAAGGAAGTTAGAAAAATTCTAGCCATTTGTTTGCTATAACTTCTTATACAAAATTATCATGAAGATATTAGCTAATAAACTGAGAGCAAACCTGGGAAAGTTAATCAGCTTAGAAAAGAATGCATTCATTAAGGAGAGATCAGTGGGAACCAATATCTTACTCTGTCATGAATTGTTAGAGGGGTATAATGCTAAGAGAAAAATGAGGAATTGCATTATAAAGATGGATCTTGTCAAGGCCTATGACTCAATCAACTAGAGTTTCCTATTTAATACATTGGAAGTAATAAGTCATCCAACTAGAGCTTCCTATTTAATACATTGGAAGCAATAAGTCATCCTCTTAGGATCAAAAAATGGGTAGAGGAATGTGTAATCGCTGCTTCTATGGCAATTTTAGTGGATGGGGAACTTACGAACCTGATTAAAGCAAGGAGGGGCTTAAGGTAAGGGAACCCTTTATCCCCTTACCTGTTTGTAATTTGCATTTAGGTTGTCAACTCTCCTCACAAGCAATACTCAAAGACACCCAAAATTTCAGTTCCATAGCAGGTGTAAAGGTATGAAGATCACACACCTAGCTTTTATAGGTGACTTGCTATTTTTTGCAGAGCACAGAAAAACTAAATAGATTTAATCTTACAAGTGATGGAGGAGTTCCAAGAGATTTCAGGCCTTCAATACAACCCACTAAAGAGCTATTTCTACTTATGTAACTCTAGTAAAGAGATAGCCTCTAAACTGATTGAGATGGGGTTAACATAAGGGAACCTACCCTTTACAGAGTCAATACAACTGATTGTAAACCTTTATTGGCATCAATCCATAGAAGAATCAACCAATGGAGTAATAGATTCCTTAGTTATGGAGGTAAGCTATAACTTATTCAGATAATACTGAGCAACCTTACTAATTATTGGATTAACCATCAGGCCGTTCCCAAAAGTATACTCAAGGAAATTGATAAGAGACTTAGAGAATTCCTATAAAATGGCTCAAACCAAGGTAAAAGTAAAGCGAAGATTAATTGAAGCAAAATTTGCAGACCTAAGCAATAAGGAGGTTTAGGCATCAATTATGCACGGATGATTCACAAGGTGAGCTGAGGATGGAATTTGTGGTGGTTTTGTTACAAAAGGGAGGAACTATGGGTGAAATGGATATACAATGTTTTCATAAAGAATAAGAGTATTTGGATACTAAAGTTAAGGTAGGAAATGTCAGGGACCCTGAAGGAAATCCTAGCGACAAGGTTATAGATGCAGCAATAGATATTCCATAGGATTGGGAATAAAGAAAGTACATTTTTTTAGTACGATAATTAGCATTATAAAGGTCCCCTATATCAGGTAGAAGAGGTTTAACCCTTGAAATTGGTGGTGAGACCAGAAACTAGAGTGAGAGTTCTAATTACAAATAATCTATAGATATGATCATTTTATAACAATAGAAGTGCTAACCTCATAATGGAAGAATTGCTTAGATGCCAATAGGGAGAACAAGATGAAATTCAATGGCTAGGTAATAAATCAAGGCAGTTCAATACCAAAGCATGCAAAATACTTATGTAAAATCCATATAACACAAGGTTGGAGTGGAAAAATCTAGTATGGGACAATGACATCCATCAAACTCATTCATTTATCTTATAGATGAGAATCAATAGAGGGTTGCTTACGAGGACCAAGTTCTCCATAAGCACTTATAGAAATGGAAAATCTGGAGCATCTTATGATTAACTATAGTTATACCAGGCAAGTATAGGAGTGGATGTAGATTATTCTTAACTTAGATAAACCAGTGACTCTTGGAGTGAAACTATTACTTGGTTTGTGAAATGTGCTCAAATGTTGATTCATTTGATTTACTACACATAGTGATAAATGCCTTAGATTTTCTTAAGATACTCACTTTAGCTCGTATTTGATTTTAGGCACATTTTGGAAATGCAATTGCTATAGTGAGCTGAAAGCATTCTTATTAAGCCATCTTCTCGAGATTCATATGCCATTGTCTTCTTGGAGCAAGAAGAAGAAGATTAAAAGAATATGATACAAAATAATAAAAATGAAAATAAAGAACAAGATTATTAACTCACGGCTATATAATTAATTTAGCATAGCCATAAGTTCATATTGTTACAGTCGTGAGTTGCTAAACAACTCATTCATGTTGAACCATGTAAGTTGTCCCATGAAAGATTATTAACTCACGTGAGACACCGCACATACCAATTGCCATTCGACTTCTAACCTAGCATTTAAGGTATAAAGAAGACATATTGTGTATGACATGATCCAAAAGAGACAAAAGGAGGCAGCTGGAATGGAATGCATCTCACATGAGCCAGCTGTCCCATTCTCATCTTTAGCATATCTTTATTTTATGAAAGGTGGTCTTTGGACAGTAAGAAGGAGGATTGGATACAAAAAAAGACAGCTTTCCATTTTATTCCATTTAACCTAGATTTAAAATGGAACAACCGAAGGTGAGTGAAAGGTTGCACTAGGTGTGTGTATGTTGGAATAAAAAAAGAGAGAAATATGAGTGCATTATGAGGCCTGCACTTGTAGAAGAATAAAGAGCAATCGAAGGACAACACCAAAATATTTTGTCCTATTTTGTTTTTAAATGAAACATGTCCATTTTCTCTTTAAAACATAGTTGCTTCATGGGTTTTAGGAGAGCTACTAAATAAGTAAAAAGAGGTGGGTATATCGATTGTAAAGTGGAATAGGAGAATAAAAGAAGGAACAATTGAAAATAAGGAAAAAAAACCAAAGTAAAAGTGAATAGTTGTTCACCTATTTTCTTTTTGGTTAAGCCATATTGGGAAGATTGGGAGAGAGTTTTGAAGCCTGAAAAGAAATACAACAACTGATACATTTATCCTTTTCAGTTTACAACAAAATGAGTGACGGTTGGATAAGGATAAAACATCTGAACCTCCATTGAAGCCATTCATCACCATCTTCTCGGTTTTCAAAGTAGGGAAGGAGGAATAACAAAGACAGCAGTGTACAACGACTATTTTTCATCAATTTCTCTTCACTTTTCAACACAAATGGAGGCTACAAAGGTTGATTCTTAGAGCTTGATGGAGAAGATGGAAGGCTAACATCCCGATGCTAAGCCACGATTAAGCTACTTCATTTTGATTAATTAATCTCTTTTCAGATTGTTATGTTGTTTCTGTTAATTGAATCAGGTTTTGCATAGATGATCTGAATACATTATTTAGATTGTTCTATTACGAACCTATTGCTAAAATGTTGAATATAATCCGTAATTGATACATTTGATTTTTATTATTAGCATCTAACGATCATGAATTGTTAGGAACAACATAAATTAGGTTAGATAACCTGAACATGTGAGATTACTGCCTATATTGATCATTTTCCATGTTAAAATGCTGCTGCCAGAGAGATCGTATCCTAGATTATTCGGTAGTTTGGTTTAATTAACGATTGTATCTTAATTAAACACAACCCAAGGGAAAATCGGGATTAGCAAAGCATACTATTAGTCTTAGATTAATAGTATAAAGAGAGTTATGAAGACGTTAGGATGATGGAATATGCTTGATCATGTTTAGGCCAAGATTAACCTTAGAACCGGACCTTACTTATATTCAACACTTTAATCATTTTCAATTGTTTGCTTTAATTTGATTTCGATAGTTTACTTTGATTTTATTTTCTAAATTGATTAAAAAACAAAACCCCCTTTTTATATTTTCCTTACATCAATTAATTTATTGAAAATTAACTAAACATTCTCTGTGGTTTCGATCCTGACTCACCATAACTACAAATTTGAGCGTGCAGTAAATTTTGCAATGCTTGGGGAACCTTAGAGTGCATAATGCAGCTGATCTTAAAGAAATTAAGTTAAGTTAGGTAGATTAGGTGTACTATAACTGGAAAGAGAGTAATTGTAGAATTTTTAGACAAGAAATTCGAAGCATTGCAATGGTTTTTTAGGACATTTTCCTCCATTGCAGATTAGATATGTTAGCAAGAGGAATAGCTATTAATCTGTCAAGTAGTTTGAAGAAATGATGGGGATTAGAGTAATACTGGTTTATGTGGTCTCAAAAGTACCACTTAAATAACAAGATGTAAACGATTACTAGGAACCACAACTCTTTGTAATATAGACTTTTTGGACTATCTTTGACCCTTTCTATTTTAGTTGTAATTATCTTTAATCAATAAAATCTTTAATTTTCAAAAGAAAATTCAATAGGAGGGGCTACCACTTGTTATTCCAGAATTTTGTTCGGTGTTGAATAGAAAAACCTAGTTTTCTATTTTTATCTCTCTAACTACTTGAGCCCACGTGTGTTTAACTTTTTAAACGCTAATGAGAGATGTTTGTTACTCTAATATTGTCTGTGATGTTTGTTCAATTGGTTCTTTGTTGACAGGGAGGGTCTCAACTATCAGAGGTGATGGTGTGGTATTTTTAGGGTCAAATGCAAAAAATCATTTTGGGTGCACGCTCAATGTCTTAAGTTTTGTTTGAAGAAGGCATGGTGTAAATATAGGTGTGACATTCAATGTATTGAGTGCTACTACAATTTATAATGAGACATGATATTCTTTATACTCAATCATGACATTCTTATATTAAAGTGTAGGTATTACTTATTTATATAAAAGATGATTTTTTGTATATAAACATATTATTGAATATATAAAGCCCAAAAATAGTTTGGATTAATCTATGATAGTCTATGTATAGTCATAGTATTCCTATATTAAAGTGAAGGTGTTACTTATGTAAACGATGCTTTTTTCTAACTTAAGTATGATATGAGATGTATTTAGTATTGATATAATTTGCATTATGGCTCTTTACACTTAGCCATATTATTCCCATATTAAAGTGAAGGTGTTAGTTATCTATAATAATTAATGATATTTTTTGTTCATATGTGTGTTGTTGAATGTATAAAACTCATGGTATAATTTATATTGAGGTATATTACTGCTTATGATAATTTTTAATACCCATTTATTAAAATTTGGCTGTCACTAAGCTTGAAAACGGGAGTAAACTTGAACTGATCTGACTTAAAATCAATAGGCTTAGTCTAAGTTGATCCAATTATAGGCTGAGTTCAAACTTTTGTTCTTTTAAATTTTTGGAAACCTAAAACTTGACCCCATCTATATATGAAACTATGTTATTTATTTATATCTAAAAAAATGTTTTGTTTTTACTGAGGGAACTGACACAAAGGCTTCAATTGTGTTTTGCTTTATGCTCTAGTGAACACTCACATCTCTGGCTCGACTCTAGCTTCGTCGTAATATCACTCGCTCACTACTATTCTCACTTTGTCACTTGTTTCACTCACTTACTGTAGTTTAGGAAAGTTATTTTCTTTTCTGATAATGAATGTCAAATTTATACTATATGATCTTATAGTCTATTTTAATATAGTTGGGAAATTGGTTAGGAAAACAATATTAAATTGACGTTTTGCATATGCAATTTTGAATGTGCTGAAATTTGTCTTTGAGTGGTTAAAAGTAGATAAATTCTTTCAAGGGTTTGTACTACCCACTACAAGAATTAAGATATTTAGTGACAACTTTTTATGACAAACTATTATTTTGTCATAGATATGAGGTTTTTTGGTTTGGATTAACTATGATGATTTATTTTTTTGTCACTAGTACAATGATAATTGTGACAATTTAGTATCTTTTACAATTAAATTATCATTATTAATTTATTAATAGTGTCAAATTTTCTTTTATCACTAAGTTCTTTCATTAAAAGCATATGCAATTTGGCACCAAAGTAATTTTGACGGGAATGAATTGTAATTGTGACAAGACATATATTGGTCACTAATATTTTCTACTTGTTATGACAAAATATAATTTAGTCACTAATATTTTTCTCTTGCTGTGACAAAATGGTTTACTGTTACACGATATTTTAGCTTTTTTGTGATGAAAAATTTGTCAATAAAAATTCAATTAGTTAGTGTCAACTTAATATTTTCACAAAAACATAACTATCACTATGGTTACTACTATTCGTATTTTTTTACAAGAAATTTCGTTGTCACATGATCATCAACTTTTTGTTACAAAGGTTATTTTTAATATAAATGTAATAAATTAATGATAATTATTTCTTGTTATAAAAACATATGAAAATTAACCACTGTGATGATTAATTTTGTCATTATTGTACGAATTTTAGGAACTAGAAACTACTTGTCAAGGTTTTTTCTTTAATATTATTATTTGTAAACAAATTTATATTTTCTCTTATAAAATATTCAAACTACATAAATGGATAATCCATATATTAAAATTTAAAATAATAACTTAATCTAACATTATCTTAAAAATGTGAATAACAACTATAATTTTATCACAAAAGGTAATATATATTTTCACTAAACTAATAAGTTTTTAGAAAAATAAATATGATTTTTGAATGAAAATTAATTCACTTAATCCTTTTTGTGATTGGTTGTAGCTAAAATGATAAGGTCTTTAGAAAAAATAAACATGATTTTTATTGACTGAAAATTTAATTCATTTAATCCTTTTACTATTTATTATTGCCACAAGCTTATAAATTCTATTTTATTATTTAGATTATCTTATTGTACTAGTTGGTATTGGTTGTACTAAAAAAATTAATATCGTATTGAACTCTGATACTAGTTTGTATTATCTCTTTATGTTCCAATTTTATAAATTATTTTATAAATTTAAAAAATTATCTGAAATAGTACTCAATATTAACTAGTATCAGTATCATATCATTTTGAAACCAAATTCAATACCAAATTTTTTACCATATTCATAAAAGAGTTCCATTTGCTTAAACTCCCTTCAAAATTAGAATTTAGTAGTTTTTTGATGAATTATTCTAGAAAAATGTAAAATATCATCTGAATTTTTTAAAACGGTAGAGAATTAAATCTTTAAATAAAATTTTTATCATCTTTTATTTGGTCAAAGATAATAATTTAACTCATACCTAATTCAAAAATTGAATTAATTTAATTGAGTTAGAATATATAAAATAATTCATTATAAAACAATTCAACATTCAAGTCTAATACTCCTAAAGATCCATTACAAGGTGTTGGAGCCCCAATGACTAGGGTTCTAAGAGACAAGTTATCTTAGGGTTCTTTCCATTGACCAACATTCCTCTAACCCCCTTTTCTCCTTGTGTTCTGTTTCTATCTTTTCAATTTTGTTTCTTGTGATTCCGAGTGTTTATCTAACCATTCCCTGGTATAGCACCATCTAGTTAAAGGTTCTCTAGGACAAGTTCCTATTGGGTTTCACATCATTTGGTATCAGAGCTTTAGTTGTTAGATTTTAAATTGATTTCCTTTTGTGTTGTTTATTTTCATTGTTCTTCTCTGTCCGTTTTTCTCCCATTGTTTCGTTCACTTTTTGTTTGAGTTTTTGGCTTATTAATAAGTGTTTCTTGAAGTTCAGAATCTCTTCTTTCTCCTCGTTTTGGAATCATTCTAATATGAGCTTTATAGGGCAAGTTACACTAAGTAGAAATTTGAGAGCGTCCATCTTCTGAAAACTACTTTACATTTTTGTTTGTTTCCATATTTATTCATGTGAACTTCAAATTATCTGGAAAAAAAAGAGAAGAACCAAAAGTCTAAAAAAGAAAAGAAAATTAACAAAAAAAAATGAAAAAAACAAACAGAGTGTGTGCTGCAATTTCTAGAGAAGCGGAGTCCAAGTTTGCTACTTTCATAATTGCAATAAAGTAAAAATAACATCTTTCCTATTGCTTGAACTTGAATTGCAAGTACTTTCCTATTTTGTATTGTTGGGAACTTGCTTACTTTCCCATTTGCTTCACTTTTTTATTTCAATTACTTTCCTGTTTTTCCTTTAATTTCCTATTTTATTTCTTGCCTTATTCATCTTTCTTTAGCTTCAATTTGTGACTTTCCTTGAGGTAATCACTTCCTTAATTCATTCCTTATACTATTTTTCCTTTACTTGGTTTCCAAGTTTCTCCACTTTCCCATCATTTTTCTTTTTTAATACTCTTAGTGCTAACTTCCTTTTTTTTTTCTTCTCTTATTTTTAAAGTTATTGAGCCCTCATTTCCCTTCAAGTCCCCTTCCCTTTGCATATTCACCTCCTTTACTTCTTCTTTATTTTTTACACCCTATTTCCCTTTTTGGATTCTTTGAGAATTTTATTTTGAGATTTTGGTTGCCACTTGGTTTGATTGCTTCTATTTGATTGCATCTTGTTTTGAATAAGGATACTATAGAAAGCAAGTTAAATGGTAAAAGGCAAGTGTTTACGTTATAGAAAAAACCAAATTTTGTGTGATAGATAAGTTGTTTGGTATCTGTTGAGTGTATAGACATAAGGTTGAGTGGTGAGGTCCATACACGTAAGCCTAACATGAAGTGTCCAAAGGCCCACTTTGAACCCAATTGGACGAACTCACGTAAAATACCATTTGACATCCATGTGCCACTTAAAAATAAGGAGAAGGAAATGCTCTATAACGTCTAATATGTTCAAATCATGTTTTAATCAGTTTCCTTTTTATTTTCCTTGAATTAAGGTCATCTAGTCAAAACCTTTTCTAAGTTTATTTTGTTTCCTTTTATTTTAAGGGTTGATTTGTTGCCATTTATTTAGTTTCTACCTTAGGATATTAATTTAGAAATTTTTTCTTATAAATAGGCACCCTCTATATACTTTGAGGAGATTGATTCAGAAATAATATTGAGTATTATTCAGAACATTTTTCCTTTCTTTGTATTCTTTGAGAATACTTGACTTACCAAAGGCGTGGTCTTCCTTTCTGGTCTCCCAAGGCTAGGGTTCTAAAAGATAAGTTATCTTAGGTTCTTTCCACTGACTAACATTCCTTTAACCCTCTTTTCTCTTTGTGTTCTATTTCTATCTTTTCAATTTTTTTCCTGTGATTCCGAGTGTTTGTTTGATTCTAGCCGTTCTCGAGCATAACACCATCTTGTTGAAAGTTCTTTAGTATAAGTTCCTATTGGGTCTTGCATCAGTGGGCATGATGTTCTTGATGAAGAGGAATGGTGGGTTTGAAGTACGTCTCCTTCATTTAGTCCCTATGGTTATACTTATGAATGCATACAGGTTTATGAGAGGGTAAATGTACTTTTTGTCTTTATTATCTGCTAAGTTTTTTTATCTGGGTGGTTAATTGATCAGCAATATCCAAAATGGTTCTATATCATGTATTTCATTTTGCGTCTAAGTTTCATAAACTAGTATTTACGACATTATCTTCATTCGTGCAATCTCTTTTCTATTAATCTTCTTGTGGTAATTTTCTTATTTTCTCACAAGTCTTCTCTTTCAAGTGAAAATCAACCAAAGATGTTAGGAACTTTCCCCAATTTGCCAGATCGTGAACCTAGAGAGTCTGTTCATTCTGGAAAAGGTTATATGAATGAATTTGGAGATGCTCATGCTCCAAAGCAGACTAGGTCACCACCTATCCACTTGTCAATGAAACTTTTGTGGAGGATGCTCGATCTTCCCAGAAATCTATAAGGTAATTGGAAGACACATTAGCATATTGTTTTGATAAAAAAAAACTCATCTTTACTTTAACTACCTTTTTCATGGTCAAACGTCAAGTAGCTGCACCACGAGTTATATTTTTGCTTCTTTATGAATAAATTGTCTTTTCTTTTCCAGGCCTCTATATCTCCTACTAGGCATTAAATTGCCTCTGCTCCTAGCAATGCCTATCATTCTCAAATTCCTCAGATGCTTGCAACCTCTGCAAAAGACAATACTGTTAAACATGTTTCCACCGGGACTACTAGCCTAACTGTTATAAAAAGAACAAGATCTCCACCATCTACGACTGATAAAGGTTTTTAGAGGGTTTTTAACTCCATTTAAGATGGTAGTGATTGGTAAACCATTTTGCTGCGCTTTTTTTATTCCTAGAACTAATATGTATTATGTATGTGTCACTAATTTGATGCACCAATTGTAGAGATATAGAAGCCAAGGCAAAGAGGTTGGCACGCTTCAAGAAAGAGCCTAGTGCAGATTTTGAAATTGGTGCAGGTATTGCAAACCTCATAGCTTCTACAAGCAGGCGTGAGTAGTCTATGATGAAAATCCAAAATTACAATGGGTATCGCCTCGTAGAACTAGTAGAGGTTTTCATGAGTGACAACATTATTGTAAAATATAACTTTCACACTTATGACACAATTTGTTAGATAATATGGTCACTAATGTAAATTTCTTTTACCACTAATGCAATTCTATTTGTTGAATTCATAGTTTTATTTGTGAAAATAGTAAACACATTAGTGACAATATTTTTTATAAGAACAAATTTTCATTTTTGTGAAAAAATGATGTTGACACTTTTTCTTAAAATATTAGTGATTAAGAAGTAATAGACACTGATTAAAAAAGCATGAGTAATAACAATTATTTTAGTGCTGATAATGTTGTCACAATAAAATGAAGTACTGTTACGACTTTATTCGTCATGTTTATATTGCCCGTGTCGACAAATTTTTCATAAATATGTAAAGTTACTATGACCATATAGTTTTGTCACACATTTCATAGGATTTAGTGTCAGTACCTTTGTCACAAAAGTGTTGCATAATTGTGACCATTTTTCTAAATTAGTCACTATTTTATTAGTGACAGAGGTATTTGTGAAAAGAGGTGATGACTTTATAAATTAGACATTATTAATAGCAGTGACTAATATTACTGCTTTTAGTAACAACTTTTTCTTTCATTAAAAATAAAATTTTTGTAGAGCCTACCAAGGGCTATTAGAAATCAACCACTATATTTGGTTTTATATATCACATAACCTTCACTTGTTAAATTTTTAATTTTTATTTGCATTCTAATTTTAAGCAATATTTTATTTGTAATTCAATATAGAAATATTCCAGGAATACCATAAGTATAGAAATATTACTGATTTGCATTCAAAGTTACATTGTGAGGTTGATGATGTTATAACTTAAATCAAACAAATTCTCTTATTCATTTTTATCTTACGTTCTTGTTTTAGATGATTGTCTTATTTATAGTTATTTCAGATGAATGAGCATAATCCTTCGATAATAAAAGGTAATATAATGGAGAGTTCTAATCGATACCTAGTAATAAACTAACTAAAGAAATATTCAATATTGAAGCAGTTGATTCTCTTAAGAAGGATAGAGTATAATATAAGCCACAACTATAGTTTCCATATTTACCATATACATATAAAAATTATCCTTAATACTCCCTCACATGTTAAAGCATGGGCATTATGAATGCCTAATTTGCGAACCAAGTTTTTACATTGGTAGCAATTAAGAGCTTTGGATGCTGGAACCCCGCCCCGGGCGGGTCCACGGCCCGACATCCTACGTGACATCTGGACCCGTAGCCCACGGGAGAGGAATTCCCCACCAGTGATACTTAAAACAAATAAATTCATTTAGTTACCTTTGTACAAAAATAGAGATAAAATCACAAAAATTAATTCAATAGGTGTTGACCCCGGGAAAAATGCATGGTGGGATCGTAAGATAAGCATATACATTACTATAAGAAAATCAAGAACAAAAATT
>JAOTAY010000006.1:23709614-23730554 GCA_025629805.1 Erythroxylum baracoense | reverse complement strand
ATGAATGATGCTTTTGATGAATGTTGAGCTTATACCTTGCAATATATTGAGAAATTGAGTTGGGTAAATTGTGTAGGGTTATACAATGAGAAATTGGCACTCTATAGACCTACATTCATCAAGTTAATTGATTAGTTAGAGTAAGATCTTGGATAATTAGTTGATTACCCATAGGATAACTTCATAACTAGTTGAATTGGTGGACTGATTCTGTAGATTGAGAGATTGCTTAACCATTTCCATTTAATTTGGTTAGGGACAATTAATTATACCTTGTGAGAGGGTAGTTAATACATTAGAACATCTTAGGTAAGGCACAATTCAATTAACAAGATAAGAGGGAGATAAGATAGAAAAAAGTGATCTCTGATTGTTAAATCTTGAATTCCAAGTTTCTGCACTTTTGCTTTATCAATTGTTCATTGTTAGTTGTTTAATTTAGTTTAATTTTTCAGATTATATTTATTAAAATTGGTTCTCAAACAAAGCGGCTTAAATTAAGTAGCGTCTAAACACAATCTCTGATGGATCGATAGCTGTTCTTTATTACAAGTTACATCCCGTATACTTGAGGTTTGAATGTAAAACTAGTGAATTGGTTTTGCAATCAACACTATGCCACCACCAAACCTCCTCCACACTACCGCCACTCTCCTCCATGAATCCATAATCATCAGATCTAGAGTAGATCCAGATCTAAACCTGACCCAACCCAAAAACTCGAAGAAAATACATTGTGAACTTTTTTAGGTATGTTTTCAATTGGTTTTTTTGGCTTAATTGCATTTCTAAGTGTGAATGAGTTGGAACTTGGAACTTGGAACTTGGAATTAAATTATGATTTGGATTTATGATTTGTGTTGGGTTGGATACTAGATTAGAGTTAAATGAAATGATGCATGATTTTGTTTTATCTTATTAGTGGTTTGGTTGTGGTTTGGTTTATGTGGGATTCATCTTAAGTTTTTTTTGATGAAGTTGATAAATAAAATGCACGGCATAAATGAATTAATAGTTAGAAAGTTGAAAGTTTCAAATTAAGACGAAGAATATGACAATGTGACAATTGTAAAATATGACAATTGACTATTTTGTAATTTTAAAAAATTAGGGACTATTTCTTAAATTTAAAAAATTACCCGAAACTATACCCAGAATTGATCGATATCAGTATAGTACCGTACCTAAATTCAATCCGGTTCTAAGCTCGATATGGTATTCGCAACTTTGGTGGATATTGTTAAGAGTTGCAAACTTATGCAGTTACAGTAGTTGAGATGAGTTGATTTTTAAAAGAGTGCAAGGGAAACGCAAGATAAGAATCAAGCCCATAATACGATACGAATTAAGATTCATGCTTTATTATGTTTTATCTATTAATCTTGTTATAGAATTTTAATCGATCTTAACTTTCGAAAAATCATATAAAATAAGTTTAGGATAATTATAAAAAAAACCTAAATTTTCAGCAAATTTTCAATTATAGCCCAAACTTTAAAAAATAGTAATAAAATGTCCAAACTTTTAATTTTTTCAATTCTAGTCCGAACTTCAAAAAGTAACAATAAAATGCTCAAATTTTTAATTTTTTTCAATTCTAGCCTAATATTAGTGTTTTCGTTAAGTTTGTTGACGTGGCTTGTCACATTTTTCAAAAACCTTAACTATTAATCAATACAACAAATGAAAATTAATGAAACGACATCATTTAATCACATAATTAAAACGACATCGTTATTTAAAAATGACTTAAATCAGATTACGCAGTCCCGATGACCTTACGCTTTGATTTCAATTTGCTCCTTTATTTTTAGTTTGTTCTCTCGACGCTCTCATCATTTTATTTTCAGATTACGCAACATCGACACCCTCATACTAAGGTTATCAGGAGAACGAACTAAAAACGGAGAGCTTACTAATACGAACCCTAATCTTAACTAAAAAAGAGAAAGGATATAAGAATATTTGATTATTATGAAATAAAATTTGAAAAATTGATACGAATCCTTATCTTAACTAAAAAAGATTAATTAAAATAATTTGTTGAAAGCAATTGGCTCATCCGGGGAGCAAATCTTTTCTTTAAGATCTGCTCAAATATTCGTGCGCTTTATCCGTTGTCTATAGTAGCTGAACGAAGAAAGAAGAAGCAACGAATAAAAAATATGGATACCAATTTACATCCGAAAACAAATTTGATTTAAAATCATTGATAAGTAATCTTAGAAAAATAATAAAATATTGATGAACCCCACTGAGGATATATTTTATTCAACTAGTTTTCTCCAATTATTAACAATAATTACTTTAGTAAATATAGACATCATAATTTGATACTGTTCATTTTTTTCATAATGCAAATTTATCATTATTAACTAAAATCATTACACCTCTGGACCGTAGTACCATATTCCACAAGGAATCGCTCCACCCCACGCCCCTGAATTTCAGCTCATCTCCAACTCCTACTCATAATAATAGGCTGTTCGCCGACGCAGGCACGGGCTAATACGACAAGTCACGTGCTTGCGCAAATTTGGCAAGTTTGTCGTCTACTAGCACATTATGCGAGAGCCACGTTCGTGAATACGTTTTATTTTATGCGAGGAAGATCGTCTTCAAGACTGGTACCTTATGATTGTATTTTATTGATAAAAGAAACATTTTTTATCTAATATATCGATTGAATTAAGCATAACTTAAAAAAAAAGGTCAATTTTAACGATAATATTACGTAAATGGAAATTTATTCATAAACATTAAGTATTCTTATTGCAAAAGAACATTTAGAAATATTTACCTTACGAATCGGAATATCGGATCCTAAAAGATATTCTGTTCTACTTCTTTATCCTTGAACGTCATTTTAATTAATTCACTGAACGTGTCTCAGATTTATCTAATTTTATTTAAAATAACGATGAAATTGTCAATGTCCCTTTGTGGCATTTTTCACATACCCTTTCTTTCTCTGTCTCTATCTTTCTATCCTTGTCTATATACGTTCAAATAAGCCCTGTCCGTTGCTCACTCTGAAAGCTTCAACAACACTATCTCTTCTCTCTCGATGATGATGATGAGAGGAAACTCTCAGTTGCCATTATCACTGGTAGTAGTGGTATTGACATTCCTGCTAGGAATTAACTACTGTTCTGCATATGCAGCAGATGTGGCCATCGAAAGAGCAACTTCTTCGAAGAGCATAAGTTTGGACACCGGAGGGCTTAGCAGAGCCAAGTTTCCCAAGGGCTTCGTGTTCGGAACGGCAACATCTGCTTACCAAGTTGAAGGCATGGCCGACAAGGACGGACGTGGGCCAAGCATTTGGGATGAGTTCGTCAAAATTCCTGGTAAGCGCACTTACCTTAACCAACATTACCCACTACTAGCAGTAACTGTGTGGTGGTTTAGTAACCTTATGTTTTTGACCTTCTAAAGTTTTAACCGTTCGACTACAAAGTGCAAAATAACCAGTCTTTATGTTGGTATGTTACTCTTCTTTTATGTACAGTAGGGAGTAAATATAAAAAATCTGTGAGACTTGAGAATGAGTAATTGAATGGTGACATGGGAACAGGAATTGTTGCCAATAATGCCACGGGGGAGGTGTCGGTGGACCAGTATCACCGTTACAAGGTACGTCCTTTGGTCAATTTGGTTGTGCTTTTGTAATTTGTTTTCTACTACAAGGCACAAACGTTTTCATATTCGCTACTAAAACTCGACGTGCGTGTCGATTTTTATAATCATATCTATCCACTTTGGACTTAACTTCAAACCAAACAAAAACGTGAACGATCTTATCATAGTGTTTTGCCAGATACATATTAGTTATGGTTACAATCTTCCATGCTTAACCAAATATTTGTACGAGGTCAAGAAAAGATCTCTCTTTCTATTCTACTTACCTTGCGGGGTAAGAATATTACCTGCCAATTTCTGCTCAGTAAGAGCAGTCATTTTGGCTGAATCTTCTCGTTGCTCCTCACATGAAAACACAAGAAAACGAATTGCCGTCAGTCTACGACACTTTCTTGTCCAATGTTACAGGAAGATGTAGACATCATGGCAAGGATGAACTTTGACGCATATCGGTTCTCGATTTCTTGGTCAAGAATTTTCCCAGGTAAATACTTCATCCTTCATCTATCAACCCCTTGTACGAAGTTGCTGGCATTGTCCAACCGTCTTATGGTCCATTGGTGGCGTAGATGGAACAGGAAAAGTGAACTGGAAGGGAGTTGCATACTACAACAGGTTAATCGACTACTTGCTCGAAAGAGGTTAGAAATCAAGAACAAGAACTAGAATTTGCATTCTCACTGTATTCTGTTCTCCACCAATGTGATAACACTAGATTTACTATAACTTGCAGGCATAACTCCATATGCCAATCTTTATCACTATGATCTTCCCTTGGCACTTGAGAAGAAGTACATCGGATTGTTGAGTCACCAAGTAGTGTAAGGATCATTGCACTGTCACTCAATTTAATATTTTTCGGATGAATTTCAAGGATTCTATGTTTAGGTATATCACTGTTCTCATTCTGATTTTGGATTGATAGTGACAATCATTTTGCAGGAAAGATTTTGCTGATTATGCAGATTTTTGTTTCAAGACCTTTGGTGATCGAGTGAAGAATTGGATGACCTTCAATGAGCCTAGAGTTGTAGCTGCTCTTGGGTATGATAACGGGTTCTTTGCTCCTGGAAGGTGCTCCAAGGCGTTTGGAAATTGTACAGCAGGCAATTCAGCAACCGAGCCTTACATCGTTGCTCATAATCTTATCCTATCTCATGCAGCCGCTGTCCAGAGATACCGCCACAAATATCAAGTTAGCACTTAGCCTTTTGTTAGGAATTGGGTTAAGACTTTCAATTAAGCAGGACTTGCTAGGCTAACCATGAATCACCACCCTGAATGCAGGATAAACAGAAGGGAAGGATTGGAATTCTTTTGGATTTTGTTTGGTATGAACCTCTTACCAGATCTAAAGCTGACAACTACGCAGCTCAAAGAGCAAGGGACTTCCATGTTGGCTGGTACTAGTTTTTTTGCCTCAATGCCCATAATAATTTATAATCTTTTAACATATAGCAATATAACTCCCAAGTCTTTCAGGGCGACTTAGACTTGTTCTCCGAATACTCACTTTGGATAAATCTGCATATCATAATTGCTGCAATCTAATTAAGACTAAAGTCATGCTGATGAGATTGGGTCTTAGGGAAACTAATGTTGCTTCCCCTCAATATGTTCAAACATAATAGTGAGGATTGTCACTCCATGTTTTAAGCTATCAGTTTATGTAGCTTCATGTCTGGCCTTGTCCAGGTTCCTTCATCCCATTGTCTATGGCGAGTATCCAAAAACAATACAAAATATTGTTGGAAATAGGCTACCCAAGTTCACAACTGAAGAAGTTAAGATGGTGAAGGGATCAATTGATTTTGTGGGCATAAATCAGTATACGACATACTACATGTTCGATCCACATCTAGCAAAGCCGAAGGACTTGGGCTACCAGCAGGACTGGAACGCTGGATTTGCTTGTAAAAGCTTCAACTTTCAAACTTCATTCTTCTGTTCATGTTCGACATATACTCTCCTTGGGGTGCTAATTTAGGTTCTTGGTTAACTTTGCAGATGCAAAGAACGGGATTCCAATTGGTCCAAGAGCAAGTTTCTTTCCCTATTCATTCGGTCTATTATTCCTGCTTTTTGTACGGTCTTTTTGGATAACTTTGTGAATGATTGAACATATACAGGCAAATTCTTATTGGCTTTACAATGTACCATGGGGAATGTACAAGGCTTTAATGTACATAAAAGAACGTTACGGGAACCCCACAGTGATACTGTCAGAAAATGGTATGAATACGCTTTTCTGTCTACTGAGGTTTTAGTATATTTTAACCCTTCTGTAAAACCTGGTTCAGGTATGGATGATCCTGGTAATGTGACACTTCCAAAGGCGTTGCACGACACCACTAGGATCAACTTCTACAAGGGCTACTTGACACAATTGAAGAAGGCAGTTGATGATGGAGCAAATGTTGTTGGCTACTTTGCTTGGTCATTGCTTGATAACTTCGAATGGAGACTAGGCTACACTTCCCGGTTTGGTATTGTCTATGTTGATTTCTCCAACCTCAAGAGGTATCCCAAAATGTCTGCCTATTGGTACAAGCAACTGCTAAAGCGGAACAAAGATTGAGCTTAGTCATGCTAGCAGTTGTTTGCCATACTCAGTCAGTCGAGTAATAAAAGCCATAAAAGTTGCAAGGATATTATTATTTAGTATACTTGCTGTGTCTCGTTGTTGCAGTTACAGTGTTACACGTTTGGATTTTATTGTCTTCTCAACGCAAACACTAAATCAATTGTTGAAAAGTTTACTCTTATTACAACTTTGATAAGCAACAAAGTTTATAACGTAATCCTTAAAATACGAATGATAAGTTTCACCAAAATTTTGAATGGTTACACTTGCACACGGGTGAAGAACTTAAAAATAGTATTCTGATTAGACATCTTAGGTTTATTTAGCTTACCTCTACCTTTCCCACAAGAAGTCCTTTTATCCACACTTTCCTGGGATTTTTCCACCTCTGTCACCCCTTGATCCAAGTTAATTTCTTGATGCTTCCTCTTCTTGGAAATACCATTGTCAGGAAACTCCAATGAAATGACAGATTGTTCATCCTCTACTGAAATCGAAATTTCTTCAGCCATAACTTTTGCCTGGTCTCCTATCTTGAATGGATTTTTTGAAATCTTCACTGGAATGTCACTCCAAACTATAGCCTCTTTGGCTTCTCCGCGAACTTCTGGTGAGGAGACTAATTTCTGAAGTTCTAGGGCCTCGCGGATATACTTACTTTCTCCTAAGACTGGATTTTGTTTCATTACCACTCCTGCCACAATTAACCCATGTCTAAATCAAATATGCCAATTCAGTGACATTTCTTAGTTACTTTTGTATAACATACCTATTTATGCTTTGAAACAAATATGCGGAACGTGCAAATAAATCCAGGTACAAAATCTTCAAGTTAAGAAATGTCTATGAAGATAATAAAGGACTTGCTTTTACGATCTTCACCTCTGGTTTCGTTGGAGAACGGGCCCACGAAGCAGCTGCTTGGATGTTTTGCTTGAACAATGGCATCAGCTTTCTTGGGTGTACAGGGATCTTTAATCAGAAGCTTTAAATCAACTCCAGAACTTGAAAAACGATCAAAAGCCTCCATGTTTGCCGGATTCAAGTTTCCTTCAGCAATTGCGCTAGCAATGGAAGAAGGAATTTCCCTCCAGTCCAATTGTATACAGTCAAGACAGAAACATTTGTGTAATACCAAAACCGGACACAGAACAAGAAATAAAAACATCTCAAACATATTGACGTGAGGTCAAATGCCCTCAATTATGCAAAATATTATACTGATAGATAATTAATAGGAACTAAATTCACTGACGAGACAGGATACGGGCCAAGGAAATCAAGGTCCTTATCTGATGATCCTAGAAGTGTTTGGGAAAGAGGTTTCATGTGTTTAAGCGACTTAGTATTGGTATCATATCTGCATAGCAAATGAGCATGTTATAAATTACAATCAACGATATAAGAAGACTACAACCAATCATTGAGATAAATACATTCGAGCATACTGGAAAACCGCAAATGCTTCTCTGAATGAGTTGCAGTAATCTTCAGTCATTTGACTGCCCTTCTCTAACTTCAACACCGATAAAACCTGTACGCAAGCGCACCCACTAACTTCAAGATTGGCAGAATGAACCATACATTACGGCTATGGAATATTCAACTAATGAAACACAGCAAACTCCAACTATATGCAATTCACCAGTGTAACCGTACATGAACTACATGACAGAAATTTTACGTACTCATTCAGATCAATCCACAGTGTCAGTGACATTGTGTTTTACTTTATCTTATGTCGGAAAGCACAAGTTCGTAATACTCCAGCGGTATCGCTACAGTTTGTTGAAATATGTAAGCAGTTATTTAGCTCCGTCACTTTTCAACGAATTAGATATTAAGCTGTAATTTACATCACGACCCAGAAGCTCGTATATATTTAAATCCATTCATGTCAAGTTCACTCTCTGTTCTTTGTACGAGGGTTTGCTTCCACGACACTTCAACCTTTTCCATTATCCAACTATGATAAACAACAAACAGCATGGCATGACAAGTTCTACTTCTGACAGAATAACATGTGCTTTAATAGGAATACTTACTCGCTCATTATTTCTATACTTGGAAACAAAAGAATGAGCCTTCACAATGCCAATTCCGGGTATGGAGGGAAGAAAATCACAACCAGCTAACACACACATTCCTGCAAATACCCGAAGATTTAACCATTTTCCAATGCAAAATAGTAATCAACTAGATTACAGCTGTGTCATATGTTACATGACAATTGATGCTTGGATAAGTTTCTGGGCCAACTTAAGCAACAACTATAACAAGAGATTCTTGGATACGCATAAGAACTTTGCTGGCCTCAATCACAAGGAATTGGTGTTTTGTTATCCTCAATCATGTTTTGTTTGTGCTGATTTGGTCTTTACTTCTACATGTATTTACAAAATTTAAGCCAAAAGGTCTATTCTGAACTTCACAGCCTCAATACTCACCTGTGAATAATTCCTTACTGAAGTTTTGGAAAGAAGGTCTGCGATCTACAGTATCCAAAACCTTGTCTAAAATTATCTCTTCACCATTGCCATATCGGTCCATTTTAAATATTGTCTGGTAGCAACGGATATGAAACAAAACAAGAACACAGTAGTCTTAATAATGAGGCGAAATCAAGCAAGTTGTCAGGAGAGTACTGGACCTCCTTCAACAAATCAAAACTTCGTGGAATTTCTTACAGCTTGACAACCATAAGCTAATAGGTCACTGTCCTCTGTGATAACTGCTGCTATGCCATCTTTTTCTGTTTCTAGACTGGACAAATATGCTAACTGTGCATCAGCCTCATACGGAGCTACTACAAATTCAATGCCTTCTGACCTCAAAATCTAAAATTTAACCACAGAACTATAAGCAATTAGTTATAAAAGGGAATATAGTAAAAAAAAATTCTAAAATTTGAAACATTGACTGAAAGGCATCGAAGTTCTGTACCTGTATCAATTGATATGCCATGAATGGGGTTATATTTACAGCTCTCTACACAAAGTTTAAACAAATTAAGTCCAATTAGACTTGATACAGAAAGAATAGGAAACAAGTTTCCCTTACCTGGAATAGATCAGAAGCAGCATTAACATCGCCTTCTTTGAGCTTCTCCATTGCCAATTCACGATTTGTTTGTCTCTTCCTGAATCAGAAACCGCAGTGATGACGAAATGGAAATTGTTGAAATAAACGTCCTGCTGAAATTTCAGATGCTGTAAGGCTTGGAAGCAGTAACTAACCTATGTCTTTCATATTCTGTTGCAGCTTTACAGGGAATACTCCCACCATCGAAGACAACAACTGGGGTTATGTTGTAATGTTTAAGGAGATTGATTCGGTGCATAAAATAGTCCAAGTATCGTAACTTTTTTTCGCTGTTTGTATCGAGACAAATCTCCATACTACAAGAATAAGCTGACCGTGTTCAAAATGTTACAAAAAGAGAAACCATTAACCCCCTTCCACACACGAAGTTAAAACTAAAAATCATCGAAAACACTAATTTCATGAATGCTGAAATACCTCCTTTGTGAAGCCAGGAATACGCATCTATACCCACCTGAAGAAATAAAAGACGTAAACTTGAAACAATATACGTATGTGTGGTAAGAAAACAAAAAGAAAGAAAGAAAGGTAAGAATAAGTACGCGCTTGCCAGCATATTTTTTGATGTGGATTGTTTCAACATAAGGTCTCATGAACTTGAGAAGATCTTTGATACCCATTGATTTGTCTTGGAATTTTAGGAATGCATATAATGTATATGTGTTTGTGTTGCCGCCATATTTTTGGCAGTTGCCACTCTTCCCGCGCTTTTTCTCTTAAATTACGTCGTGCTTCAATGAGAAAACTAGCATATTGAGTTTCTAAAAGTAATGTATCTTCCAATAGATTGAGGCTATACTTTCCGTTGATTGACAACTATTCCTTCTTTACTGTGAGCCACTTCAATAACAAGGAAAAACTTCAAATTACCTAAGTATTTAATGCGAAAAGCTAAATTAAGATGAAGTTTAACCTAATGTTTTATCGTTAGATTATTCCTGGCAAGAACCACATTATCTAACTAAACAAAAGGTTGTAGAACTTGAAAGTTTCTAAAACTAACATTGTGACAGCTCCCAAAAATTCATAAACTATAATTAACCAAATATTTCTTAAAGCATATCATTAATTATCAAATTTCTCATTAGTTCCAAAAAAGAGGATTGTTTGCCAAATACAAAAGCATTTTACATAGCACAACTATTGAAACTGTCACATTCAAAATAAATATTCTAAAAACTTTACTCAAGTAATTTGTTGGCCTCACTTAAACTCCATTCGATCTGTCCTATATTCTAAGATTGTCAGTAATCACTCGATCTCCTAAAAAAATGGCAAGGGTGAGCTGTTTACTCAGTAAGGATAACCGATAATACCCTTGAAATCAAATAACTCCATAAATAATTATAAAACTTAGTTAATTGATTAAATCATACATATAATACGTATATACATAACATCACTCAATCTAATCCAAATAGTTAACAAACATCTCAAAAATTTTGCCAAATTATGATTAAAACAAATATTAATTACAATTGTCATTTATGCTTTATCCTAATATTTAACTGATTTTTTTCCTGAGCCCAGCTTAACCTAGTGAGGTGTACATTCAATGGTCTGTTGGCTTATCTCATCATAATCTCTCATCAGTGAAAACATAATTAAAAGCATAAATATCGACACAAGGTACCTCAATTTCTCAATCTTCATCTCAGTATTACTCCAATACCTAACCATCGACACAGGATATCCTCGAAACTCAAGATATCCTAATACACTTTGGAATCTAGTCATCGGAACAGGACATCCTCGGGACTCAGGATGCCCCGATATCTGCTCAGCGGACAGATACATAGCCACCACTCACTCATATGAACTCAACCTATCCATCTAACACCATCAAATCTAGCCTATCCTAAGCAGGCCACTGATTCTAGATTTTGACTAATTATTCTCAACATATTACCAACCAGTCTTTATTTTACACATTTCTGCCGAGTTAACATGCAATACACCTCATAATATGCATAACAAAATACAATCACGAAACACCTTGTATTTTTATTAATTATTAATGAAATAAAATAAACATAATTCATGTAGGTAATTATTAATCATTAATTAAATTAATAACCAATTTCAAATATAATTTATTAATAACCAAACAGTACTTAATTTTAAGACTAAAGTCTAAGGTTATCCTTATCTCAATTTCGGACTCACTAATTGATAATCTCAATTTTTTCTTAATCGGACTTTTGAACCTAGAATTGACAAAATTTTATTAGACTAATTTACCAAAAATTTCTTACCCAATTATACTAATAATCCAACATTATTCTCCCTTCCAATTTATTCTTAATTATAAAAATAATATCCTTACTAACCTAACCCCCATAATTACTAAAATACCCTTAACAAATTAAAAGTCCATTTTATCCTCTATTCAATTAATATCAAAAATGCCCTTCTTACAACAAAATTCCATATCTACCCTTAACTTTTTGCACTTCCCATTATGCCCTTACATGCAACCTAAATTCCAGATTCACCATTAACTTTCTGCATTTCCCATTCTACCCCTACATGCAACTTAAATTTTTAAAACAATGTCATCATATTCACCCTCCCCTCTTCTTCTCTCTTTTCTTCTTCGATCACTTTCCAGCCCCATTTTCTCCACTTTTCTCCCTTCATGCAACTTTCAAAAATTATCAAACAACCATAACATGTAATCTAACTACAAATTAGTGTAGGATGATCAAAATAAAAAAATCGCATAATTTGGTTGCTAGAATTTACCTAAGTGTAAGGCACTTTGAGGTTGTCAACCTCCACAACTCCCTCCAATTTTTCTACAAAACAAACACATTGAGGGAAACCTATGAAGGAAGTGTTACGTGCAAGAGAAAGAATGTTGATCTAGACACTTACTAGCTAGAAAATTTGAGAGAAAGATGAAGAAAAAATGTGATTTTCATATGTTATCATCTAATTTCCATATTCTGGTTCTTTTATACATGTGTTGAGCGAGTTTTACAATTTATAAAATCCTCAATAATCTGCAAGTGCACAGGTCGTACTTTGTAGGATTGAAAGGTCGATCCCACGAGGAGGGTACTAGCCTAATCCTAAGTCGTCTAAAGCTCACAGAAAAGAATAAAAAGAAATGAAAACTGCACAAGTAAACATGAAAAGTAAATACAAAAAATTGATTCAAGAATTGTAAAGCAGGAATTTCAAAAAAACATAATTAAAATGAGCAATCACACAGGTCAAAATGGAAATATGTTAAGAGAGTTAATCAAGTTATGATAGAGGGGATTTTACCTATCATTAATGCTGATATAGCCATTTATGTGTTTACAGGTAGTCGGTTCTAGGTGGTCGTAGGGTTGATTATTCTTTCTCGAGTTATAACAATTAAACCCTAAATTATAAACCTTAATCGCATTATGGAACTTGTAATCTCTCAATTCACAAATTACCCACAATTCTACTTAGTTCTAAACCTCTCTAATAAACAATCGGGTCTTGCACAAGATCTCTCTCTATGAAATTACCGACTAGATTGATTAAGTGGTCAATTAGATCGCCTAACTCTCTTTAATATGATCTAATCATTTTTATTCAGCTCACCCTCTCGGTTTGTTACCAAAACATACAAATATATTAATCAATCACAACACCCAGACCAAATAAACACAAAAATAATTAAATCAACAATAACTCAAAGTAAAATCCTGAATGAGAGTTTAGAACATTATCAACAACCCGAAATCAATTTCCATACAATCCTTCTCAACTTTATACACTTAAATGAAAAAGGAAATGAAGAGAAAATGGAACTTAGGTTGGACAAATCGAGAAGGCAGCGGCAGTGGAATACCACTTGATCCGAGGAGCGGCGACGCTGGGATCCACTTCTTCTTCCTCCTTCTTCCTCTTCTTCTTCTCTCTCTCTCTTTTCTTTTTCTCTCTCTTTAGGGTTTCCAAGAGTGGCTGAATGTAAAGCTCGCCTCTTTTTTCTCTTGTTTTTCTTTAAATAGCCTCTTATATTTTAGGTAACCCTAGGGCTTTTCTGAAGTTTGAAAGGTCTAAAAAGTCCCTTGAAATGTGAAGTTCATAAGTGTCTATGCGTCTGTGGATGTACGCCACGATCGTGGCTCACATCTGAGCCTTTTATTAGCCACGATCGTGGGCCATTCTTGAAGCTTCTGTTACGATCATGGCCTGATATATCATAATTGTGGGATGTTGTTTCGGCCCGAATGTCTTACGAAACTCCTCTATTCTTCAATATTGACCCCTGAAACGCTAGCAAACACATCAAGGTACCTCAAAAATATAATATTTAAGTTTAAAAGCTTGTACTAACCCTTAAAACAATTAAAACACAAATAATTAACAAAATAACACAATTCTAACCTAAACATATACTAAATGATCGAATTAACGGCTAAACACATATCAAACTATGCCCTAAAATAGATGCAATTAACACTTATCAACATGTTTAAAAGTTGTGGGTTGGGTTGGGCTATGGGTAAGTTGTATTAATGAATGGGCTTTACAAACATCGAGACAGACGTTTGTTTAAGCTCATATATGGACATGTTTAACTTAAAAACACAATTATCACTTAGTTTGCTGAAACCTTTTAATACCTTCATGTACAATTCATTTTATAGATCTTTATCCAAGAAAGGTTTATTAACATCTAATCATTGGTTTTCCTAAAGATGTAATGACAGTAAATGGAACTAAGCAATTCAAAGTAGTAATTTATGCAACTGGAGCAAAAGTTTCATGGTAGCCCATCACTTTAGCATATATAAGAACTTTAGAAATAGGTGACACCTTAATGCACTCAATACTACCATCATACTTATATTTCATTTTGTACAACCATTTTGAGTTAATCGATCACTTACCAATAAGTAAATGTAGTAAGCTTTATGTTCTATTTTACTCAAATTCTGTTGTACAACCATTTATTTTTCTTTACTATTTTTATAGTTCATTTGATTGATTTGAACATGATATGATGTGTAGATAAACAATTAATATTTTCCATTATTAATGACAAGAGTAAACTTTTAACTTAAGGGTTAGGAAACATTTTCTTAAAGAAATATAAGTGTATTAAAATAAAAAAGGATTACAAATGGTGAGAACAAATAGAGACAAACTATCAAGTATCCAAAACTAAGATAAAAAGGCTAATTAAGGTAGAAATTGAAACTCATCATATTGTTTAGCCGGAGATTAACTTACATCTATTTAAGATCCTTTCTTAACAGCAACACTAAGGGGATCATAACTTATTAACATTCCATTTTTAAGTTAGTGCATCACTCATCTTTAATTGAATGTTTTAAGCCAAGATCAATAACTTGATCTAATACATGTATTATGAATAAACAACTGGAATGTTTATTGAACATCTTAAAACTATTTCATACTTCTATCCTTCCAATTTGAGTAAACATCACAACTGATTTATAATTTGAGAACAAATTGATCTCATTGACGAGGAAATCAAAATTTTCTTATCCCAATAAATGAATTGCAGCCAATTTCTTCTAAAGAAGTTTAATAAGCATAGTTATAGGGCTAGCTCCAAAATGTAGTAGAGAAACTACACTTAGATAATAAGTGATTTTAGGTTTCTTGAACTAGATTACAGAGTTTGTTAATGATAGGAATTCCTTTTAATTTATTCATTATTTTCAAACATTACTTGATTTCTAGCCATAAAATAAAGGAGGCCTTGGGACATATGTAAGGAAACCATACTAACCTTTACCATAAGATTTTTTAAGCTAGAGTTCTAAACATGTTCAAGCACGATTTTTTGGAAAACTTATATAAGCTCCCCAAATAAGCTTATCCATTGCCTCCATATTAGGACTATAACTAGGTCTACTCGTTGACTAAGGGGAATCCCTTGAATTAGAATGTTGTACATCATGAGTAATGATTAAACTGACTATAGCATTTATAAGGAGTTGAAGTTCCAGTTCCTCCTGTTCTAAAATGGTGTATTTGGGTTCACAATATTCCAATTATCATACCAAAACTATGTTATTTCTCTGTTGCTTACAATGTTCTAGATTTCTTGTGACATTTTTCTTATCAATTTCATAATTCGATACAATTCCAAGAATAAGTTTGTTTGCAATTGATATTCTAAAAGATCACAATTGATATTCTAAAAGCTTTGATCCTTTAATATGTAGGCATGCATCCATATAAACAAATTAATTATGATTTTTTAAATTGTTTCCAAATCCATTTGGCTAAAAACATCTTATTTGTACTTCTTATTAGCTTAATTCCTATGCCACCTTTATTCTTTAGGGTACAAATCTCTGTCTGTTTAACTTTAGCCCTTTGAAGATTTATAATTGAACTAATCCGTAGAAATTTCTTCATTAGTTTCTTAATATCTTTAATTAGTTTTTGAGGAATGAAAAGTGGTAGCATCAATAAGTGTGAAGGCTATTAAGGATAGCTAATATGAGTTGCAACCTTCCAACTTAGGGACTCTAATGATTTATTCTCCTATTAATAGAGTCAAGGAGTTATTGTCAATATTGATAGGATAATTTTTTATTTGAAATTAGAATTTTAAGATATTTAAAAGAAATCTCTTAATGTCGTTGTGAGTGAGCTGAAGAGGTTCATCTAATAAGAGGAAATAGATATTTAACTCTTATTCTTATTAATTATAAGATTAGAGAACATGTTGAACATATTTAGTAAGTCCATTAATAAACTTATGAAGCCATTATCTACCCTATAGAGAAGCAATAGATCATCTGTAAATAAGATGTTGATTAGTCATACGCTCTTGCATTTATAATAAAATTTAAATATATTCCTTTACTTAATCTTATGAGAAATCAAACAAGTGAGGACCTTAGTTTATATAATAATTAGTTATAGGGATACAGGATCCCTCTACCTTAATCCCCTTATCCCCTTGAAAGATTTGGTTACCTCACCATTGATAAGTATTGTAAATAAGGGAGAACATATGTAAATTTCAATCAGATGGATGAAATTAGATGGAAATCCAAATATAGTTGGTGAATCTAAAATAAATATGTAACTAACTGAATCTAATGTCTTATGAAATTCAATCTTAAAAAAAAATCCTTGTTGGCCTCTTATTCTTATAGCCTTTGAATAATTGTTGAGCTAGTAAAAGATTGTCCTCAACACTTCTCCTCCTTGACTTGTATTAACAGATCTCTTTAACACTACTCTTAACCTTAAAGCAAGTAGTTTAAAAAGATCTTATAAATTATATTACTATATGAGATAAGCATGAAATCATTGAGGGAACTTATACTAGGAATTTCAGGAAATAAATAACATGATTATTGTTCAACTTACTTAACAATATTCCATTTGTGAAGAACTTCATGACAATCTTAATCACCAGAACAATTATCAAGTCTCATATTTTTTTGAAAGAAATAAGTGTTAAATCCATCTGGCTTTAGACACTTTTTAAGGTTCATATTGAAGAAGGTTTCTTTAATCTTAAGAGAATGGTATAATCATATCCTTATTAAGCTTATGAGATAGAACTTCTGGAATAAAGTCCCTTAATTCATAAAGATCTAAGCAAGTAATATTGAAAGTGTGTAAGTTATTCCTAAGGGTTTGTTTGGTTGGAGGGTTAGTAATGGAACAAAATAGAACATAACACACTTTCATCATTTAGTTGCGGGTCTCACATTAGAATGAAACGGAATGAGATGGAAGCAAAATGTTTCATGTTACGTTTCATTTCATCCTAAACAGTGAAAATAAGAAACTTCCGATTCGGAGGGTTTAGGATGTAACGTAAACTAATAAATACATACTACCTAATATACCCTCAATAATTTTTCTTAATACTAATTATTTCTTCTAACCCTAACCCCCTTTTGCTCCAAACTCATTTATTACGGTAAAAAAAATTGTATATAATTAATAATATTTTTATATTATTTCTCCTTGCCCTAATAATAATATTTTATATTATTAATAATAAATTGTATATAATTAATAATAAACTAAAAAATTAATAAAATTTTTATTAATAAAAATAGAAAATATATCAAAATTTATTTTTTAATTGTTTGTATATATTTCTATATAAATAAAAATATAAATAAATTATTTTTAAATATAATCATATATAATAAAAAATAAAATTGAATAAAATAAAATTTATTAAATAATTAATAATAATATTTTATATAATTAATAATAAATTGTACATAATTAATAATAAAATATTAAAATTTTTATTATTTTAAAATAGAAAATATATTAAAAAATTTATTTGTCATGGTTGTGACTTAAACTGTGACTTTTTAATTGAACATGATTTTTGTTTTAAAATTATAGCGTTAAACCTCCTGTAACAACCATTTTAATATCGGGGATATAATAGTCATTTACTATACATTACATTTCATTCCATCTATCTTCCAAACAACATTTCACTACATTACATTATGAACTCTTCTATGCCTTCCAAACAACTTTTCACTATATTACACTCCATTCCATTATAATTGTTCCGTTTTATTTTATTCCATTCCATTAATTAACATCCAACCAAACAGGTCCTTAGAGCATTAGACCAAATAGGGTCTTAGTATCTTGCAAGCTACCTGAGAAAACCCCTTTATATTGATGAAAACTAACAAAAGAAAAGGAATAGGCTATGCATAAATATGTGTTGATGTGGACAGAACTAAGGAGTTGTCTGGTTATAATCCCATTAGAAGGTTGGGACCTGATAACTCTATACAGGAGGACATAATGGACATTTCATATTAATGGAAACCTTCCCTAATGTCTCAAGGGAAAGTTTGAAAACCAACAGGTAAAGTATTTGCAAGGAGGGATTATGTTGAATTAATGGGGCTTAAGATTGATGCTATTTGTTATAAGGATTCCTTTTCTAAGGAGGAGGATAATGTTGTAGTAATCACTATATTAGACAAAGACAATACCTTCACTATAACACATCACTACCATAGAGTATATGCCTGAACATCCAAAGGACATTCAAGAACATACCCTATGAAAATGGCGTGTTAGAGCAATCACATCAACTATTATGGCATCATACAGAACATAAGTATTCAAAAGATTAACTTTTCCCATTTCATTCACAAACATAACTTACACTATAGCATTTCACTATATAATACATATATTTACACTACCAAAAACATCTAAGAGTTTAGCACTCTTTTACAAGATGTTCTATATAAAATGAGAACTAAACAAAAATATTCTATCTAAACTCCTTAGTATCAGCTGACCAGACATTTGAGCCATTCTTATTTCCAAAAACGCAAGTACTAGACTTCTCCTAGTTTACCTTAGATCCCTCGTACCTGAAAATTAACGTTACAATTTTGATTAGTTTGCGAACTCAGTGAGTGAACCGTTATCGATTTGCTCATTCAGTCAGAACGCCAAACATTACTGATATGAAACCAAATTCATAAGTATATCACTGTTCAACAGATGTATCACATCATATCTCAACAATACATCATGAACTTCAAACATTTTATATAATCATTTCAGAATAATTCAATCATCTATCTCAGTCATTCATATCAGCAACATGTACACAATCATTGCATATCATTATGTCAACATATTTCAATAATTCTTCATAATCATTCACATGATACATTTGAAGATATATTAGTAAATGCATATGCACATGTGACTCCACTTTCATTTTCATTTGGTTGCGACCGAGCGCCTATTTATTGTCCCGTATTTATTGTAGATACTAGGCTTATTTCATTTACTGTCTCATACCCATTGTGGATACCGGGCTCATTAATAACTGAGCCTGTGGCCCTTTGTGCACATTACTGAGCTTTAAGCTCTTTTTCAAATAGGTCACTCTGGCACAACTCCTTTATCTGATCATGCATAACAACGTGATGGAATGCATTAATTCACATAATATGCTATCAGAAACTTTCATTCTATGTACATACTCATTCATCATATTTATCAGATCGAAGTTTGACATTCAACAATCAGTTGAGTACACATATTTTTCTAGAATCACATATAATTAGGAAAACACTCCCAGTACAATCCCAAATATCAATCTCCTCGGACCATCAATGTCCAGAATTATCACAATCACAACAATAACAATTCAATAACTAAAATTTAAATAGAACAAATTAGTCATGGTGAGAAAACATCTAGGTTAACTCACAGTATGCTCCAGATAAACTATTGCTTTGATGACATTGTCTAGATGATGATGTTTAATTTGTGCTTCTTTAATCGTGCAATACACACGTATTATACACATTACTAAGTTGATCAATCATATAAATATTCAATCATGTACATGTATATCAGTCATGTTCAATGCATGCTCAATTGACTTTCCTAGGTATATATCATTAAATCACGACTCTTAACCATTCATACATCATAAATTGGATATAACTAGTTTGCAATCAGGTTTATACCTCAAGTATACTTGAGTATTCTAAAATCATCAATCCTACTTTCACCAATCCTTTTCTAGCATTATAAAATCACACAATATCTAAATTCTCATTCATTTCTACTTAATTCACGTTACTCATATCCTTTGGATCACACTTGCATTCTTAAGAACACCTTCTTTCCTATATCAATCATAAATTCCAGATTTTAGATACATGATATCTAATAATCCATTCCTTAAGTTATAAGATCAATTAACAACCTATGCTTATCAAACGCTTTAACCAATTAATCCAACATCAAACTAGGTTCATTTCAAGCCTCAATTAAGTCCAAATGCACTAAAGTAAACTAACTTATCCTTAGTTGGTTCAACAATCACATAAAAGAGAATATTTCACTTCCAATACATTGCCCACGATCGTGGAGGGCCTTCCTACGTTGGTGGGATGAGTGATCCATAAATTTTACTCTCCATTCTTCTTTAATTTTCCCAGATTTCTAACATTTTCTTACTAAACTCAAACATCTTTTTAATATTTCATTAATTCTACTTCAATTCCTCATCAAATTCACCTCAATTCCAACTCAAAATCATCCATACTATAGCTCATAAACTATTATTTATCATAAACACAAAAACAGAACATAATTGTATCCATTCATTCATCAATATTTCAGCTCATCAAATACCATTATGATAATCAATCCATCCCTAAAATCAATCATCATAAATGTTTCTATTAAAACAAGTCATGAAGACCAATATTATACTTACTTGTTTAGCTTAAAAGCTTCCTCAAATCATCAAGTTAACCTAGCCCTCAAGCTTACACGATCATCACCAATTTAAGGTGGAATAGGTTAGGCCCTATTTGTTTCCGTTACTTTCTTTGGTTTTTCGTTGCGGTTTTCATGAAAAAATAAACAACTCTTTAAAACCTGTTTGGACGAGTATCGTTGTCGTTTGTAGATTCTGAAAATAATAAAACCGCAACAGATATACGAAAACATAAAAAGGACATTTTTCTAAGATTTGAAAACAGGTTTTCTTATTTTTAGAAGCAGTTTCGGCACTGCGCTGACATCTTCAAGCTCTGCTGCAATTTTTTTGCCCATTATTCCAGGTTTGTTTTTGCTTCTTTTGTTTGTTACTCTGT
>JAOTAY010000006.1:23655308-23665417 GCA_025629805.1 Erythroxylum baracoense | reverse complement strand
CAATATAATTAATTAAATTATAATTAATTAATTAATTAAAATATAATAAATTTTTATTTCTCAATATTTTTTACAAACCAACCACTGTCAATGGTAATGGTAATCATTCATTCCTCTTAACCAACCATTATAATTATAATGGTAATATCCATTCCCATTCCTCACTATATTCATTCTCATTCCTATTATCATTCCCTATGCGAACCAACCGTCCCCTTATACTTTTATAAGGCTTTTCTTCTTATTGGTCCATTATGAGTAATTTAACAAAAAAATAGATCATTAAATACATAGCCACTCTTTCCTAATTTAGAAGAACAACATAAGTGGGATCACTTTGTAATTTATATTGAATTCTATTAAGAGAAGCTCTAGCAGTGAGAAGAAGATGATGTGTATTACTAATGCTGCAGTGAAATAAATCTTGCATTTCTTGTTTAATAAGAGAAATCTTTTTTGCACAGACAAATTTATTAGAGCCTTAGATGAACAGATTCATAGCCCTCAAGTTGCATTTCTTAAAATTAACTAGTTCAGTGAGGAAATGAATAAACTTAAAGGGGTATAATGGTTGAATAGCGTCAAGCTGAGTGATAATAGCATAATGATCTGATATATGACGATTTGTGAATCTGGATAAACTGCTAGGAAAGGTAGAAAACCACATCTAATTTGCTATGCTTCTATCCAGTTTTCTTGTGATAAAGTTATATCCCATTTGCTTGTTACATCAAGAGAATAGGTTTCCTCCAAATGGAAAATTAGATAAAAGGGAATTAGTTAAACATTCCCTCATCTCATTATAGGGAATTCCTAAAGAACCAATGCCTTGTATTTCTTCTGAATTAACAAAAGCATTAAAGTCCCCAATAACCACCCAATTCAGGGAGGAGGTATTTATAAGTGACCTAATCTGGTTCTACAAAAACATTCTCTAAGATGTAATGTTATGAGCATAAACAAAGGTTATAATATGAGCTTACTTGAGATTTTGTTATAAACCTCCAAGTGAATTATTTCGGTTGATGTGAGTTTAATTGTAACTTCCATAATATAGGAGTCATAAACCACCACAATCTTGCCATTTGGATAATGCATTAAATTCCAACTCCTTGGCAAAAACTGGAGAAAGTTGTAATTATGTTGCTTGGTTTGAGTGTCTAAAATTCCTGTAATTGTAGCTTTATTTTAAGATATTAAGTTCTTGACAAAAAGTTTTTTTGAGGGGCATTAACCCCTTTAATATTCCAAGTAATAATAATCATAATTTGTGTTCCTTATTTTGGACTTTTTTCTTCCTCCTTGATCTTCTTTTGATGACAGGATCAAACTCATCAATTTGTTTAATGATCCTACTTGGAGTTTCTTGTTCAGTAGTATCCAGCTCATGTGCTCTTGAAGTTCCTTTGATATCTTTAATACAATTGAGAATGCTGCTATCTAATGCTAATTGAGGATTGTTTTGATTTTTAACAATAATATTGTGATCAATGCAATTACCAACATTAGCTTGTATAGTTAGAATGTAGTATTTTCACCAATGGATTTACCATCATTAACTTATGCAGATGCGTTGTCCACATCAAGATGAAGCCTTATAACCTCATAATACTCCTTAGTTTTGAATATTTGATTCTGCTTATGGTAGTTTGTGGTTTCCAAGCATAGGATACTTTAACATAATCTTCATATGGTTTCAAGCTCTCATTTAGTCGAATAATGGGTCTGCTATTTGACAAATTAGTCATGGAGGATACTAGTACATTAATTCTTGTAAATTGAATCTTTTTTACCTTAGCTGTAACTTAATCCATACATATTGTTCTTCTAATGAAGCTTACATTATGGCTAAGTCCAGATATAGACCAATTCTCTAGTGGGATTCTATGAATGCATATCCACAATGGGATATAGTCTTACTTGATTTCCTCCATTCTCAAACTAGGTCTCCAACTTTGCAAAAATATAGGCTTATTATGCATATTCCATGGATTTACTTGAAGCACTTTCTTTGCATCATCTTGGCTGGCAAATTTAAATATAAATACATCATCTACATTAATGAGCATGTCTTGCAGCCCCATGGATCTCCAATTGTTCATATCCCATTACTTCATGATAGGGAAAGCAACTCTCTTGTCAAAGAAAAAGCCAAGCAATCTAATGTTTCACCTGCTAGCTCCTACTCAAAGAAAATCCAAGGGTGGGGAAAAATCCTAGCCTAAAATGATTTAGAAGGGAGACAATATTTAAGCTTTAGTTCCGGGGAAGAATCATTAACCTCTTAGACCCAAGATATTTTGGAAGTCACAAGGATTTGAGGATTAAGTGAAGAATCAATAGGGGAAGAAGAGGTTGATGGTATTGGAAAGTTTGAAGCTATAGGTGGGAAGTTGCTATTGCCCATGGAGTGAGGACAAAGACTATTGGACAAAGTTGAACCAAAGAACAGTACCAGATTCACAAATAGAAAAGAGAGCTTGCAAAAGTGAGAAGAAAAATCAGGTAAGAGTTGGAAACAACAAAGCATAACGTAAGTTATGCAGGAGATCAGAAGAACAAAATGATAAAAAACAAGATAAGCAGTAAGTTATGCAGGATGAATAGCACCATAAACAGTTCCATGTAGAGAGCTTTATTGGTTTTAACTAGATGTTTACACCTTTTCCAGAGACGCTATAGCCAGTTAAGTCCTTTCTCTCTGTCGCCAACTCTGCCTTAACCTTAAAGGCTCTTTTGAATACATCTTGATGTAAACTCCAAGTTATAATGATCTTCCTCAATTTTTAATTCTTTAAATCAAATTAAATCACTTTTCTCTAATGTCCCATTATATTGAATCATTTATGATTTTCTAGTAACATTCTAGCAATCATTAACTTATTTATCTGGAATTAGAACCTGAGTGAAAATTATACTTTAATTTGAGGTTCATATAACCTTAAAGAATCCTTACATAATATAAGTTAAAAATATAAGTTATATTATCGTTATTGGTTGGTATTACATATATAGTATAATTTGTGTTATAGTATTGACTCTCTTTTATCAGAGCATATGTCTTTCATCAAATACGATTTAAATGATAGTTCAGACATACTTAGTATGTAACTCGAGTTAACTTCTTTATTCATTCAATTCAACTTTTAGAAATTACATCTATCTTTATTTCACCTATCAATTGAAACAAGGTTACATCTTTCCTCAATCTTTTTCTGGATTTGACCATTTAGTGCTTGCTTCTTTAGATGGAAACAAGTTCAACTACTAGGTGTTTCTAGTTCTATTAAGATTGTTGTTGGGTATGTTTGTAATACCACCAATGACGCAGAACCCCCTAGAATCGACTCGATTAGGAACCTTTGATTGATCGGATCAAAACCCCAACCCAAGAAATGAAACTTGTTGGAAGATCCTTTGACGCCTTGACCTAAGATTAACAATGCAATTAGAAACCAAAATGCGCAAAGATATCAAAAGAATGCCATAAGCAATTTCGACTAATCACCTGATAAGTTCGTAAAGATCGGTTTTTAGAGAAATTCAGGATTGAATCCCTCACCAAGTAACCTAAAATTATTCTCAATCTAATCTGAATAGGAAGTGCAGAAAATCACCTTTTTAAGTCTCAAAAAGTGGACCTAAAAATGAAAAACCTAACTAGAAAAATTGAAAAGTCCATTAGGAAGTCGTAACAATTTTCTGTCAGAACATCCTTTAGTAAATTGAGCATATCTTGGGGTAAGAACCTCTGATTAAGGCAACTCTTATACCGTTGGAAAGCTAAGACAAAAATATACAGCTTTCATGTTTTTCAGTTGAGTTGCTTCAACCTAAATCAATATTAGAATTTCTTCCCAGGTCAGAACACGTGAATAGCGTTATTGTCTTGATGTTATTGATTGTAACTTGATCTCCAAAGGCCTTTTCTTCATCAACCAAGGTGCATATAAGCCCACCAAAAGCTTCTCTAAGCCTCTTAGCATTAGCACGAGTATTTGATCCTTTCAGCATAGTCAACGGGTCATTCGATAGTTGACTTGTCTTTCGACTCTCTCTTGAGCTCACATCATCCTCCCCTTTTTGAAAAAGATTCGTCCTTGAATCTCAGAGATCCAATTTATAGGCATTGTCATTTATCTTTTTGAGAACTTGAAATGGACCGTCGCCTCTTGGATGTAGCTTTGTCTTTCGTTTATCAAGAAATCTTTTCTTACGCATATGCACCCACACCTAATCTCCGAGTTCAAATGAAACAAACTTTCTACCTTTATTAGCACTAGATGCATATTGCTTATTCTTTTTCTCAATGTGCCAACGGGTCTGTTCATGAATATTCCTTACCAAATATGCTTTCTTTTCACCATCTGCATTAGATAATTCACTAACAAGCAAAAGAAGCAAATCTATAACAGTTAGTGGATTAAAACCATACACAGTTTCAAATGGTGAAAAATCAGTAGAAGAATGAACATTTCTATTGTACGCAAATTCAACAAGGGGCAAGCATTCTTCCCAAGTGCGCAAATTTTTACTAATCACAGCATGCAACAAAGTACCAAGAGTATAATTGACAACCTTAGTTTGTCCATCCGTTTATGGATGACAAGTATTTAAGTACATCAATTTGGTTCCTAACTTTGCCTACAACACTTTCCAAAAAGAACTCAAAAATTTGACATCTCTATCACTAATTATGGTCTTTGGAATTCCATGCAGTCGAATAACTTCCTTAAAGAACAAATTTGCAATATGAGATGCATCATTGGTTTTATGACAAGCAATGAAATGAGAAATTTTAGAAAACCTATCAATAACCATAAAAATTGAATCTTTACTATATATAGACCTAGGCAAACCTAAAATGAAGTCCATAGAAATATGTTCCCAAGGTGCACTAGGTACAGGCAATGGTGTGTATAATCTGTAAGGCATAACTTTAGATTTAGCTTGTTTACACTGAACACAATTTGCACAAACACATTCTACATCTTTAAGCATATGCGGCCAAAAGAAATGCTCATGCAAAATGTCCAATGTTTTCTGTACACCGAAATGGCCTATTAAACCACCACTATGAGACTCTCTAACAATTAATTCTAGTAAAGAACAATTTGGTACACAAAGTCTATTTTCCTTAAACAAAAACCCATCATGGCGATAAAACTTATTGAATGCAGCAGTTTCACAAGCATCATACACATTTCCAAAATCAGTATCTGCAGGATACAAATCTTTGATATACTTAAATCCTAACAACTTACTACTCAGAGTAGAGATTAAAGCTTACCTGCGAGATAGTGCATCAGCTACCACATTTCCTTTACCTTGCTTATATTGAATGACATATGGAAATGTCTCAATAAACTCAACCCATCTTGCATGCCTCCTATTTAACTTTCCTTGTCCTTTGAGATGCTTCAAGGACTCATGATCAGTGTGGATGAAAAACTCCTTCTGCCACAAGTAATGTTGCCACGTTTCGAGCGCTCTCACTAAAGCATAAAATTCTTTATCATGAGTAAAATAGTTTTGAGTCGCTCCATTCAACTTTTCACTAAAATATGCCAAAGGGCGGTTCTCCTGCATTGACATAGCACCTATGCCTACTCTAGAGGCATCACATTCAATTTCAAAAATTTTATCAAAATTAGGCGAAGTAAGCAAAGAAGTGGAACAGAATTTATCTTTCAATAGCATGAATGCCTTTTCCTGTTTAGGACCCTATATAAATGCAACATTTTTCATAATGACCTCCGTAAGTAGTGCAGCTATAGTGCTAAAGTGTGGAACAAACTGCCTATAAAAACTGGCTAAACCATAAAAGCTCCATACTTCTAAAACATATTTAGGTGTTGGCCACTCTTTAATGGTTTTCACTTTATTCTCATCAACCTCAATGCCCTTAGCACTAACAATAAAACCAAGAAAATTAACCTTATCCATACAAAAACTGCACTTTTTGACATTAGCATGCAAATTTTGTTCACATAAGGCATGAAATACATATTTCAAATGATGCATGTGTTTTTCTAAGCTCCTACTGTATATCAAGATGTCATCAAAGTACACAACAACAAACTTATTAATGAATGCATGAAGTACATGGTTCATTAATGTCATAAAAGTGCTAGGTGCATTTATCAAACTAAATGACATTACCATCCACTCATACAGTCCATGTTGAGTTTTAAATGCAGTTTTCCATTCATCACCATGGAACATACAAATTTGGTGGTTCAATCAAATCAATTCAAGTAAAAACCACAGCACCATTCAATTGATCTAACATGTCATCTAACCAAGGAATGGGATGTCGATACTTTACTGTATTTTTGTTGATTGCTCTGCAGTCCACGTACATCCTCCAACTTCCATCTTTCTTTGGCATTAGGATCATAGGAACATCACATGGACTCATACTCTCCCTGATATGGCCTTTAGCTATAAGCTCTTCCACTTATCTATGTAATTCCTTAGTCTCTTAAGGGTTACTGTGATATGTTGGCCTATTAGGCAATGAAACTCCAAGCACCAAGTCAATCTAATGCTCCATCCCTCTAATGGGCGGCAAACCTTTCGAAAGTTCCTTTGGAAAAATATCACTATATTTTTGCAAAAGAGATTTAATAATAGAGGGCACATAATCTTTAAGGTCAGTAGCACTAAAACAAGTTTCCTTATACATTAACATTACAAGTGATTTTTTCCCATGATAAGCATTTCTAAAATCTCTCTCTCTCTCTCTCTCTTACAAGCTTACTTTCTTATCTCTCTTGCACTCAATGCTTCCCGTTCCTTTATCACTCCCTTTAATTTTTAAATTCTCACTCTCACTCACTCCCTTACGTGTTTCACTCGAATAGATGATGATTCACTCATCTTTTGCTCTCTTTTTTAGCTTTTTCTTTTGATGTAAATCACTCTTGCCTTTTACTACTCTTAATTCTTTCCTGAAATTCTTTGCCAACCAAAATTCCAAACAAATCAAGGACAATTAGATTGAAAGTGACACTCTTACAAAAGAAAAATTGAAGAAATCAAAATGAAGCAATAAGAAAGCAATGAAAAGTAGCATGTACAGGTTAAGAACCAAAGAAATTCAAAGGATCGAAAAAGAAACTTTGTAATAGGAATTAACTTTTCAAAGTTCCGTTGTTCAAGTTTCAAGAATTTCAATTTCAATTCGAGCAATAATGCAATATAACTTCTAGCAATCCACACAATTTTTCTATCAATCACCAAACTTTACAAATTCCAACAAACTTCTTTCGTTAACAACTTACAATCATAGCAACACTTCAATGTGAACTATCCATAATTCTTAGCAAATTATGATCAACGAATCAACAAAGCTTTTTTTTCATTTTTTTCTAGACTTTTTTTTGAATTTTTTCAAAATTTTCTTTTTTTTCTAGATTTTTTTCACACGAACAATCTTAACAAAAAATAACTATAAACATAACACAAAGTATGAATTGAAATAAATTTATGAAACAAGAATAACAAAGATGATGTTAACAAACGGCAATGGAACAATAACGATAAAACACAGAGTGAAATACATAGTAGAACGGAAACTACAACAAAAGCAAATAGAAATTTGAACCAGCGAAGAAACAAGAAAATCAAGTGAAGACGATAAGAACAATGGATAGGAACCTGAAATTGAGCAAAATCACACGGAACCCCTATAATCGACTCGATTAGGAACCCCTTGATTGATCAAATCAAAGCCCCAACCCAAGAAAGCAAAGTTATAGGAAGATCCTTCGACGCCTTGACCCAAGATTAACAATGCAATTAGAAATCATAACACACAAAGATATCAAAAGAACGCGACAAGTAATTCTAACTAATCACTTGATAAGTTTGTAAAATCGGCTTGTAGAGAACTTCAGGATTGAATCGCTCTCAAAGTGACCTCAAATTATTCTCAATCTCATCTGAATAGGAACTGCAGAAAACCACCTTTTTAAGTCTCAAAAAATGAGCCTAAAAATGAAAAAACTAACTAGAAAATTTGAAAAGTCCATTAGGAAGTCGTAACAATTGTCTGGCAGAACTTCCTTTAGTAAATTGAACATATCTTAGGTTACGGACCTCTGATTAATACAAATCTTATACCGTTCGAAAGCTAAGCCAATGATCTACATCTTTTATGTTGGTCAGTTGGTCTGGTTCGGCCTTAGGCAATGTTAGAATTTAGTCCCAAGTCAAAACACGTGAATAGCATTATTGCCTTGATGTTATTGATTGTAACTTGATCTCCAAAGGCAGGGTACATATAAGCCCACCAAAAGCTTCTCTAAGCCTCTTAACATTAGCACGAGTAATCGGTCCTATCGGTATGGTCAACATGTCATCCGAAAGTTGACTTGTCTCATATCAATAATTGACCCTTCAAAAGTCTAAGACCGATATTGTATTAATGCAAAAGTGACTAAGTTAGCATTGATGATAAGATAAATCCCCTTTCTCATAATTTGTTAATCTTCCTTGTTTAAATCTCAATTATCAATTGGTGGTGATCAAATTTGTTTTCTTGAATTAATTTAGAATTCGCATTTCAATCACTCCATATTCAATTGTTCACTTTTCTGTTTATTTTTTATTTTAATTACACTTTTAGGTCTTATACAAATTAAGATTTGATTAGTTCACTAATTCCTCGTGGGATCGATATGACATATACTACATTATGACCCATGCGCTTGCGAAAAATTGAGAGTTTTATAAGATTAAAACTTGCTCAACATTTAGTTTTATGGCCCTATCTAAGGAAGTCCTATGCATTAGTGCTTTAAGATGGACCACCTTACTTATTACCTTCTTTATTGAAAAAAAAGACCAGCTTTCCTTATAATGAAAGCTTGGGAAATGAAACATTTGGAGCTTGATGGTTTTACTGACTTGATAATTGATAAACAAGGGTTGTTCATATTTAAATTCGATTCAATTGTATAACATTAAGAAGAAGGTGGAGTTATGAGCCTAAAACAAAATGCACATTCCCTTTAAAATAAAAATATCTGATAACCCCTTAGAATATTAGTCAACAATTAGCTTAAAGGATCTTGTAAGCTATACTAGAAAGTCCCTTTTAATGAATGAGCCATCTACCATAAGAAAAATATGATATGTTGGGCTCATTATGGAAGTTAATTTATAAAGTGAGTTCATTGATTCCATTCTATTTCTTAAGTTAAATGAAAAGGTTGGAATTTCTTAGGACATAGTTCTGTTAACATACCAATGAAGGCCCCTTTTTAATTTTCAAAGGAATAAATAGAATCCACTTGAAAAGATTTCTAAGAGAGGATGATACTAAAAATTGATGGGAGTTGAAAAGGAAACACCTTTAATATTAGGCACACATATTTGGAGTCCCTTTAAGCCTTCCATAAATGATTATTTAACTATATTTATATACCCATATTTATTAGGTTTTGTTCATTATTTAAGAGTTCTGTAGGACTTTTTAGTACTTAGTTTGCTTCAAGTGTGTTTGAAGGTGATAATTGCCTACATAAACCAGTAGGAAAGAATTCAAACGAAATTATACCATAAAATTACAAATTCAGGTGTTTTTAAAGATACATAATCACCTACATGAACGTGTGTATCCCAGAAACTCTATTTTTTACTATAAAAGAATATTTCAGAGGCAGATTAGGAGGAGGCAAGACCAGAAGTAATTTAAAGTCGTAAGAAACATAAAGAAGTGACAGTTCTAAATAGAGGATAACGAAAACACAAAGATTATGTCACGAGATCCGATAGAGAGCATAATTCAATCCGAATTGCAAGAATATTTATTAGAGACAAAAGGGAGATTTATAATATGAATTCTTTTGTTTCTGTTTGTTCTTTCGAATAGTTGTTATTCGTTTTGTTTTCTATGTGTAGGAACTAAATTATTTAGTGCCTAAGTGTGATGACCCTTAAGTTGTGATCATAATATTATTTAATCTTCCACGTAATGCAATTTTATTAATTAATTTATTACGATTCAATTATGCGTTATTGCATAGGATGTCATAATAATCGAGTTATAATTTCATTCAACTTGAGAAACTTCAATACTAACCAATCTAGTTAATGAATCA
>JAOTAY010000006.1:23610418-23650599 GCA_025629805.1 Erythroxylum baracoense | reverse complement strand
GAGCAATTCATCAGCTGGCAATCACCGCCCCCTGGTTGGATCAAGCTTAACACTGATGGTGCTTGTCAACGGTCTTCTTTAACGGCCACTGCAGGCGGAGTTCTTCGAGATAGTGCAGGCCACTGGCGAGGAGGGTTCTCACATCATATTGGATGGTGCTCTCCACTGAATGCCGAACTGTGGGGGGTGTTCACTGGGCTCACACTGGCATGGAATCTGGGATTTCGCCGAATCGAGCTCGAGGTCGATTGCAAGGCAGTGTTCGATCTTCTGTCCTCTGCAGACAGCCGTTCCAAGATGCCCAACCCAATCGTCCGGGGTATCCATGAGCTGTTCACTAGAAACTGGACTGTTGCTCATCGGCACATCTACCGAGAGAGCAACAAATGCGCCGACTGGTTAGCCAAATATGCCGGCAATTTTGACATCGGTGTCCATCATTTCAACACAACACCTATTGGGTGCCACTTGATCCTTTTACAGGATCTATCGGGAATTTCTTTCCCCAGACTTAGCGTGTAACGTTTTTCGTTTGCTTTCCTTTAGAAAAAAAAAGTGGAATAAATAAGAAATCTATTTATGACATTTTTTTTACTCTGAAAATAAGTTTATTTTTCTATAAAGGAGTTTACGATATTTGTTCTTTTCAAAATAATCGATCCTTACTTGATTTATACACAGTAATGTTATTGAAGCCGAAGCAAAAGAAGATACTTAATAAACAATTTTTTTTTTGATAAATTTCAATTAAGAAGGTTTTGGAGAAAAGGGCGGAAAACAAAAAAAGACTGACACCGACACACAGTATAAATAGAATAGAGCAGAATCGTTTCCCGGCGGCAGCTTGCGTATTGAAGAAGGTGCACAAAACAAATTTGTGGCCTCATCTGCGCGTCCACTTTTTAAGCTCTAAACCCTAGTAAACCCAATGCCCTAAACTTCTCTAATCAACATGTCTTTCAATGACCCCGACGATGGAGACTTCTCCTCCGGAGAGGATAACGACGATCTCCTCGACGAAGACATGGAGGCCCTGAGGCAGGCCTGCATGCTCACCGGCGCAAATCCCTACGATCTCAACAACTCCATTCAACGTCCGTCTCCCTCCTTGCCCGCCACAGGCCAAGCTTCCGGGGAATCCGATAAAGAGGACAGTGAGGATGATCTTGAAGTGCTCCGGAGCATACAGAACCGCTTCTCGATATCGGCTGCTTTTTCTGAACCTCTCTCTCTGAAGCCTCTGACGACTCTACCACCAGATTCTGATGACGACGACGAGGATGATTTTGCAACTCTTGCCGCAATTCGGCGCCGTTTTGCTGCTTATGATGACACTGGTAAACTCTTTTTTCCTTGTTTATGTGAAATGCTTGAACTTGTATTTTATCAGATTGTAGGTGGTATGCCATTTTGATATAAAACTAATAATGCATAACGGAATATTAGCGTTGGTTACGAGGAGGTTGTTTCACGTACGGATTTTACAGCCAAGCTATAAGTTACTAACTTTTGAAACTTCTTTTCAAAAAAAAAAAAAGTTTGAAACTTATGAGTCGCTTAACTTTCTGAGAGACAAATTAAATATTGTTCATTTATCAACGAAGCTATATATATATCTCAAACATGTCCAAAGATAGTGACAACGATTCTGAGTTTGAAATAGTGGAAGTTGTTACTATGTTCACTTTTGCTTTTGTTCCCCTAACACGTATGCTAATGTTTATGTAATATGCTCAGATAATGTCACAGGGGATTTCAAGAGAAAAGTGGACCAGGTTCATATATCCGATGTTGTCTCAGAAACAGAAAAATCAAACAACTTCTCGGTGGATGGAATCACAGAGTATTTGCCACCTTCCGATGAAGCCGGTGACACCACTAACGCATTGAATTGTAGCATGGAATTACTGCCTTTCAGATGCTTGTCCCAGCTTCAATCAAATGGTTCTGAGCTGGTGTTACGCCATTCTAGCTTTCCAAAATCAGCTCAGTTGTTTGTTGCTGCAATTAGGAAGAATAGATCCTGTCAGAAGTTGCTTCGAAGCAAATTGATTGAAATTGAAGCAAGAATGGAGGAGAATAAGAAACTGAGGGAGCGTGTTCAAATATTGAAAAATTTTCAGGTTTCATGCAAAAAAATGACTGGGAAGGCATTGTCCCAGAGAAAGGATCCACTCATCCAATTAATATCAGCAAGAAAGCCACCAACTTCTGAGGACTCTGAGGTTACTGTCTTAATCAATATGCTTGCATGTCTCCAAGTAGTTCCTTCTATCTGTCATGATTGTCTTCAATTTTTATCTGACTTTTTCTTTCATGTGAGGGTGATGGTTTAGTTGTGATATGCTAATTTCACTTTGCACTACAAAATTTGAATTAGTCGTTCGCGTCTTATGAACCCTTCCCTGGGTAGTTGTAAGCAGGATTTCACTTGTGATATACAGCAATAATGCCTGGAAAAATCTTACCAGTCCCAACTGACTTCTGTTCGTTAGTTTCTTATATGTACTATTAATTTTTATCTCTCACTGGCAGGGGTACTTCAAGCTAGAATGCCGTTTCTCTTAAATTGTGGTCATTGTTTTCTTGTGCACAGTGCTTGCATGTGCATCAGTTTTTAGGTTTAGAACATACTTTTAGTTTAGTAAGTGCCTTACTCTTAGGAAGGATTAGCTTTCATCGTGCTTCATACCTAAATGTTGTCAGCGGGCTTCCATTTACTTGCTGCTGATTGGTTGTTTGACTATTGAGAAGTCATCTTCACGAAGCATGTTTTCTGTCATTGCAGATTAATGATAAAAGAGCCTCTACTATACGTGATGGACCATTAGAAAATTCTCATGTTGCTAACTATAGAAAAGCATTAAAAAATTTTCCACTTACAGTGCACCGAAAAAAATGGACAAAGACAGAAAGCAAAAACCTTGGGATGGGAATTAGACAACAATTCCAAGAAATGGTGCTTCACTTATCGGTGGATCAATTCAGGTATGATCAAATTTGTTTCTTGTTGAAATAGTTTGTGCATCAGTTGGCTTTTAGCTTTTGAACATTTTCTTTAATAATCAGTGGCTTTATTTAAAGGACGTTGCATATCTAACAAAAATAATAAGGCTACAAATACTTGATTGCCAATTAATTAAATGATTGTATGATACAATGATCCTATTTAAATTTTATAGTGGATTTTCATTATATCTACATATGCATTTGTGAGTATGAGTGTAAAATTTGTTCAACTTTGTGAATTCATGCATGTAGATTTTGGCATGGGTTGGAGGAGTTAATGTTTCTCTTTTTCTCCAGAAAAGATGAAGTTTCTATGAATCAAGAAACTAGAGAACATTTTTTATCCTTAGAACCATTCAATTTGTGATCTCAGGATCTGATCTACAGTAACAGATAAACGTAGTATTCAGAGCAAAAATCTTTCCTTTGTCAGGCCTAACTCTTGGATATCAGTATGCGATACTGTTGCTGGAATTCAGTGGTACTTAGTGTTGAGGGTTATTAGAGGCTAAGTGCAAATCTCAACTGCAGATGCGTGCCTCTAAGAAAGCTTTTAGTAATGGTCTGATTACACATTAAGAGCCATAGAATACACAGAAATTGATTGAAGTGTTTATACTATGAAATGAAATGTCACATACATGTTAAGAAGCTTAAACTGATAGAAATTGATGGCTTTGACATGCAGTTTGCAAATTTTAATTTGTTGTGTTTGTTACTCTTTCTATCAATGTTTGTGTTTATGAAAGTCTCTTTTAAGCCTTTTAGGCTCCTGGAGTTATGCCTATTGTATTTCTTCTTTTCAAGACTGCAAGTTCCATTTTAATTTACAAATTTCCTGTTCTAACACATTTTAACTTGAAGTGGTTCTGAAGGTTATTTTGGAGATCACAGTAATTTGGATAGCCTTCTTGCTTCAATCAGAGATCTGGAAATCACCCCGGAGTTGATGAGAGAGTTTCTTCCAAAGGTTAACTGGGATCAATTGGCTTCCTTGTATGTCAGTGGTCATTCTGGTGCAGAATGTGCAGCAAGGTTAGCATTTTGTGTGAGATCAGATATCCTTTCACGATAATAACAAATATACTAAATGCTAGCAAAACATCTCAAGAATCTTGTACACATGAAAAAGTTGTTTTGACCTTAATCTGTATAATTGATGTTTTCTGCCATATCCCAAACAAGAAAAAGGATTTGGAGATTCTGGGAATTCTTTAAAAAGCCCCATGCCATTTTATCTTAACCTTTTCATGCATAATCGTCTCACATATTTCCTTCATGGGCTGGGTTGGTAAGCCCTTTGAAAATGTCTTCTATTCCATGGAATTAATTGATTAATTTTATGTTCTTAAATTCCTTAGCTGTAAGGATTCGTTCACCTCATTTGTTTTTGAAGACATTTCTTTGCATATCAACAAACCTTGAAGAGCAGGCTGATAATTGATTCTATTTATTTTGAATTATTGCATTGCCATCAATCCTGCATAGTTTTCATCAGGTGTTAGCCCTATTTCTCATGCTTCACCGTGACTTTTTTTGTCAATAATACCTAGCATTATCTTGCTGTTAAATACATTGGAAGGGTTTAAAAGAGTTTTAGATGGCTTTCTTTTTGAATTGTTTTTTTATGCCTTGATCATCTGTGCTTTTGTTGCAAGTTTAATAAAATATTTCATGAAGTTTTGTTCAGCTATTTGAAGCATAGTCCACTCAGGAAATACCCCCTGTTTTATCCAATCTTTTATGTTGGATCCAATCACATAGTGTTACGAATTGTATCTAACATTTTGGTGAACAGAAGTTACCTACCACTATCCCTGGCCAAAGAGTCTTGATATAAGTCACATGCTGAGAAGCACAAATACCTCAAAATATTTTGTTCTAAATCTATCTAGACATACTTTAACACTATAAGTAATACATTTGAATTATTAAGTATATTTAGATTATTCTAAAGATTATCCAAGTCACTGAATGGATAAGTTGCCATTCCCTGAATGTTGATAAGATCCTTCCTTTTAGTTTAGTAATATGGCTCATTAAGCTCCTTTCTTTTATTAATGGATTTGATTTTTATATAACGGAGTCCTGAGAGTTGAATTCTTGTTTGATTTGCCTTCTCAGTTTAGGAATATGGGCTCGTTAAGCTCCCTACTTTTATTAATGGAATCGATATTCATATAATGGAGTCCTAAGAGTTGAATTCTTGTTTGATTTGCATCAGGGCTCTATCTGTTGATGTTTTCATTATTGATTTCGCACCAAGTACATCTACGATATTTTAATTACTCACTTTTTGTCTTCTTATTGATGTAATGTTGATCCTGCAGGTGGTTGAATTTTGAAGATCCACTAATTGATTCAAGTCCATGGGAAGCCCGAGATGATAAAAATCTTTTGTTAGTTGTTCAGGAAAGAGGAATCAGTAATTGGTTTGATATTGCAGCATCATTGGAGAAAAAGAGGACGCCGTTTGGATGCTTGTTACGTTTCCAACGGAGTTTAAATGCTCGCATACTAAAGAAGGAGTGGACCAAGGATGAGGATGCACAACTTAATGCTGCTGTAAAAGTTTATGGCTATAATTGGCAGGATGTAGCTTCCTGTTTGGAAGGAAGAACTGGTGCACAATGCTCTAATAGGTCAGTCTTTATGGTCAGAAGCGAATGTGGATGTTTAATGAAGCTTTTTGGCTTATTGTGCATATCCGTACTTAAGATTTTGATGACATTGATTGTTTTTTGTGTCATGTCTTTCTTGTCATAACTAGTGATATGTTTTTCCTTCAAAAGGAAAGAAGGGTTGCTCAACTCAAGCAATTTTGGCTATTTATACCATGAGTTTCTGAATCTCTTAATGCTCATTTTGAGCATCTGTTTTGTATTTGAAAGAGGAGAGTTCTCAGAGCAACAGTAGGACCCTTGTGTTTTATAGTTGTTCTTTAAGTATATAAAAGGCAATATGATTCACTTCTTTCCTCTTCAATTTCTGAAATATCTTTGGAGTAAATTCTGATGCTAACTTGAATTAAGATATGTTCCCTCTTGACCATATTTGTTCTGACATCCTTCAAAATTGGCAAATATATTTGGTCAAAATGACTTGTTATGTCACAATATTCCAAAATACACAGGTGGAGGAAATCTCTAAACCCATATAGGCAAAGGAAAGGGACATGGACTTTAGACGAAGACAAATGCCTGAAAGTAGCTGTGAAGTTTTTTGGTCCAAAGAATTGGAATAAAATTGCTCAATTTGTGCCAGGCCGAACACAAGTACAATGTAGAGAGAGGTATTTGTGTAGAACTATAACACTGTCAATACATATTTTCTTATTTGATGATTATTTGACTGACTTCACGTCAACAGGTGGTTTAATGCTTTGGATCCTTCTTTGAATACGGGTGAATGGACCGAAGAAGAGGATTTAAGATTGAAGGCAATAATTGAGGAATGTGGCTATGGCTGGGCTGAGATCGCTAAGCATTTCCCAGGCCGAACTGATAGTTGTTGTCGTAGGTATTACAATTTGGAATTTTATGATTTCTATGCTTCCATGATGCATTATATGCCTTGTTATCTCAATTTTTGATGGATCAAAGTTTGGTTGCATCTGTATATACCAGGAGATGGCGCTTGTTAGCTCCACATGAAGTGCCAAAAATGCAAGAAGCTTATAGAACAAAAAAGGCTGCTTTTATTGGCAACTTTGTAGACCGAGAGTCGGAGCGGCCAGCACTCAGTGCTGATGATTTTCTTCCATTACAAACAATAGCACCAGCATCAGAACCTGAGCATCTGAAACCTGGGAAGCATAAACAGAAATCAAGGTATATTGACTTATAATTTTTTCTGTGCTTTATCTGCGCTCTATAATAGATTTCTTGCAATTCATCTGTGCATAGGAGATTCAAAATCTGGAGAAGAAACAAAAACTTTATATGGTCAGTTTCTTTGTTGTTTTGTTAGCTGTTCCTGTTCCTTGTTCCAAAGCTTATTCAAGTATCTTCGTTTATAACTGTGAAATTCTGCAACTTTTCTTATTTAGGGAGAGGAGTGCTATGTTATGTATGGAGGTCCATATCTTAAAACTTTAATTCAGTAGGTTATGAATCTTTTTTGTATATAAATCATCCTTATCTTTTGTCCCTTTCCAATGTGGGATTAATAAACATTTTTTACACTTCCCTTCCAGGTCAGACAATCTTGCCCCTCTCACTTTTTGAAGCCATTCAACATGTTAATTCAATTTTTACAATTGAGTTTCTTTACTCAACAATCCATTATCTCTTCGGGTACATTTCCAATTGAACTCTTTGTTCGACGACAATCGAAATTATTATTAAGCTTCTTTTTCAACAAGTATCTTTTTTTAGATATTAGGCTTCTACAACACACTAATTTCATGTGAAATTTTGTAACTTTTCTTATTTAGAAAGAGGAGTGGTCTATGTATATGGAGGTCCATATTTTAACCCAAAACAGGTACTAGGTTATGGATCATTTTTTACCCCTTTTTGATTTGTGATTTATTAATTAAACCTTTTTAACAATAACATTGTCGTTCTAGGAATATATACATTCTTAGGGTTTGTTCCTTATGTTGCTTCTTACCTTTTTACTTGCTTTGTCAAATTCCACAGAGCCCCAAACAAGAGTACACCCAAAAGAACTAGGAAAGGGGTATTTGATTCACTTGAAGAAGCTGTGGGGCTCAACAATGGTTCTGCGTTTGAGAAATTAGATGGGAGTAATATTCCTGAGCCAGTGGCAACAGGAAATTGTGTAGAGGATAATACAAGAAAGAGGAAAAAGGTTCCCATCTTGTCATCAAAGAGAAATAAGTGCATAAGAACTAATGGGAATTGTAAGAGTCTTCTTTTGCTACCCCCGGAAAGACTGGAATTGGATGTAACAAATAATGATGGTTCACAGAGTTTAGCCAGGAACGATACCCCTGAAATTGTCAGGGAATCTCCCGATCCATGTATTGGTAGAAAGCATAAATCATGTCAGGAAGTGCATAACAGCCCATCTGGAACTATTCGTGACAATTCCGAACTTGTGCATAATAATGTTGATTCAAGTTTATTAGCAATAACAAGTGGTGATGCAAGAGACATTCTTTGTCATCCCAATGCGTCCAGCAAAAAGAAGACATGTAAGATGCGCATAATAAAGGAGATGTTTTTGGAAAGGATAAATGCTGAAATGATCGAGAATTCTCCTGATGGAATTGCTTTGAAAAGGCAAAGCAAGGAGGACGGGAAGTATTCCAGAGGGGAAAGAAGACATGTACCATCAGAAGAGAAATTGACTCCAGGTGGTAGTACATCAAATAAGCAAATCAAGTTTCTCAAGAATTATGAGAGAAGGGAAACCTAGAACCATCCGGTAAAGACAGATTATGAGAGAAGGGAACCTAAACCACCCCGTAAAGACAGATTAATTTATTGCATTTGTTCCCAGTTTGCAATCCAGGAGCAAAGAATTCTGTTGAAAACAGAGTAAGATGATTCTGCAGCCCCTTGCTTCGATGTAAAGTAAAAAGAAGTGATGACGTTGGCCAAATATTGATAAGACTTGCTCTGCATCTAGCATCTAAATGGGATTTGCAGTCTAATGTTGAAGCATACTTAATGATGGAATGAAGTGACAGGTTTCACCGCTGAGGTCTAACAATGTATGAACGGCAGCTGCCTCTGAGTAACAAAGATGAGAAGTTAGCGTCGATGAGCAAGTTGATCTTAAATGGTGAATGAGTAAATTTTTGTCATATTATCAGTATTAGAATCACTCCTGCGTATATGACACTGATTCTTACACTGACAGGTACACATTTTGATTTTGTCAGATAAAGTTATTCAGATTGCTCGCAAAAGTATCATCGGTGGCAAATTGAGCCAGGGGTACATGACTGGGTGAATGAAGCAAACATGCCTATTTAACATCTCTTAAAGGGATTTGGTAATTTGACTCATTGACACATACAGCAGAAGGTACCTGTGAGTTGACAAAAGGCATACATTCTCGTTTTTGCCACCAGTATTAAACAAATCTATGTATGACATTGATCCAGAACGTGTTTATGAAGCAGATGATGAACTCGGGGGGATGATTCTATTTTATTTTTATCAACGCATGAGGAAGCTGAGACCTTGGGTATGTGATTAGTGTTACAATCGAGAGGATGTGGATATAAAACTTGGGTGCAAGATGTGACCTTGTAACCTTGCGTAGATTGTTGGTATAGTTATTGCTTAAGCAGAGGTTTTTTTTGAGAGGTCTCAACTCTTAAGCAGAGTATGTTAGTTGCTGTAAAATCTTATCTAAAAAAGAAACAACACATTTTGTACGCCTTTACTGAAAAAAGGGGATAATTTTAAATATGGATCTCTATTTCTCATTATAAAAAATTAGTTATTTATGTGGTGTTCATTGTTTTTCTTTCTTTCTATAATGTCTAAATAAGGCTATTAAAATACTTTTAAAAAGGGATAATTTTAAATAGGGATCTCTAATTCTCTTCATAAAAAATCAATTATTTGTGTAGTTCATTGTTCTTTTTTTCCTATAATGTCTAAATGAGGTTAGTAACATAAAATTATACGTTTCCTTTCTTCTTTTCTTCTCTTTCTTTTATTTTTCAGTCTTTTCTCTCCCTATTCTCTCTTTTTCTTTCATTCTGATCTTTTTTCTCCTCTGTTCTGTTTTTTTCTTTCTTTTTAGGGATAATTTTAAAAAATTATATCTTCCTCTATTTTTCTCTCCCTCATCCCCTCCGTCTCTCTCTTGCAAACTATTTTGCAATCGGCAATCAAGTTGTAGCCGCTTTATCTTTTTATTTTACTACCATACTATTTGTGTCTTACGAAGGCAAAAGATCGTACTTTTTAAGAACCCAAAGAATTAGATATCTTTATACTTGCAAACTTTTTCCTCTAGATTAGAAAGGACATTGTTCGAGTGAATTGACTATAAGATTGGAAGAGATATTCATGTTTGAATGAATTGAAAACAAGATTAAAAGGAGTACGAACTTACAGGGTAACTTTGATATGCTTTTTTGGTCATTTGAGTGAATTGAATACGCGATTAAAAGGGGTACGAACTTACAGTGAGGCTTTGATCTGGCTTTTTGGTGATTCGAGTGAATTGAATACAAGATTAAAAAGGGTATGAACTACAGTGATGATTTTAACTGCTTTTTTGGTAAAAAACTTGAATTTTGTCTTTAATGTCTCTTTGTGAAGGGGCATTTGTATTGTTCCGTGGATTAAGAAACAAGTAGTTAATTATTTCACTCTTGTTTATACCAGTGGATTATGAATACATAAATTTGATGACAGGTGTAGGAGCTAACGTATAGATTACTATACTATAATGGCTGGGAAATGGTAAGATAATTTAAAGGATCGTATCAAAGTATTTAAAATATCGGTCCAGTATTGGACCGAATTATAAATTTTGAAAATTATAGAAATAGGTTGAAAAAAGAACTTAAATGTCTGCTAACCCTAGCAGATGCCCCTCCTTTCCCTTCTTTTTGACTCACTCTCTCACCTCAACCTCATTCTCTCTCACAAATACAGGTCAGAATATAAATCCATCACCATTATGGTGTCTGCCATGCCAAGTCACCGCTCCGACTGTTGCCAGTTCGTCAAGATTTGTTCTCCATTGCTAGCTAACGCTCCAAGCCTCCAACTCCGTCATCGTGTTTAGCTCCTGCCAGCTCGTCTTACGCTCTAGCTTCGTTGCCACCAGCTCCAAGTTCCATCGCTATAAAAGATTTTCCATAGAAAATTTTTAATAATTGCTCATAATCCATAGAAAATTTTCAATAATTGCTCATAATATGTAAATTCCATATAACTGTCCTTATAAATGTTGAAGTAATTGATAATATTTAGGGTATGTTTAGTTGGAAGTTTATTAATGAAATAGAATGAAATTTAATATTTTTCTATCGTTTGGGAGGAAAGTTTCAAAGTGTAATGAAATAGAATGAGATGGAAGAATGAGATGGCTCCTCTTCCATCTCATTCTATCCTAAACAGTAAAAATAATAAAACTTCCGATTTGATGAGTTTAGGATGAAATGTAAAATGATAAATAACTTTTTACTATATTACATTATAAACCCTTCTGCTAAATAACATTTCAGTATATTATATTATGACCTCTTCCATCTTTTCTAAATAACAATTTTTTAATATTACATCCATTTACATTCTATTTCATTATAAATCATTCTATTTTATTAGAAACCTTACGTCTAACTTAACATAGCCTTAGAATTCTATATTTGATGGTATAGTCCTCGAGAAGCATATAAGAACACAAACTTATTAATTAATTAGGTTCTAAAAGTTTTCTGTAATTTCGTATCATAATATTTACAAATTCGTCGAACACTTCACCAACTATATTTAATTGTCCAAATCTTAGAGAAAGTTGTGGGTAATAATATAATTTTGGTGATATGAGTTTTCATATATAATATGTTTAATCAATTGAGGTTAAGATGTACAAAGGGAAAACAAGTTATATCACAATGTAGTAAGCAAGAATTAGATACAAGTGGATTGCTTAAAATGTATCACAAGCTTCCAAAGTAAGATAATGTTGCTTCATCTAAACATGTCAATGAGAAGATTTAGAATTATTAACTATAGCTAATATGTCTTAAGTAATTTTACTTTCATATGCAATAATTTTATTTTTGATATGAAGTTGCTAATTTAATTTTAACATATGCTTTTATTTATTTTTACAAATAAATGAAGGAAAGTTTAAGTACTCTTGATAATTCAACCTCTTTAAGTTTAGGAAGATTCAATAATTAATCTTGGACTTATGCTAGATTGGTCCCTAGTATGAAGAACCACATTATAAACATTTGAAAGGTTGGGAAATTACTAGATTGAAGAAGCATTTAATAAAGATCAAAGGTAATGTGAGTCCTTGTAGAAAAGTTACTTATGTCGTGAAATGGTAGATGAAAATTTTGCTTGAAGAGTATCAGAATGAGAAACAAAGAAGGCAAAGACAAAACTATGAAATTGATAGTAGAAGTTCTTTTTATGATAGATAGGATGATATTGGCAATATTGAAGGTATTATTCCTACCTATCAAGAAGGAATTGCTGCACTTGATGTGAAGAAGAGAAGAAAACATGCGCCTAATTTATTTACTCTATAAACAACTCCTTGAACTTAACTTTCAATTTGTAGTGCCTGATAATCTAAAAAAGCAGCCTAGAATGTGGATATAGCAATATCTAGATGGTGATATGATGCAGGGGTATCTTCAAATGTTGCTCAGTTTTATTATTACCAGCATATGGTAGATGTTATTTCCTCTTTTGATACAGGATGTAAAGCTCCTTTAATTGATGACTACAGATGTAATCCTCTAAGCAACTTTGTTTATGAAATCAAAGGCCATTTGGATGAAAGAAGAATGACATAGGCAACTTATACGTGTTCAATCATATATGATGGTTAGACAAATAGAAGACATGAATCTATTATCAAATTGTTGGTTTATTATGCTAAGGGGACGATGTATCTAGTATGGGTTCTGAATTTGATGAGAAAGTTTCACTAATAGTAGGAATTTTTATCATCCTACTATTACAAGATTTGTAACTAATTTCTTATCACTTTAGTATTTTATTCTAATGAAAATGGAGATAAGAAAAATGTTTACAAATGATATGAGTTGTATCTCAGTTTGCTAGGTCTAATGTTTGAAAGGAAGGTTTCATAATTATACTTGAAAATCTAAATTTTGGTCCCAATATTAATTTTTCATTCAAGTTTATGAATCTTTAGTAAGAATAATTCGTCTAGCTGACAGTGATGAAAAAGAAATAATAGGTTATTTTTATGATATCATGGAGAGGATGAAGGAAACAATCAAGGCTAATATGAAAATATGATTTCTTTTTAGTCATCAATAAAAGATGGGAGAGGCGACTTTACTCTTTGTTGGTTATTGTTGGGGCATTTTTGAATCTTAGTGTCTATTTTATATCAGGTTTTACAAAGATAATTGAAGTTCATAAGAGAATGCTATTAACTATCACAACAATTTTTTCTACATGAGATGATACAAAATCTCTTTAGCTTACAAATAAAGACATACAAGGACATGTATAGTGATATTAGGATGCCCATTGCAATATGGCAAATAGTCAAAATTAATCCATGTATATATTTCTTCATTTTTATTACTTTTTTGAACTTAATCATCAGTTTATTTTGTTTATAAGGTTACTTTTATTATCTTACAATTACGTGGTAGGACCAATTTAAAAGTGGTGTCTAGAGTTGCAAAGGTTTGCAATTTGAATTTTGAGTCAATGTATGCGTGCAGCAGGGTGTGAAAGGAACTGGAACATATTTGAATTCATCCATTAAAAAATATTGGAATACAAAAGATTGAACAATTTGATCTTTGTTTGATACAACTTAAAGTTTCGAAAAAGGTTTATTACTATCATTATTAAGTTAAATATAATTTCTTGTAATTTTTAATAATTTCATTTTATTTATTTGCTAAGATGTTTAATAGAACAAGTAGTTCTATAAATATAATTTTCATTGACTATATCAATCTTTTAGCGGATTAAGTTTCTAACGAACCAAGTTTCATATATGAAATTAACTTGGAAAATAATCTTGGATGAAAAAGCATTGACAAGTCATTTGATGTAATAAATTTGAATAATAGTGATGATGAGACTCCTCTTAACGATGAGATTTCTTACTAAATGAAAATTGAAGTTAGTGTAATTTGAGCAGGCATGTCATTGAATAAAGTTCCAAGTTTTTCATTTTTTTTCTTTTCTTTTAATTTCACTTGTATTTGATGTATATGTTAAATTCTATATATGCAATATAAATATAAATTTTTAATTGTAAGTATTTTTATTTAAGGGTTCACTTCTACTTTGGTACGTTTCTTAGCATGAACTCTTATTGTAATGGTTTTAGAGTCATGGACTTATATTATTTTTAATATGATATTTTGATATAATTATTCTTTATTATATGATGTAAATTGTAACATTTTAAGTAATTTGTATTATTCTTTGTTTTATATCTGTATAATAATTAAAAAATCTTTTTCTTATATTACTTATGGTTATTATTTATATGTAAAATATGTAAAATTAATATTAATAGAAATAAAGAGATAATTGTTATTTCAATTTATATTATTATGATTTTTAAGACAAAGTTGACATAAAATTAAAATTATATAGTATAATATATTGAGGGAATATTTTATAATTTAAAAAAATTTGGGGACTATTTTATGTTTTTAAAGTTACTCAAAACAATATTCGATGTTAGCTAGTACAAGTATTGATATGGCCGTGAAGTAAATCACTTGTTATTATAAAAATCAAGTATAATATGTAAAATACACAAGAAAGGGGGTTGAATTGTGTTAAATCGTCTAAGATAGTAATCTTTAAAAAACTTCTCGATTTTCTTGAAAGATTCAGACGATTGCAAAACAACGCACTTATCTTGTTTGAGTAATGCAACAGCAGAAATAGTATCTATTCTTCTAACAACAAGAAATTAAAGAGATAAGGGTTAGAGAATATGACATCGTGATTTATACTGGTTCATTCTTAACCTTTGGGCTATGTCCAGCCCTCATAGTTTATCTAAGATTTTACTATCTCTTGCAACTTTACAAGTATTATTTCTCACTTCTAGAGTCTCTTTAGGTTTCTTTCTCAAAGTATTCTTTATCTGCTATCTTAGCCTCTTCAGGCTCTAGCCTTCCCTTTTACTAGAAAAGATATTGTTTGAGTTTTCTAAACCCACGTTACAGGTGTTTTTGATCTCTCTTCTTCCTTCTTTTCATTCAGGATATTTTTACAGTATACTCACTTAATCACAGTATTATTTCGTGTGAGTAGAGAGTTGAGAGTTGAGAGTTAAAAGTTAAAAGTGGTAAGTTTTTTCTATGACTACAACTGATATTTATAGTCTAATTTTCCAACGGTCTTCTTGAGAAAACTGCTTATAGAATCTTCAGAGATCAGTTATTAGTTGAGTCCTGTAACCAACTCCAACTAACTAACTAACCGACATTGTAGATTATTCTTCAATTATATCGTCTTGATTTGATTTGTATGCTTCGTCTTATATCTTCGCTTGGTCTTATGACTTCGCTTCGTCTTACAACTTCGCTTCGTCTTACGACTTCGCTTCGTCTTATAACTTCGTCTTAGACATGTGACGAAGTCTGGTCGACTTCGTCTTAGACAGCTCTTGAATATCATCTTGATTTGATGATTTGTGCTACTTACATTTATCTGCGCATTTAACAAACTCATCAAAACAGTCAAGCTCGCAAAGTAGCTTAGGCCTTTGGTAGAACAATATTCAAAAGGAACATTGTGTATATTAATTCAAAGGGGCACTTTCTTTTACTTTATAAATTCAAAGTCACTTTCTTTTACTTTAGAAATTCAAATTTAGTTTCAAGTTGCCTAAGTTATAGTGAATGTGCTTTCCATTGAAATATTAAGGCCCTTCATTAAACATTCTTTGTGCAGCTTCTCTAGAGTGGAAATTAAAGATCAAGAGGTTATTTTTTAAGAGCGATATTTCCTTAATTTTTTTTAAAATGCAATATTTCCTAATTACTTAAGATTTCCAAAGGCCTATAATCCAAGCATAAATTAGGCAGAGAACATGTCTTTTCCCTTAAAAAATCTAACAAGTGTTAAGTTTCATCTATTTCCTCCCTCCTTGAGAATGAATAAGGGAAGCCACAATAGTAGTGCCTTTAGAAGATAATGGTGGATAGTATTGAAGTTTGGAATGAGAATCTTCTTTTACCACTTGTTATTATAGTTTAATGCTTAAGAATAGTGTAGAGGTGGAGATAGGAGGAAGAGAGGTTCTCGAATTACTCAGGAGGGGAGAGGGAAGGGAAGAGGATATGAGGTTAGTGCCAATGGTCTAGTCCTTAACCTAGGAAAGAGAATGGCTCTTAAAAGGGTCAAAAGAAGGTAATATAAGAGGAAGACTAGGGGAAGAAAAAGGAGGGAAAGGAGGGAAATTAGAAATATCTAATTTAGAAATCTGGTTAGAATTGGACGAGTGGTTAAACATTTCCAAATGAGGAAGTAACCTAGAAAAGGACCAAAGGAAATTTGAAAAAATCCTAAAAGTGGTAACTTAAAGAGCAAAAAAAAAAGGTTTAGCTAAAGAATTCAAACTATTGAAAGGTTAAGCAAATGGAATGTTATTGTTGCTTGAGGCAGGGAAAAATAATGAAGAAGAGGAGGAGAGAAGGAGAAAATCAAGCCAATCGTCAAACATCTATAATAAGCATCAAAAGAAGTGAGCTTATGGGTACATAATCAATGTATTGAATCAATTCTTTTTAATGAATAGATCTGATCGCAATTTCGAATATGGAATTCAAAGGGATCAAATAGGAAATAATACTCTGAATCATAAAACTATAATGAAATATATGATCAACCAATATTTATCGAATTTAAAACATAGTCAGAATCAATGGCATTCTAAATATACTTTTATTTATTAAGAACTAATTATTAATTTTAGTTCACTAAAGTGAGGATGCAAGGTTATTGAAGTTGTAAAGTTCATTTTGAGAGGTTGCTTCTTATGCTTGATTAATTCAGAAAGATTTGTGGTTACTCTTCACCATCAATAAGATTGTAAAAGGAGTTTTTTTTTTATCCGGAGTAAACAAAAATTCTTATAAGAAGGCTTTTCTTTACCTAATTGAGCTAAGAGTTTAGTACAATCTTAAGTGAGTATTCAAGAGTGGACATACATAAGATTTATTTTTCTAGCTACTATAAAATTGATTTGAACTCTGTCTTTCATATTATGTTTATATTATTTGTGCTTGTGTGATTGCACTCAACCCATTATGATTTCATGATATAATTTTGTTAGAATTTGATCACTTTATATTTTAAAGTGGAAAAATATACTAACACCTAATTCAACATTCTTTTACTACCATAAAAAATATTATTATCTATTGATAAAATAAATTAATATCATATATTAACATTTTATTTATAAATTTTATAGAAATAATATATGTAAATATGATAAATCAAGTTATCAATTTGTTTGACACATATATGGTTTATAAATTCTTATCATCCATGGATACCTATGTAAACTGTCATCAATATCAAAAATCAAGTTAGGAAAAGTTAACATAAAAATTTAACAAAATATTTGATTCCAAAATTTTTAAATAACATAAAAAAGTTTAAACACTTAATTTTTTGATAAAATTAAAAAAATTAAAAGAAAATTGATATCTTTTACCTTTCAAAATAGTTCCATCTATTTATTATTATAAATATATATTTGATTGTTTTGGTTTTTCACAACTACTTTTAGCTTGATAAAGGTTTTGGTGTAACAATCTTGTTAGGAGGAAATGGGGGAAATTATTTGTGAATCTTAAAAGGAAAAATTTACCTATCTTGTAAGAAGATTTGGATACCTTACCATCTTATTAATCAATTTTGAAGATCAGGCATGCTTGTATGTATATGATAGGCATTTAACTATCCTACTTGTTTTCCCAAGTACTGTAAGTGCACGAGTTGTTTTGTAATATACTTAGTATCGAATCCCACAGCAATTGTGTAGTCACCTTAGTAGTTTAAATTAACTTTTTTTTGACCAATTAATTAATGAACAATTAAAACAATCAAAGTAGTAGTTGAGAGAAAAAATAACATAATTAAGGTTGCCAAAAATAAGAATCAATGCTGAAATTGGAAAAGTCAAATTACTAAAGTTAGGATTACCCTTACTACCCCATGCAATCTTTCAATTTTTGTCAATATGATCATGTTTAGTCCTAAGTATTTTCTAATGACTCAGCCCATTCTATCTCAATACTTAGACTAAATAATCCCCAAATAACGATTAAAATCTAGCATGTGATCTCTCAACCTCCATTCCTAAACTAATCGTTAATTAGATTTGATTACCACTTTGGACAGCTACATCACATCCTATATCTCTGTATAAATGATGAAGTAACTTGATAAATGAAATTTCCTATATGAATGCCCACTCTCATGGTACACTTACAACATATTTCTCAGCCTCGTATCTCTATGTAGACTAAGCATGAGCATCCAAATATTATAAACATACATAAATGATCATAACATTGCACAAAAGTGAAGTCTTACAAGGGTTGAGTAAGAATAATCCTAAAACAACTTAGCAATCCATCAAACACAACTCAATCATCATCAATGCAGGTTCCAAACTTCTGCCCATACAATAAAAAAATTTTAAAGAAAAAGATGAGAAAAAAGATAGCAAAAAGAAGCTTATTGCATGAGGAAGCAAGCTGAAAATATGGACAGTTTTATTGTAGCCTTGGAATCCTTAGTGCTCTCCTCCAATATGCATCTCCAATGCCGCATTTATGCCCCTCCTATGTTCAGCTATGTTCTCCCACAAAAATCCCTTCTTTTTGACCACCTTTCATTTTTTTTATGTAGCCCTAAATCATTCATCACGTGGCTAGTACTCCAAACCTTAATAGTTTCCATTTTTGCTCCCTTTTCTCATGTTTTTGTCACTTTTTCTCCTTATGCCGACCCACTCACGTGCTTCTTCTCTTGTCCTAGCCTGCCCTCCTGATTTTATGTAGTTAATTGTCCTTAAAACTTGGTTGGCATAAGACTTTTGTGCCAACTAAGTTTTTAACTCACGACTGTGACTAGTAAGGTGATAGCTGTGACCACCAATGTCACATTCCTATTATAATGTCCCAGCTTTTATTCCATGCTTCCTTCACTCAATTGCAACATTTAACCTGCTAATAAACCATGAAAATAAGCACTTAATCATGCCTTAACACTGATAGTTGTGCATTAGTCTATGTTTTTTTTAAGTATTTGACATGTGTTTCTTGCATAATAGTTTATTATTGTTGTATTTTAGGATTCATTTTGTATGTTTTTGTTTATTTTGATCTTCGTTTTTGTTCTTTTATGTTTGATATTCATTTAGGGTAAGAATTGATCATTTTTTATGTAGGAATAAAGATTGAGCAACTTGGAGATTGAGCTATAGACCAAAGAGGAGAAGAAAAGAAGAAGGATTCTGCTGGAAGATCCCACGATCGTGGGAATCATGCCAATTCCCATGATCATGGGACGTTTAATTCGAGACATTCTACGAGGTTCAATTAAATTTTAGGGTTTTGAGATTATATAATAAATTAAACATCCATAGTTAAGGGAGGACGTAAACCCTCTGTAGAGAAAAGCCTTCATTTTGAGTCTTGAGGAAGGTGGAGATTTAAGGATTATCAACAACAATTAGGAAAATAGCACATCAATACCAAAAATTCTAGATTTTGGCAATGAAGAGAAGGATTTTTCTTTATTTAATTTTATGTGTTTTTATCTCTTCTTGTCTTTGTAAGATGGAATATTTGAATGTTGGTGATGTTATAGAGACCATGAGTGGCTGATTTAGTTTTAGAAATTACTTTTAAACTATCTTGTTAAACTCCTATTTTATTGAAGTGAATGAAAGTTATCTTTGATGATTGTTAATTTTATTCATATACCTTACAATAAATTGAGAGATTGAGTTGGGTTATTTGTGTAAGATTGTACAACGAGAGTTGGCAACCTATAAACTTACATTCATCACATTAATTGATTAGTTGGACGATAGATCTCGGTTAATTCAATTGATCACCCATAGGATAACTTAATAACTAGTTAAATTGGAGGAGTGAATGGGTAGGTTGAGAGATCGCTTAATCAACTTCATTTAACTTTATTAGGGACAATTAATTACAGCTTGAGAGAGGGTAGTTAATATAATTGGACATCTTAGGTGAGACACAATTCAATTAATAAAATAAGAGGGAGATAAGATAGGGAGAAAGTGATTCTAGTCATTAAAACCTTGAATTTTAATTTTTTGCATTTTGGTATTGTCAATTGCTCATTATTAGTCATTTAATTTTCTAGTTTATTCTCATTAAACAATTTTGTTTCATAAACAAAGCATAATCCGAATTAAGTGGTATTTAGGCATCAATCCCTATGGGATCGATGTCCGTATTCTAACTAAAAGTCACAACCTGTATACTTGCGATTTTTGAGTGTAAAGCTAGTAGAATGTTTTGCAAAATCAATTAACAAACACACACTAATTAATACATAAAATAACAACACACACAATGAGACTTATGCATGCACACATTGAATGCAATGGTAATGTTAATACACCAACTTACACAAAATGTATGTAAAAACATACTAGAACATAATTAAACATTAATATGGCCACATACAATGTAAAAAATACCTAAAACAAGCATAACATATAAACAATCATGCAATATTAAAATGAAAAAACTAGTTCACATGTACTTTCTATGCAATAGTCACACATAAAATATATGTAAATCTACATTTATCAATTCCCCCATAGTTGAATATTTGCTTATCCTCAAATAAAACAAAACACAAAACTAAAAGCATTTCACAACACAATGCACACATTACACCAAACATGCACACTCATAAAACACGTAACTATATGATAGTGGCACAATGGCGATAATCTTAAAAAAATCCTTCAATCTTAAACACAATCATCCAACATAGTCAAACATTTCATCTCATTCATTCATGGTCAAATGGAATGAAATAAATATATAAGTCAATTAAGATAATTATAAGTTATCCCTATAGTTATGTCACTTTAATAAATGCATTTATGATTATCAATCAAATAGAAAGGTATTCTATTACTGAGTCGCCCCTATGAAAATTATAGCTATTATATAAAGATCGGTAGGCTTTTATTTCATTAACATATTTTTTAATTATGTTTTTAGCGCTAACCTAATCTTTTGACGCGAAGAAAAAAATTTGTGATGAATGTCCCCCAGTTACTCAACCAGGTCAGGTTGTTTCTTATATATTATTATTAAGCTTAGATGGTAGGTCATTCTAGCCTTTTGATGCGAAGGCAAATTTTTGTGATGAATGTCTCTCGATTACTCAGCTATATGACCCTTCACAGCCGACTACCAACCCTATTCTTAACCCTTTTTGGGTTAGTAGAATAGCTATCCATTTACATAAACCTATTTTTTCACATTTTAACATACTTCATTTCTTTGTAGCTTTTCAATTTTCATAAAAGACTACTTGTAACTTCCTATTAGTTTAAATGATTCTAAACGTGAATACATCCATCATGTAACATCAAATGTAAAAATAGGTTATATATCCTAATTCACATGTAGAGTTACCTCAATTCGCAATCAAACACAAATTCATAAGCTAAAATACTTTCGTATGCTAAATAATCACATTTAAAATTAATTTCATTCTCGTCTGACTATGCCATTGATTCACTATCGATAGTGACATATAATGCAAATGCACACAAGACTTAAAAGAAAATTATGCATATTGACACAAAATCATGCAAAATCATACAAAATAGGAAAATTTTTGGGGAGTTAAATAAGACACACAATATGCAATGCAAAATTGCATACCACTCCCCCACACTTAAACGACACATTGTCCTCAATGTGTGGAAGTGATGCACAATGAAACAATCAAGCACACAATTCACATACAAAAGCAGAAATAACAAAAATAAAAGATAAAGGGCATGAGAAAGCTTATTCAATGGGACAAGTAAAGGTGACATTATTGGAAGGTGTACTCCCTCAGCATAGCTTCCTTGTTCTTGTCCTTCGTCTTCCTACAGTCACACATAAAATTTAAAAACATTAATAAAATAAAACATAAAATATAAAACACACCAAACTATAAAAAAATTGATGCTAGTTTTTATACTCATTAGCAACACTCTTTAGCCTATTCTTGGATCACTGGAGGGGTTGGAAAGACAGCTTCTCTCATTCTTTGGGCAATTGGCCGCTGATATAAAGCTTACAACGGTGGCCATTCACTTTAAAGGTCTCTCCATGCTTATTTTTTAACTCTAATGCTTTAGATGGATAAACATTAATTACTATAAAGGGGCCACTCCATCGAAATTTTAATTATCCTAGGAATAGATGAAGTCTCAAGTTAAATAGTAAAATCATACACCTACATGGAAATCCTTCTGCTTGAGATGTGCATCATGCCACCGCTTTACCTTTTCCTTATACAATTTTGCATTTTCGTACGCTTGCAGCCTTAAACGTCCGAACCATATTCTTCCATATTCTCATCCATTTATGCTCTTTGGCCCTCTAAATTTTCATTCACATCTGAACCATATTCCTCCATATTCTCATCCGCTTGTGCACCTTATTCCTCTAAATTTTCATTCACATTTAAACCTTGTTGCTCCATACTCTCATCCATTTGTGCACCCTGTTCCTCTAAATTTTCATTCATATGTGCACCTTATTCCTCCATATTCCTAAGAGCACCCAATTACTCCATATTAACACTCTGTTCATCATCATCATGGTGCTCTCCTCTAGTTATGTGTAATATTCCAGGAGCATGGATAGGTGTTTCTACATAATGAGTTACATATACCTCAATAATCCCATATATTAAGGTTTGCTATATTAATACAACATTCGTTTAACTCTATATAACTTTTAATGACGTCTTAAATTTAAAACCAATTACTTTATAATGTGCCTTATCAATTTGATTATACCTTAACTCCTTCCCCATCTTATATATTTGTCGATTAAAAACATAGTTAATGTCAACATTGTCAAATGTAGCAATATCCCCACCAACATATCTGAATTTATGCTCTAACATGAACTATCCACTATAAAAAAAGCCTTATACTTCTATATTGAGCCATTAAAACATGTAAAGAAACCATTAAAAAATAATTTCATTGATATTAGAGGCCCGAACACAACAAGGTACTCACAAGCAAATTCAAATCATAAAGAGTAAGATACGATACTTCTACTCTTAATCTAGAATAAAAAGTGATAATGAATTATTAATTACCTAACTACCTTGTACCAATTAAAAACTAAAAACTCAATTACTGTGAATTAGCTCCATTAAGGTATCATAATAACAAGTATCTTTAGTAAATGGTCAATTATAAGTTCAAAACACTTACTTTAGTAATTCAGTATAAAAGACAACTTATTAACAATAAGCTAAAAACTGAATTTAAAAAAGAAAATAATATGAATAGAGGAAATTATAACAGAAAAAGAATGAGAGGGTATCAACATTTTATAGGCAAATGTTTTGGGATAAAGAAGGCAATAAGGTAATGTGTATTCACTATAGCTTAATAAGACATACTATTGATATGTGTTATAAGAAGCATAGTTTTCCTTCAACTTTTGTTTTAAACAGAGATAGACAAATATTAGGAATGTAAATCAAACAAGTTGTTCAATTTTTGATTAACCAAAATCCTATGATCAAGTGTTAAAAGTTTCCAACTATGTGGTTTGCAGCCAGGATTTAGAAAAAATTTAGTTTTAAAATTGACAAATGCAAGCTATAAGTGAGGTAAGGGACAAAATAACTAAAGTAGTCTTTGTAGAAGACTATATTCACTCCACACCACTTGATACTACCATCACACCTACATGTATATTCAATGAAAAAAAAGGAAGCATCAAAAGGACGTTGGAGCACATTTACACGGGACCACGTGAGAGACAATCTAAAACACATATGTCCCCATAAGTGATTGCCTCCCACGTGCAACCTACAAGAAGAAAGTAGTCAAAACACACAACATAATCCAACAATCAAAGTAGATACAATAAACTTAAGACAGAACCACATGAGAGGCAAGCAAAAGCACATAAGTTCCCACGTGGGATTGCCTCCCATGTGTAGTCCACAAGAAAAAAGCAGCCAAAACACACGACAAAATCTAACAGACAAAGTAGATAGGCAACAATAAACTCAAGATATTGAAAATTCTTTACCACAATAAACTCAACATGCTGTCAAGTTGAAATGGTGAGAACTTTAAAGGGAGATTGGTGACAACTTTGTCGATGACCAACAACTATTGTCGAAGGGTGATTGGAGGCGGTGATGAAAAAGGGGGATGATTGGTGAAAATTAGGACTTAATTAGTTAATTTAATTAATAACTCTACCATAGTTACTAATTTTAATTCATTAACTTAATAAATAATTTGGTTAATTTAATTTGTTAGGCTAATAAAAGTTAGGGTTAACTTATCTATTAACTTAACAGGTTAATTAGTTAAGTTAATTTGTTAGGTTAACCAAAATTAAAGGTAATTAATTATGGTGGGTCCCATAGGTAAAAATATTAATAAAATTTTTAATTTTTATTTTAAAAAAGCGACTATCTCACTGTCAAGTGGATCTGATGTGACAGTGTAGAACCCACCTATGCAACAAAAAAATATAAACATTTGTTATGTCATTGCTGATGTCATCAATTTCTTGTTATTTTAACGTTATATTCAAATGTTTTTAAATGTTAGAATTTAATTTATACTCTATGAAACAGTAAGATTAAATTTGTCAAAGGATGTAAGAGTTATGGTCAAAAATGACTTTTATCTTTTAAAAATTAAATTAAACCGAAGTAAAACTGGGTCAAACTATTATCTTTAAAGATGCTTCTAATTTTTTCGATCCATAGGGTAATAATTCAGAGCAAAAACGTGGAAGAAATAGATTAATCATTAATTACAAGCCTCTGAATACTTTCTTGCAAGATGACAAGTTTCCTCTTCCAAAGATATGCCATGATCCCAACTTTTAGCTTGGTGTTGGTTATAGCACTTCCATCTTAAGCCTGCTAATTGAGCTGGACTATTCTAATCATTTCATCTGAAGCCTAATGGAACCATGGGCTTGGATCAAGATTCAGATAATAGGCTACTCGATCTTAACTTTTAGCCCTCGTATTTCAATCGAAACTTCAAAAAGCTTGTCACTTCATTTCTTTGAAAGGGTCAAACCAAAACAAATTATTGAAAAAATTTCAAAACTAGTGACTGCTATAAGATAAAAAATTAGTGTAGTTCCAAAAATTGCATAAACCAAATACTTAGTATAATAGTTAAATTTTAATCTTACTGGAACCTACTCTCTTTTGACACTCGCCTCCTCGGCTGTAATTTCCTCGTCCAACTCGATTTAGGTTTTAATCTCTTAACTCTGTGAACTCACAAAAACCACCACATCTGAATTTTAAAATAGCAACTATCGACCCCAAATTCCTCTACCTAGAGCTGAATCCTTCATCCAACAGTAAAGGAGCGTTATAGCTTTATTTTGCAATGAACGACGTTACAGATACTTTTTTAAGTTCAAGCAAATATTTTCCCAACTGTTAACAATTAACAGAGAGGCGAAAATGTAATACAGCAGATGACAAGTAACATATCTTGCGTGACACATAATTTATGTATTCGGGTTTGGATTAGTTCTAATGGGCAGTCCAAAATTTCTTATTAACTCTCAGATTTAAAAAGGCCATTCCTTGAGAATACACATCTCGTCAAAGAAATCCATGTGGTGATAGATGCCTGGTTTTAGTAACGGAATCGTGTATCGGTTTTCATACAGGCGCCATCTACAGAGGGCCTGGAAAGGTGCCATTCTCCCTTTGTTCATTCCACCTCTCTACCTGCAGCAACAAATGACAAACATAAAGCAGCATTAACATCACCGAGGCCATCTACCTGACATCAAAACTGGAGCAAATTGGAAGCTATCCAAGTAATCACACACAGAAATCACATCCAAGATAATGCTCTTCATGTGCCTTAATTTGAAATGATTTAGATTTTTATACTCATCATAGATCACCAGAAGAACAAAAAAATGTATATACATATGTGTGTTGTGATTTAAGCAATTCAAGTACAAAAGAGAAGAATAACTATAACAGTGAATCATCATGTGTCTAACTTGCAACGAGAAATAGGCACATATGACATGTTAGCAAGAGGCGTCATAATTGAATATCAATATATTGGGTAACAACTAGCTCAATCTCTCTCCCTCTCACTCTGCACAAACTGAGATGCCAAATTTGAGATGATGCACTAAGTTTGCCAGATATGCTTTAACCTACTGAAAATTTCAATTATTGCTGTCTCGACAATTGACATGAATAACTTCTATAACCAATTTACAAAAAGCCCCGCTCATACATCACAAACATTAGACTATCCCATAAGAACTCCAAAGACATACCCATTCACCAGGGCAAAGAGCACGATAATATTTGGCAAACTTGTCACACTCTGGAGCACCTTCACCCTTAGCAGCAACACACCTGGATAAGATCACAGAAAGCAATATTCATCATCAGATAGACAAAAAGATGCAGAAATAGTTACAGAAAATTTAAGTCTTACCGATGATACTCGATGTATCGGGTAAAGCAATGCCTAGTTTGATTTGTGGTTGGAAAGCGGAAATCAGCAGGTGCTGTCTCAAGCTGAAAATCAATCAAGCAAATCCTTACAAGAGTGACCAAGGATGAAGCATAGACAAGAAAGACACTTCTATGGTGGAATTAAATCATGCATAAACATTCTTGGTGGTCATACCTTTATCTCAGGCTTCTCTTCGGAGGTTTCTCCTTCACCTGATTTTTCCTCTTCAGCTGTCTCATTATTTTCCTCAGAGGAAGCAGGGGCAGCTTCAGTACTTTCATTGGAAGCAGCAGGAGCAGTTTCAAGACTTTCTTCAGAAGCAGCAGGTGTAGTTTCAGTACTTTCTTGAGCCGCAGTAGGTTCTTCAGTTTTTACTTCAATAGCAGCTGCTGAAGCCTCTTCAGCGTTCTCTGCCTTGCTCAATTCCACAGGTTTTGAACCCACATCTGATTTTCCATCTTTATCCAACAAATATTGCTGCAAATGAAAAATACAGACAACAAATTTGATGTAAGGCTACTGAAAACTGGTTTAGACAATTTAAGGTAAGAGTTTGCAATATTGAGTAAGCCAAAAGGGAGAAAGCCTGAAAGTCAAAATCTCAAGAATCAAACAACCAATGTGAGCAATCATTAGAATCGAGAATAAAACATGATCAAGTAACAGAATTGTGATCTAAATATTCTTTGCCATTGAAAATTCAGTATGAGATCTGAATTCATAACTGTTAAAAGTGTGCAAACTAGAGGACATTTTCTTAGCTGAAATGCCAACTATATGGACTGCTACTTACTACTCCCATTAGCATTTCCATCAACTCCCGTATGAATTGGGGAAAAACATAATTAAACAGTGAGGCCCTTTTCGTTTCCATTATATTAAATTTAATTCCTGATAAGTTCGCAATCTTTCAGAAGTTGCATTATGTCCAACAGATTGCAACAATCAACCATCAATCAGTACAGACTCAACTCGTTAACTTAATCTACCAATAACACAGCAAACCAATGAAAGCTGCAAATTTTTAGACCGAACCAACATTAATCTTCTAAGAAGTCATAGATCGGAAAATGATGGACAGAGATAAGAGGATAGATGCTGACCTCAGAGAGAGAAGGAGCGGTGTCGGTGGCCATTCGGCGGAGGAGGACAAAAACTGCAGAAGCGAACGCAGCGGAAGAGAAAGAGGGTGGTGGTGATTGGGTTTAGGGTTTCTAGAGACTCTCAAGCTTAGTCCAACCACCGTGTCCCACGTGTCCTGCCGCCCGTTACTGCTAGTCTATTGTCTTCCGAGCTGGGCCTTTGTGACTGATTTGGGAGCGAGAAAGAGGCCTGCGTTGGAGTTCGGATACTTTGTTTAAGACTGTCATATCTTACTCTCTCTGATATATATTCGATATTGTTTCCGCTTAAAAATTTTAAGTTCGTTGCTTCACACGCTTATGTACAAGAGCATAAGGGCACGGGCGTGAATACTTTTTTTTTTACTTTTTATTTTATTTTAATTATTTAATTATTACTTTAATAAAAATTAAATTTAATTATTACTTTAATAACAAATTAAATTATAATTATAATTATGTTATTGTTAATTTTGTAAAAAATAAAATTAAAAAGAAACAATTTAGATTAGTACCCCGCATTTATGTTTTTTTCTTTTTATTTTAACTATTTAATTATTACTTCAATAAAAATTAAATTAAATTTAAATTTAATTATTACTTTAATAAAAAATTAAATTAAATTAAAATTATATAATTATAATGATGAAATTATTAATTTTATAAAAATTAAAATTAAAAAAATGCACTAGTTTTGAATTTGTTTCTGCTTTTCATTTTTATTTTTATTTTTAAATAAAATTAAAATTAAAATGATTAAAAACAAAATTTGTGTCAATTTTCAAATTTTGTTTTTTCTATTCTTTAACTTTAATTTTTTAAATAAAAATTTTAAAATAAAATTTTAAATTTTAAAAATTAATTAATTAATTAAATTATACAATATATTATATATGTGAAATAATTTGTTTTGATTTCAACGACATATTTTAGTTCATTAATTTACTAAAATTGTTTATATAATTTATAAATTATAGAATTTAATATATAAATAGCTAATTTTACCAAACATCTTTAATAAACCGCTGACGGTTTAAAATAATAATAAAAATTAAATTAAATTAAAATTTTATTAAAATAATAATTAAATAATTAAAAGAAAATTAAAAAAACATAAGTGCAAGTGCGTGCGTCTTATCCAATTTTTTCTTTTTAATTTTATTTTTTATAAAATTAATAATAACATAATTATAATTTTATTTCATTTTATTTTTTATTAAAGTAATAATTAAATTTTAATTTAATTTAATTTAATTTTTATTAAATTAATAATTAAAATAATAATAAAAATAAAAAAACATGTGTCACGCCCGTGCACTTATTCACAGAGCACAGACGTGCTTTAAGTACATGGGTGCGTGAAGAAACGAACTTAAAATTTTTTAATAAAATTGACGTCGAATATGTATTAGACAAAGTAAGACAGAATGATAAGTGCACGGACGTGCTTTAAACACATGAATGTGTGAAGGAACGAACTTAAAATTTTAAAGTAAAAATGACGTCAAATATGTATTAAGCAGAGTAAGACAGAATGATCTTAGACAGAAATTCTGGACTCCTTACGTTGAATCTCTTTTTCTTTATTGATTACACGCCTTTTTTCATTGATCTCCCCCAAAGTCGAAAAGTACAGACTCACTTTCATAATTTCCATCAAAGTAAAATAGAATTTTCAAATTTCTATGTAACTTAAATGTTATTATAATTCTATAATTAATGATAACTTTATTTAATCTTATTCAATGTGACAATTACTTTTTAAGTTTGATGCTGTTAACAATTTTTTACATAAGAAATTAGTTTGCATAAGAACATTAATATTAAATTTTAATTTAAAATATCAAAAACTTATTAATCTATTTAAATTTTCGGGAAAAAAAATTAGTGTGGAAACAATACTTGTTCTCTTCCTAAGATTAACATTCTTTCATATATATACGTTTAGCATCTTTGACATGCTTCTCTTTTGTATAAATCATTTTCAAAAAATTAATTAACTGCACAAATTTTATTTTATTTTAGATTTAACCTATAAGTTAAGTCTACTACTGTGGAGTGTCAATTAAGCTACTATAACATAAAATAAAAAATAAAAAAAGTAAAAATAACTAAAAATGAGGTCGGTCTACTATTGCCAACTCTAATTAACATGACATAGCAAGAAGAGTAACATAATTTGAGCTTTAAAAATAAATAATTAGAAATTAAATTAGAAATTGTGAAGCTTGGCGAAAAGGAATAATGTACGTAGAACCTAATACAAGGAGGACACCCCGGAGAGCATAAATAAACATATGTTGCTACTGTCCTTCAAAATTTTAGAAAGAATTCAAGAAGAAACTACTATCCCTCTCTGTAACCAAAGTAACATGTAAATATTTCTAACGTTCAACGTATATCAAATAAAAGTTAACCACAAATAGGATGCAAAAGGATGCAAAGAGTATAAGTATGCTCTAATTTCTATTAGAAAATCTTATTTCTATTGGTTATTAATTTATTATTATAATAATATAATTAAATAAATTAAAGTTTAGCAAAAAATGACACCTTATTAAAATTACTATAAATTGTTATTAAATTTCTTGCACTTAAACAAATATTACAAATATCAAAATTTCTTTCATTTTTTTATTTGGAAAATAAATTATGTGTATACTATAGATGAAACTATTACAAACATTACAATGAGTTATAGGTCATTAGCCGAACATTCATGTTACAAAAATACTAAGGAATCTAAATGTAGTATAGGGAATATGTCATAAGATAAAAAAGCTAAAATAAGTTATAAACTCTATCTTCAGTGCGTGTCCATTGAGAGAGTATACTGCACTTTTTTTGTATAGATGCACTCACAGATCAGGTTAACAATCTTGTCAGCGACAAGATATTTCACTTCCTTTTTATCGGTGAACCATCTGCTATTACGCTCCTTCCAAATTGGGTAAATGGTGAGAATGAAGGTTGCCTTATAAAAAGAGGCGTTAGTTTGTCCTGGCTTGGAGTTTCTAATGATCCAGTGTAATACATGCTCCCAGTTGTATTGAAAATTATTTTGTAGTAACAAGTGCAATATTCGGCTCCAAATCGCTTTGGTAACAAGTGTAATTGGCTCTTAGTTTGAAGCCTATTCTTGATTGCAGGCCATGTGATGAAGGAAGCCTTGGCGCTAATGGTATTTCTCTACAATAGATCAAACCAGGGGAGGGTAGTATAACTATTGGAAAACAGGTGATAACATGAGCGATTAGTGAATTGGCTATTCCAGTTCAACACTCATATGACAGTATCCTCATTCTCAATTAAAGATAGTCGAGGGAGGTGTATCGAGAGGGATAAAAACCTCTAAACTCACCTTTCCATTCTCCATTAACAATCAATAAGGATACTTTGTGATTAAGAGGCACATGATTCCTTTGTTGCTAAAAAATAGTATGTTGGATGTTAGGACTGATATCGAGCCAATTATCAAACCATATCTTTGTCCTTTCTCCATTCCCAATCTGGTGTTTAATGCAAGGATAAATGAACTCCCTCATCTTCATCATTTGCTCACGCAACTACTGATTTTTCCAAATTTGTATTTCTTAAGCAATTCCTAAATCAGCAGAATATTATCGCCAATGTTTCGATCAGGTATAAAAGCACCTTGTGTAGTGTTAACTATACATGATAGAACCAACTTGAGACGTTTAGCCAGTAACTTTAAGATGGCCTTATATATGGTGTTGCAACAAGAAGTTGGTCTGAAATCAAACAAAGTACAAGGATTTCTTTTCTTTGGAACCAAGTAGACATATGTGTGGTTTATTTCTTGAAGTAGCTTAGACGATTAAAAAATTTTAAAGACTATTGCAGTGAATAGTTGTTGATCAGAAAACAACTCCTAGTTATACGCAAAAAAACCGCAAGTGACGGGTCGTGACTTGTAGTTAGAAAGCAGATATCAATCCCACAATGATTGATGTCCATACACCACTTAATTTAGATCAAACTTTGTTTAAGAAACGAAATTATGTAACAGAAATAATATGAAAAATTAAACTAAAATTGAAAGACTAATAATGGGCAACAAACAATACCAAAGTGTAGAAAATTAGAACTCAAGAATCTAAAGACTAGAGATTACTTTTTCCCTATTTTATTTCCCTCCTATTTTATTAATCGAATTATGCCTCACCTAAGATTTTCGAATGTATTAATTACTCTCTCTTAAGGTGTAATTAATTGTCCCTAATCAAATTAAATAGAATCAATTGAACAATCTCTCAACCTACCCAATCACTCCACTAATTTTACTTATTATTAAACTATCATATGGGTGATCAATTGAATTAACCGAGATCTCTCTTCTAACTAATCAATTAACGTGATGATTGCAAGTCTATAGGTTGCAAACTCTTGTTGTACAATCCTACATAAATAATCTTACTTACTCTCTCGATTTATTGCAAGATAGAAATAAAATCAACAATCATCAAAGACATTTTCTTTTAATTCAATAAAATAGGAGTTTAACAAAAATAGTTCAAAAGCAATCCCTAAAACTAAATTAGCCAATCATGGTCTCCATAACATCATTAACAAACAAATAATTCATCTTACAAAGATTAGAAGAAAGAAAAATGCAGAAAATTGAAATAAAATAAACTTCTTCTCTTCTTTGCCAAAATTTGGAATTTTTTTATGTTGATGTGCTATTTTTCCCAATCTTGATGATAATCCTTGAATCTTCACCTTCCTCAAGGCTCAAAACTTGTATTCTTCACTTAAGGAGGCTCTTTCTACAGAAGGGTTTTTCTCCCTTCACCCTGGAGGCTTAATTTTCTTTTAATAGTCCAGAAATCCTAAGTTTAATAAAGCCCCGCATAATATCTTAGATTATAATTCCCACATTCGTGGGAATTGGCATGATTCCCACGATTGTAGGAATTTGCAACAGAGAGTCTCCTCTTCTCTTCTCTTTGATCTCTAACTCAATCTCCAAGTTGCTCAATCTTCCTTCCTACATAAAAATAATCAATTAACATCAAATATAAAAAGAACAACAATGGCAATCAAATTAAATGAAAACATGCAAAATGAATCCTAAACTACAACAATAATCAACAATTATACAAGAAGCACATGCCAATTACTTAGAAAAACATAGAATAAGACAAAAGTATCAACAACTTTCTCATAAATTTTCTTCTAAGCCCAAACTAATAGTTTTAGCAAGGTACGAAGCTTTGGATCTATCAACTACTTTACAAATATCCCATATGAATAATGGTGACGATTGAATGCCCTGAAAGAAAATTTAGAACTCTCATTTTGCAACTATAGTTGTTACTTGTTAAACTTATATAAAAGGAAAGAATATAACTTAAACCAATAATTCAAGTCTTTTTTTATAAAAAGGAGTCCAAATTTTTTGTGCCTCTTTTATCAAAGATGCAGTTAAAGAAAATATATGACATAGACACTTTCCCTTAAAAGAAGTGGCATTGGAATTTTTTGAAAAATATAATATTATATTTTTATAGAATTCGATCAATATGCAGACTTTGTGTACATTTAAAATGAGTCAAATGTTAAAGAGTCTTCTTTGTTCATAAATCAATGTATGAACTTCCCATTCCACCAACTCTCCTATTTGATGGAATTGATGAGTGGAATTCCTAGTTTCTAATATAATAGAGTTTCTCTTAACAATCCAGAGGAGCACAAACCTATTGAAAATGCAAATATAAGGCATAGTTAAAATATAATAGCTTGTCTTAATTTCTATTCACTTTACTACAGTTAAACTTAAAAGTGTTAGTATATAAAGACATGAAGCTACTTTTAACTATCAGAGTTTTCTTTCTACTAGTGAAACTATGACCAACAACATTTAAGCCACAAGAGCTCAACTACCAATTAGCAATTCCAATAAGAATTTTACCAATTCTAAGATAAACTAATAAAAACCTAGGAAAAATACTAGCAAACTAAGTAATGTAAATTTCCAGAATTATGGTAAGGTTTATAGTCATTGCTCAACTACTTAAAATATAAAGAGGTAAAATAACTTACTAGAACACAAGAGACAAATGATTCAACCATCTCCAAATGTGACTTGTTATTTGGCAAACCACATCTTTTGCACAAACTTATAACTCCTTCCTTGAAAGATTTTAATAGGATTTTCAACCTCCTTATTTGACATTTATAAATAAAGTTCCCTTGTAGTTAAGGCTAGCTCCTCTATCGCTATAACACCATCAATAAATGACTCATTACAAAAAAGTCTTATCTAAGCAGCTATCCAGAAAGAAATATGGAGAAATTATGACATGGTGGCATAGGGATAAAACTACCAACATAATTGCCAAGTTTTCAAATAAACTAGCCAGTCTAATAGATGTACCAACTTTAGTTAATATATTACTTATGCATTCCTCTAAGAAAAAATTTCTTGATTGTCACTTATACATCATTAGAAGAAATTAGAGAATAAAAGAGTTACAGTGTACACCAAATGTGTTCATCTTACTTACCTACTAAAGAGAATGAGAATAGAAGTCACCAAAATATCAAAGTTTAAGAAATCATTGTAAAACCCCAAAATTTTCTTTTCACATATCTTTAAAATTTCATTTCATATGAATGATGTTTTTGGGAAAATGTAAATTTTATTTTTGCTAAAAGGTGAATTAGGAACCTAACCCTGAATGACAAGTATTAAAGTCAAATGATAGTCAAAAAATATTAGAGTTAACTAGTATGGAAATGAACCAAACATAAATTCGATCAGTTGGATTTACGATAGATCAAGATTGATCTTGTTTTAAATTATTGTGGAGTAAATTTGAAGCATTAAACCAAGTAAACCAAGTGTAAGAGAATCAGTCATAATTACGAATACTTAAAGTAAATTGATCCAACTTATATGTTGATATGTTTAGGTGTAACATGTTATTAAGTGGACATAAAAATTTTATCAAAATTGGACAAATTTTTCTTAAACCATTTAATTATTTTGGACAAGAAATAATATATGTACATGTGAATCAGCCTTAAGTGGAATTTGTCACATATATGAAGAAGTTCTCATTATTTTGGAACAAGAATGCATGAAAACCTTATACTGTCACGTTTATGAAGGAGTAGATGTGAGGGACATAACAAGTGAAGCCAATATATGGTATGGACTTATGTCATTTTGGTGAGACAAAAATGAAAACAACTTGTTATATGTGGGAGGCAAGAATTATTGTGGATGATACAAAAAGTTAATGGCTTAATTAAACAAAGATGATGAGAGTTAAAAAAATGGACAGCTATTGGAAGTAAACTTTGCAACGTGATGGACAGCTTCTAACAATGTGTAGCTTATACAAGAACGATAGAGGAGTTGCTCCACATTGATTCCACCGAAGTTTTAGCTCTCTTTTGGACCATAATTGATGATGAATAATTACAACTACTCTCTTCACGCATAGATCTTTCGAGCTATTACCTTTAGGAAATAAATTCAGCATGGTGTTTAAGCTAGAAGCCATGGACAACATCTTCATCAATGCCAGCTATGTGCAATGAAAAAATGGACAGCACACTACCGCCTGATTTTAGGTATGTTAAACCACTCTTGTCCTTCCTTTTTAGCTGGTCACGTGAATGCTTAAGTTGGTTATATGAATTCCCTTACTAATCGTGTAAATGTTGAGCTAATTGCATGCTTAAATGAAGAGAAAAACAACATGGTAAATGGAGACAAAAATAGCATGTATATCCATATCTTAAGTATGTTGTTCAATGGTTATTAATTGGTAGAATGTAGATGCTATATATATGGCTCAATGGTTGTTCAATGGCAGCATGTATGCTGTACATAGTTCAGTGGTTAAATGTAAGGAAAACATAATGTATATACTATGTACATTATTTAAATGGAAAGAAGACAACATGTCTAAATCATGGATGTTGTTCAATGGTTGTTTAATGGTTGTATGAGAAGAAAGCAAAATTTTAATCTTACTAAATGCTAAGATTTTGGCTAAACCATTTTTCATAAAATTCGTAAAACAAGGTGGTAAGTTATGGATGTACTTGGTAGGTTTTACGAACCCTTCAGGGGTCTCCCTCATAACTGAGTAAGATAATAAAGTTTTCTCGTCACCATAAACTCAGGACTAATAAAGGAAAAGCACCGAACACGTGAGGGTGGTTAACAATAAATCACAAATAGTGAGTGTGTATTTAAATTGATTTGTTAAGATGGTTTTACCTTACTATAAAATGTATGTTTATGAATAATTCCATTGATGCTACTACTTGAATTTAAAAGTTAATCTTCATGAGGTTTACATATGCTTTGATTTAGCATTAAATTGAGTTTTGGATGCACTTAAAAACTAATGAGATATACACATGCTTAGAATTGGCATTGAATTGAAATTTGCATACACTTTAAAATGGCATAGAAATCGATTTTGAATATGTTTTTAATTGGTATTGAAATGAGATGCACTTATGTATTAATTGTGGTTTAGCCTATAGTACGTTATTAGGTCTTTATACATACAATTATATCGATCAGAGTATGTCTTAATGTGTATGACAGTGATTGGGGGTGTTTGTCACTAACATATATAGTGTTGTGTGAAGTAAATCACTTGTTAATATAGAAATCACGTATAATATGTAAAATACACAAGAAGGAGGGTTGAATTGTGTTACATCATCTAAGATATGAATCTTTAAAAACTTCTTGATTTTCTTGACAAATTCAGACGATTACAAGTTTAAACAATGTACTTGATTTGATGAGTAATGCAATAGCAAAAATTAGTATCTATTCTTCTAACAATAAGAGAATTAAAAAGGTAAGAGTTAGAGAATATGATACCGTGATTTATACTAGTTCACCCTTAACCTTAGGTTACGTCCAGTCCTCAGAGTTTGTCTGAGATTTCACTATCTCCTTCAATGTTACAAATATTATTTCTACACTTTCAGAGCCTCTTCAGGTCTCTTTCACAAAGTATTCTTTATCTGCTTCCTTAGCCTCCTTAGGCTCTAGCCTTCTTTCCTCTTGAAAGATATTGTTTGAGTTTTCACACTCACGTTACAGATGCATTTGCTCACTTGAGCACAGAATTTCTCTAAGTATTTTTGTACAGCAAAAATTAATTTTGAAGTTTACGACTACGACTAATATTTATAGCCTAAGTCTCTAACGGTCTTCTTAAGAAAACTGCTTGTTGAGTCTTATAAAGTCTGTTATTAGTTGAGTCCTGTAACCAACTCCAACTAACTGACGTTCTGAGCACATTCTTCAATTACATAGTCTTGCTTAGTTTTGTATGCTTTATGTTTCGTTTGATGTCTTAGACTTGATCGCTTCATCTGATCCGTCTTATTCAGCTTTTAAGTATCATCTCGATTTGATGATTTGTGCCACTTATATTTATCTGCGCACTTAACAAATTCACCAAAATAGTTCACACGCTTCTATTATTATTATTATTTGACTTTCATTAAAATCAATAGAAGAAGTAAAGTCTTTTTGACTTAATAATCTCCCCCTTTTTGATGATAACAAATAATCATAATATTAGAAGATAAAAAAAATTCAGACGAATATACAAAGATGTAATATACAAAGATGATATTCAAAACTCCTTTCTATTGTTCCATTTATCTATCTATATCTATATCTTCCTATGTCATCTTTTCTCCCCCTATTTGTTATCAATAAAAAAAATTATTTCAGATGCTTCAAAATTTCAGAAAACATTTGTTGAATATCAGTGCGGATCGTCCTTAGGTCTTCTTCTATAGAAACATGTAGAAGTGCTAATTCCTCATGAAGATCACCCACTGTATCACCTAATATATCAACCTTAGTATTGATTTTCTTAATGCTTTTAGCTAAGGCTTCTTGAACTTTCGTTTGCTTGTGATTAACTTCAGTCCATTCATTGAAATTCTTCAGGAGCTCCAAATTAACGGTAGGATCTTGTAGTATTTCACTAAGTGGATGAACATACTAAAAAACAGATGGTTTTCTAGGTGAATCGTCTAATTATATGATTCTAATAGAGGGTAGTTTGAAAACAGGAATAACAAGATCATCAGGTTCGAGTAACTTATAAATCGGTTGCCCTAGAAGGTGTAAAATAGTTTTAACTGAAGGAATAAAACCTAAGGGTTTAAAATGAATAAGCAAATGCACAAAGGTTTCTAGGTTAAAAATGATACCTTTAATTGTGATACTTTTATACCTTCCTTCTGATATTGAGCTAACTACCTTGAAGCTTTTGTCTTTAGTAGATGCTCCAAAATTACTTCCTGATGCCCTTGATATATGATGTGATACATATAGGCTTACAGGTTGAGCTGCGTGACATACATCATCTATGTTCTTTACTGCCACTTGAATTTCTTCTTCTGTGAGATCAACTTCTTGTCTTTTAGGAAACTTCTTCTTCTTCCCTTTTTCTTTGCTGTCTACCGGTGCTAGAATTCTAGGTTGTACATCTGGTACAATCTTGATTATAGTTATGCTTATCATTGGATAGATTGTATAAGGATTTTTCGTAATCTTCAATAGATATGGTTCTGCCTTTTCGTCTCATAGAATACTATATAATCTTCGTTCTTTATGACTTAGAAGATGTATCGACTGATCATTTACTGTTATAGGTTCAACTTGAACCTTAACTTTCCGTGTAGTAGGTTCTCTGATGATAATTGAACCTCTGTTATGATTAGGTGTTGATTCTTCTATGACCTTCATCTTCAAATCTTCTTTCTTGAGGAGGGGTCGAAAATGACTAACTGCTGTTTAGATGGAGTCTTCGTCTTCTTTTCAACAGTCTATGTCTTTTGTGGAACATCAGTTGATGAAACCTTCTTCTTCTGAATAGGCTTCGTCTTCTTTTGTTCTTCTACTAGTTTGAAAGGGAGTTGTTGAGGCTTCTTCTTCTCAAACACTAACTTCCTTTTTATCTCTGTCTCTTTAGACGGTTGTTCTTATTAAATCTGAGGGATAGAGACGGTTGGTTTGACTGGTGGTTGTTGTTTCTCTTGCTCCTTTTCACTCTCAGAATTTGCACCAAAAATCATAACTCTTTGCCTCTTTTGTTCTTATTGTCGTAAGGTCATTAATCTTGGTGACCTTTTTGACTTCTTGAGCCTTTCTGATTGGAGCGTTTCAGCTTTCCTCTTTAAAGACACTTGGTGAGTTGGTTGTTGAACCTTGCTTTCCTTCTTCTGTGGAATTGTCTTGGCTTGTATCGACTTATCAGACGATTGTTCAACCTTTACCCTTGTTAATATTCTTTTAGACGATCGAGGTGTTGCTTGTTTTTCAGACGGAACATTTCCTTTGCTTCGTCTTTCTGAAATCTCCCCCTTAGATTATGCTTTCGTTGTGAAATCTTCATCCGCTTCGGCTCCAGTCTTAATCCCCATTTTGTGAATATTAAAGGCATTGATAACACTCTTAACATCCAGCTTTACTCTGTTTCCTCTATCAAGTAGTATTCCAGATGCTTTGAAAAATCTTGTTAACAGCATACCATAAGGTAAAGAACCACTCTTCTGATGATATTCCTCCCTAGCCTTTATCATATACTTTAGAATCAAAAACGGAAGATTAACAGGTTGGTAAGTGAGTAGATGAAACAGACAGTGTTCATCATTCATTGTCACCATGTCCTTTGATCCTGCTCTCGGTAGGATATAATAGAGAAGAAGTGAGTGAAGAACCCTAGCCATCGGAATGAGGGTTGAAGACTTCTTGACTCCTAGATTACTGAATCCATATAATTTTCGATTGATGTTGGCTTCGTCTATATGACTTTGAGCGATCCAATCTATATTATTGAACAATTCTGCTCCTTCATTTGGAAACCCAATAGCCTTCACCATGGAATCTTGTATGATTATTACCGTCAACCCATCTACCATTGATACCAAGGTATTGTCTACCACATTTGCATTCTTCCAGAACTCATATATTTCATTCAGATACACTGACTCTCAGATGTTGAAGAAGTTCTTCCATCCAACTACTTCAATATTAGGTTCGATATTTATCCGAGCATTCTTAAAGGAAGTGAAATCGACGAGTCTTCTATAGACAAAAACTTTTAGCATTTTCTAATCTGTAAAAGATAAACACTAAATAAAGAAATGTATTTCGCTTTAAGAAGTGAGGTTAGTATATAGAGAATTTTAAGAGAAAGATATGAAATGAGAAGAGTTTGATGTTTAGAACAGAGCGTTGGATCGTCTTTGTTGAGAGCAGTCTGAACAAGTCGGTTTCGAAGTTTTTCTCGAAAATTCTAGAGTGTAAGGTGTTGCATATTTTGAAATGATTGCTCTTTTTATATACACTTTTCAAAAGTTACCGTTTGTAACATTTACAACTGATCCACCGGTGATTACGAAATTGAAACTACCGAGTAAAATTTATCGTTACTGTTTAGTCTAAAAACTTGCAACTTTTCAGCTTCTTCAGCACGAATCGTCTGGATCATGGAGTTTCAGACAGATGGTCATTTAACATCACCATATTCAGATTTCATCTGATTTCCTTGAATTTGTCTTCACTTAAGGGTTTGGTGAAGA
>JAOTAY010000006.1:23569952-23605733 GCA_025629805.1 Erythroxylum baracoense | reverse complement strand
GAGCATGAGGTGTGGTAATTTACCACACCTGGACCCGCTCTCTGGTCCGACCCGTTCTCTGGAAACGGGATGTTACACTGAACATGGGATGTCACAGTTTTTATCTTTGATCAAGGATGTTAAATCATGAAATGATATTCAAAATTCACATATCTTTAATATGAACGCAGTTTGGATAAGATAATTGAGGATTAAAAGGAGTCAGAAAGAATGGAAAACTTGTTTTACATATAAAAAAGGCAAAGACATAAACGGTTTATAAATAATAGACAGTTTAATGTTGGAGTAAGGAACTTATTGTTTTTCTATTAAAATAAAAAATTTAAAACAAATATACAGATCAAATAGTAAGTAGAAACATAATAATAATAATCATGTTATAAATAAATAAAGCGAAGTTATAGGATACTTAACATTTCTTTTGGAATGTATTATTAGCCAAAAGATATTATTTCTTTTTATACATATGTTTGCATTTATTTTTATAAATAAATAGAGGAAGTTTCAAGTGCTCGTGATATTTTAACCTTTTAAGAATATTAAATGATTTGACTTGGGCTTATGTGAAAGTGGTTCCTAGTATAATAATCACACATATGTTTGTTCTAAAAGGTGATGGAATTATTAGGTTAAAAAAATTAGAAGGGGGTTAAGGATGAGTAGAATCTTGCAAAAATTTTACTCATAATGTTAAACAAAAATAAAAACTTTACTTAAGTAATATAAGAATAACAAAGTAAGGAAGCAAAGAATTACCTACAAAATTGGTAGTGGTATTTCATTTGGCATCAATGATAATAATATTGATAATACTAAAGTTATTATGTCTACCCAACAATAAGGAGTTGATACTATCCCAATTAATGATAGGAAGAGAAGAAGACGATTTTCTAACCTTTTTGTTTTATGGATAAGTTTTGGGGCTTGACCTTCTATTTGAAGTTCATTGCAATCCCAAGAAAGTAATATATAATATTAAATGACAATGACTATGTGGTAGTATCATTTAGGTATGCCATTTATTGATACCCAATCTTACTACTGTCAGCATGTGGTGGATGTTAATATCTTTGTTGGTCTAGGATTTAAAGTTCCTTTAATTGATGAGTATAGAGGTAATCTTTTGATCAATATTATTAGTAAAATAAAAAGCTATCTGAATGAAAGAAAAGGATTTGAAAAACTTGTAGATATTCAATAATGTATGATGATTAGAAAAAAAAAATAGGCGTGCGAGAATTATGAATTGTTTGTTTATTTGGAAAAGGGGTCAATGTTTTAAAGTCAAAAAATACATTGGACCATGTAAGAAATGTTGATAATTTGTTAGAAATTTTTTACAAAGTTGTGAATAAAGTTAGGATAGATAATATTATACAATTCATCATTGAAAATATACTACTTATAAAACAACTAGGAAAAGTTTACAAAAAAAGTGCAGTTCTTTATATTGGACTTTTGTGATACATAGTGTATTAACCTAATATTAGAAAATATTACATACTTTTTTATCATTAATTGAACCATACAAAAAGCAAAAAAAACACTAAGTTCATTTATAATTTTGCATAGGTTTCAAATTTGATGAGGAAAGATTTCACAAATGATAACGATTTGTATTGCCCTGTTATTAATATATACGATCGGTTTCTTATCACTTTAGTGTTTTATTCAAATAAAAAAGAAGTTTAGGCAAATTTTTATGAATGATAAATTAGTTGTATCTCAGCATGGCAAGTCTCAAGATGAAATTAAGGTTTCTAAAATCATATGTAAAGATTATGAATTTTGGTCTTAATATTTGTTTGTCATTAGATTTTATGAACATCTAGTGATAGTACTCCATCTGATAGATAATAATGAGAAGTCAACAATGAGTTACTTCTATGATGCTATAATATGTGCAAAGGAAAATCAAGATTGATTTGCTTTTTTGTGCATATATTATCTTATTATCACTAATGAGAGGTGAGATAAACAACTTTATCATCCTTTATTTTTTATTAGTGCATTTAATATTCTGAGTTTATTTTAAAATAGGTTTCATTAAGACAATTGAAGTTGATAAAGGAATGCTTTTAACTTTTACAATAATTATTTCAAATAAGATGATATAGGACTTACTTAGCTCCCAAATGAGGGCATACAAAGATGTATTTGTGATTTCAAGTTGTGCATTGTAATTAATCAATGAGACAAACTTAATTCAAGTATACAATTTTTTCACTTATGTTACTTATTTTGGACAATCATCACTTTATTCTATTTAGAGATTATATTTTTTGTTTGCAATTGTATAGTGGGGACCAATTTAAAAGCGATGTTCCAAAATTGGAATATGATACTTATCCAATCTATTAATAAGTTTAGGTGTAAAAGGAATTAGAGTATACGTGAGTTTGAAATAGATTAAAGTAGAAAATGTTGAATGATATAATGTTTGTGTGATACAACTTAAAGCTTTTAGAGAAGTATGTAATTATCATTATTAGGTTGCATATAATTTCCCATAAATTCTTAAGAATTTAATTTTTTAATTTTAATTGTTTACTACAAATCTTAAAATAATAATTAGTTACAATGATCCAGTTTGTTTTGCTAATATTAATCTCTTAATATATTGGGTTTTAGAGAAGACAAACTTTATTCAAGTATACAATTTTTTCACTTATGTTACTTATTTTAGACAATCATCACTTTATTCTATTTAGAGATTATATTTTTTGTTTGCAATTGTATAGTGGGGACCAATTTGAAAACTATGTTCCAGAATTGAAATATGATACTTATCTAATCTATTAATACATTTGGGTGTAAAAGGAATTAGAGTATATGTGAGTTCGAAATAGATTAAAGTAGAAGATGTTGAATGACACAATGTTTGTGTGATACAACTTAAAGCTTTTAGAGAATTAAAAGATGATCTTAATAGCAAAGTATTGACATGATGGTATATCAAGCTTGAATGATAGTAATGATGAGCTCTTATAAATGATAATAACTTTCTATTAAATAAAAGTTGAGGCCAATATGATTTAAATAGATATGTTTTAGTTTTAGTTTTAGTTTCACTTATAATTAATGTATTAGTTAAATGTTAAACATGTAATATAAATATGAAAATTATGAGTATTTTTTATTTATATTTCACTCCCACTTTCTTGTATTTTTTCAGAAAATTTACTATGCTTGCTTTGATATATAACAATAAGATTTTTATAAAATAATTTCAAGGCTTAAATACAAGGAGATTATCTTATACCATTTCCAATTAATGAAATATTTATTTAAGGCAAGTTTGGATTGGTCACTAGCAAAGCTTTAATATGTTAGCTTTTGGACAGATTTTTTTCATCTAAGTTACATGTTTATGCACTGCTTCCCAAGCTACTCGTTTTTATGCTTCTTTGGATTTCATAAGTAATGTTCTAAAACTTAGATCTTTATTTGCTACTGTAGAGAATTCAAAGACTAACTGTCATTATGCTATGTCCTTTATTTGCATTGCTCACTAGACCCTTCATGGACATAAAATATGTTCACTTGTTCATTCCATATCTTGCATGTTATTTTCTCAAGTAGCTTAGTCCTCCATATGCATCTCTACTTGTATTTTCTCACCACATTTCTACACTAGCATATTCCAACCTGAAAAATCTCCTTTACTTCTTAGCATCTCTTTGTATGATTTTCTAGTGAACTTTCATGTCCTCTCAGCTAACTAAATGTACATGTCTTTCTTTCCTAAGTGAGAATTATACCCTAGTAGCATGTGCAGAATGATCCAAATTTTTGTTAAATTACTCATAATAAACCAATAAGAAGAAAAGCCTATAAAAGTATAAGTTGAGCTTAAGAAATCTTAAGTTCATTTCTCTCTTAAACTTTTTCCTATAGGTTACTATTCACTTCCAACTTTTGACACTCATATCTTCACCATTTGAATACTATTTCTGAGTATTTAGGACTCTACAGAAAGCTCTCAAGACGCTCTACGAAACCCCTAAACTTATTTCATAAAACGACTAAATTTTGGATGAATCATGACTGAAAATTTTGGTTCATTTAGGTAAGTCACGATCTCATATTTTTAGTCATTTTTGGGCAAAACTAACACACCATCATGCTTAATGGCCCTAAAAACATAGGTAAGGAGGAAAATCCAACACCAACTAACCCATTTTATTGGTAAACGGAAATCAATGGAAATCAATTACCATTGAGCTTTAATCCTTCGATTTTTACAAAGTGGGAGAAATTTCGATGCAAGACTAGTGCCATTGGATTCCTATAGGTGACCTTGTTATTTTTGGGTGGGTGGAGAAGATCACCATCTCTCCAGTTGTGGCGCATATAGCTCACGCTCTAATGTCGGTAGTAACTTTTTGACCAGCCCAGAAATGGATAGAAATAATTTTAAAAATTCTCAAATATTATGTGGATCAATTTTCATAAAAGAATCGTATTGAAATTATTCATAGTTTATGAGATGAAAATTTAGAAATGGTTAAATTCTTACAAAAATGCATGAAATTGATTATATTGAGTTGTTGTTGATTAGAATTGAGACTATCTAGATGTATTGAGTATACATGAGGGTGTATGGGTTAGAAATTGGCATACTTCAATTATAAATTAGATTATTAGATATTTTTGTAATGTAAATGTGGACTCAATTGGGCATAAACATGTAGTTTGGAGGCCCAAGTTGAGCTGTGATCATTGGTAGATATAGAAGTGTATTTTTATTACAGGAATGATCCTTCTTTCAGAAGGGGGATGTCCATTTTATAGGAAAAACTCTGTCAAATTTTCAGTAGGCTCTTTGTAAGACGTAACATCGTCGATTTAAATAGCAAAATAAAACTCCTTAGTATTGAGTTATGGTCTTATTATAGAGGTATCTAAAATTGGTTTAGGTTTTAAATCATAATGGTCATTCCTATTTTTCTTTCTATAAATCAATCAGGAGTAGAATCCTTCACTTTGAGACACTAGGTTCGGCTCAAAGGAGCGCATTGTACCTGTGAGTTAATATTCATGGTTATGAGCATGCATTAGAATTCATTTTCATATTCATCATCGAATCACCATCATTATCATCTGCACACATGATACTCATACATATGGATTGACACATGTATACATATTTTTATGTGCAATGTTATGCTTGTCTTGATATTTGATGATGTGGAGGATTGTTGTGGTACGGGCTACCTCGTAGGCATCACCAGGCTGTTTGCATAGTGAGTCAATTGGTCAGATATGAATTTGGGTTAGTATTTGATCCATTGATGGATCCATTGATTGAGATGTGAAACAGTTGGGGTGGTTGGATCAAGCTTGCTCTCGGACGCCAACCTATATATGGTACATGATATGGTGGCATGATTGTGGTAGTTCGGTTAAGCTTACTGTTGGACGACAATCATATTGTAGCGAGGCTATGGCGGTTTGATTGAGTGTGACTCTCAGATGGCAATCCACTACATTTAAACCAAACGACTCGTGTGGAACAAGAGAACCCCTATTATTATAGTCTATGGGTAAGGGGTATGCTATAAGGTCATTTGTCATTTCTCCTCTATTATTTGTGATTTATGATTGGGATAGTTATGTGACATGATATTGATATAGGAAATGCATGCATGTTTTTGAACAAAATCATTATGTTATGAAATTGCATTTATTGATGTAATACATTATAAATATATACATATATGTATCATTTAAAATCCTTAAGAGTACATGACATAACCATAATATTAATTCATTCAGTGAGGTTTGACTCCCCTTAACTATTTTTCAGGATCTTCTTTTCCGACCTCTTCTAATAGGGTACTTCGTCAGTCTTCTTCCTCTCTGATGATTCAACGTATGTTTGTTGGCGACCTTTGACTCTAGAGCTGTAGTAGTCTTGTATAAATTGGATTTCCCTTATATTAACTATCTCAACGTTGTAGCACATTAAGATTGTATATTGTTAGAATTTTTTTATTGTTATAATCATGAGTTTGATCATTTTGAAATCTCATCTTTATTATAGATATAGGGATTGGACGCCATTTTAGGCTTGTTAAGGGTTTGGTAAACCTTGAGTGTACTGTTCCTTTAGCATCGGTCATGATCCAAGGCTAGGTTCATGATAGTTTAGGTAAGATACCATGTCCATTAAACCTAGCTTAGCTTTAGCTACTAGCCATAGATAAAAGGAAACTTAAGTTAATATATTTTAGTTCCACACTAACCTATTCTAACCTGAAAAATCTCCTTCACTTTTTAGCGTCACTTTGTATGATTTTCTAGTGCTATTTCATGTCCTCTCAGCTAGCCAAATGTGTGTGTCTTCCTTCCCCAAGTCAAGATTGTAACCTAGTAGTATGCGTAAAACTTTAATAGCATATTGGCCCATTAGTCTCCCCTTATCGATACCTCCAATTTAACATCCTTATAGATCCTACTTTATATAGATTAAACTAATTGATTGCCTTTTTAAGGTCTATTCAAACACTAGTTATCAAAGTATAGATAAGCTAATATGCCATTCCCCACAATACATCTTATGTTACTTGCCATTGTTTCCCTCGACTTTAGAATTTATGAAAAGAAGGAGTGAATAGGCTTTCTCCTGATCTCCTAAAGGCTAATCCCATTTAATATATATATATGCTTCCATTTTACCTATAGGGACCCCTTATAATTTAGCAACCTCTATAGTCTCTTGCCAAGTGAGGTTTTATTAGAGAGATTTATAGGAACTATCCTTAAACTTCCCTCTTTTAAAGGACAACATACTTCCTTCCACTTTACTTTTATTTTATACATACCTTCTCTCCCACCAACTCATAGGAACTGTCTTATAGCTTTTTTAATTGATTTTTTATCACACCCTTTGCAAGGAAAAAATAAGAGGCCTAGTAGACATGTAAGGAGTTAATGACTTATTTTATTAATTGTACCTTCCCTGCATAAGAGAGATGTCAATTGTTCAATAACTTTATTCTCTTCTGTACCTTTTTAATGATGGGAATACTTTCTCTATAAGTGAGTCTTCTAAAGGCTATTAGGAGACTAAGATATTTAAAAGGAAGTTCTTTCTTATGCAAACCTAATAAGCTTGATAGCTTTTAAGTTATATATATTGCACTTATATAAATTACCATATGTTTAATTCCATTCTTGATTGATCCTTGTAGAATTGCAGTAAGGATATAAGCTTGTTAATAGAACCTTTATATGCACTATACAACTTTAAAATATCATTAGCACATTCAAGACATAAGAGGTTAAGTCTTTTGCGCTTACTATAGAACTTAATAAACTTATCCTTCTTAATTTTGGAGTTTACAAGTCTCATTAGAATGTCCGTGCATAAAATAAATTGGTAAAGGGATGTGGGGTCTCCTTGCCTAACTCATTTATCTCATTTGAAAATGTGGGAGGGTTCTCCATTTTCATCATAAAATAAATAGTTAGGAGGCAGTAGTGACACAAAGCATGATCTGGCTACTAAATCTATCTAGGAACCTAAAACTTTCATCATGTAATCAATAAACTTCCAAATAATATAATCATATGTATAATTAAAGTCTATTTTAATCGCACAGTTCCTAAGTCCATATTGCTTTGCATATCCCCCTAGAAGTTCTTGAGTTAACAATATATTATCAACTATTTGTGTTCCTTCCAACCCCCAACCCCCTCTTTTTTTTCCTGATTGTCACTTACTAGATCTTTCAACATAATATTTAATCTTTTTTTAAGGATTTTGGTAATAATTTTGTATGGGTAATTACAACAAGAAATAGTTATGTATTCACTTAAGCTCTTAAGGCTAGTAATCTTAGGAATTAGGTGGAGAAATGTTTTGTTTATCGCCAATAACATGTTCCCACTAGTAAATATTTTCAACACTGGTTCAATCACTAAGTTCCTAACCTATGGCGAAACTTTCTAAAAAAAATTTCATTCAGTCCATCGAGATCAGGAGCTTTATCTGGGTTCATCTCAAACACTACCTGCTTAGTCTTAGTGTTAGTAACAAGAAATTCAAGCCTTACTAGCTTATCACTTGAAAACTGGTTACTTATGAAAGCTCTAAGGGCTTGTGTGGTTGCATTACTCTCTAATGTTATTCCAATTATCTTTTTGAAATAATTGAAGGCTTACTTCATGAGATCAAGCTGTGAATTAACAAGGGAAACATGTCCTTTCACTAGAGAGCATGTCCTATTATTGTTTTTTCTTTGATATCACCATATTGTTGAAATATCTGGCGTTCTCGTCCCCTTCCATCACCTTTTTTGCTCTTGCTGATATCTACTTCACTAAAGAGAAGTGATTCATTTCAACTGTAACATAACTCCTTAATGCTTCTTTTTCTTTAATCAACCAATTATGGTCCCTGAATGTTTGTTGTAATTCCTGCTGAATCACCTCAAGTTTGTTTTTAGTCTCTGTGACTTTATAGAGAGTACTTCTACTAATATTGATTTTAAGCTTCTTGATTTCTTCTTTGATCATGGCTAGCTTCCTTATACATATAAAGGTTTTACTTCCCTTTAAACAGCAGTTCAATCCCCTTTCCATTGCATACATAAGAGACTCATCATCAGTCAAATAGTTATTGAAGTTGAAAGGATAAATTAATTTTCTTTTTAGTGAATAAGGCCTACACAAGAATAAGAGAGCGGTTAGAGAACAATAAGTTATAGAGTTTAGCTAAACTCTAGGGAAACATGGACATCCAATCTTTGTTCACCAATGCCATGTCCAATTTCATTTTAATGTGCCAAGTGGCTGCTTCATTATTGCTCCGTATGAAAAAATGCCCTTTAATTTTTAGATACATGATTCTCATATTCTCTACATACTCTTTTAAATGATTTGAGGTCATCTTAACTCATGAGTTTCCCTCTGCCTTTGAAACATAAATGACACTATTAAAGCCCCCAGGATCATCCAAGGTTCAAATATGTTCTTGTTAAGTCTTTGAAGATTATCTCATAGATGTTCCTTTAAAATCCATAATCGGATCCATAAACAAAAGTAGCCTTAACTAACATCTTCTCTTGTAAAAATCTAATTGAAATGTGCATGTGGTTATCACTCGATTCTTTTTTTTTATATACAAAAGGGCGACAAAACACATTACAGACTACACCCTAAAATTTCTACGAATTGATAGGCCTTGCAGGTCCTGTGTAAAAACCAAGATGCATTGCTCTGGAATAGTGCTAAGAATCTGAAGTCCCTTAGCGGTGAGCGAGGCTAACTGCCCCAGCAGGTCTGCACACCAGTTGCCCTCTCTGTAGACATGTTGCAACTTTAGGAACCACTCGCGCCCCTTTAACTCCCGAAATTCCTGGATATCCTGTGACACATCAAAAGACAAATCGTTAGAAGAAGAGAGGATATTAATCACCTCCAGTGAGTCAAGTTCTAATATAACATGACGGTAGCCCAACTACCAAGCCAGCTGTAATCCTGAGATGGCCCCACCAAGTTCTGCCATAACCGAAGAGCTTATCCCGATGCGCTGTAAAAACCCACCATACCAGTGACCATAACTATTACGGATTAGCCCTCCAGCTGTACCAATACCGGGTCCTGGTGTCACCACCCCATCTTTTGCCTTAGTAGAGTCAAAGCCAAAATCATCTGATTATAATGATTACAAAAGCCAAAATCTATAATGATCGATAGATTCTTATTATGTAATGTTTTGTTGTTGGAAAATGTAGCATTTAAAGTATTTCGTATTATTCTTACCTTTGTAATCATAAAAAATATAAAAAATTCTTGTATTACATAAGCTGTATATACACACAGACATAAGCTTAGTTCGGGAGAGTGGTGGCGGTTGACAACCTGCTGAAATCAACCTGTTGAAATGATATGTACTTATTCTCAATAAGTACTTATGTGTTTGGGATTGCTGTTTTGGTAGCTGCTGAAGCGTGAAAATAGGTGTTTGGCAAGTGCGGTTGTGGTTGCTGAAAAGAGATAAAATAACTAAAAAGTCCATTGAATTAATAAACTATTAATTGTTGTACAAATAATTAAAAAATATATTATTAGTCATATAAATTTAAAATTATAAATAATAAAATATTAAATTAAAATATAAATATAAATAAAATAAATTTAGTAAATAAAATATTTCATAAAAAAATATTATTAGTCATATAAATTCAAATTATAAACAAAAAAAGACGATACGTTGAACTTCCTTTTTGTTAGTTGAGGGTATATTGGAAAATAATAATTATCAGAAGGTTATTAATAGAAAGTAGAATTTTTACCGCAGAAGTACTTTCCTACCACAACCCTCTTTCTGCTTATCAATTTTTGCGGTAGCACCTCACTTTCCTCCAACCTCCAGTTGTTTGCCTGCAAATCCAAACATATGACTGTGTTTGAAAAACTACGGTAGATAAATACTTATTCACTCCGTATCGCAGATCTAAACGTAGCGTAAATAAACTAACCAATACGTTATTTATTAAACACATCTATAATTTTTTAAAATAGTCAAAAAAAAAACTAACATTTACTCAATAAACTAATAAGTTGTTTCTCAAACACTTCCTACAAAATAATTGGATAGGCCAACCTACATCCGGCACGTTATGTTGGCATTATCGAAACGTTGGATTATTCTTTATTATAAACTTGATATTGATCAAAACAGTGATTAACACATGTGGTTATGTAATTTGCTAAGAGATAAACAGATGAGAGGGTTCATCATTTGATTCTCAATTTTTATTTGTATATTAGTCTTCAAATTTAAAATTGGATTCTTAAATTTTTATAAATATATTTTTGAATAAAGTTTATTTTTATAAAAATCAAATTGTAATTTATTACAACTAAATATTAATTTCTTTCAACAATAAATTGATTTTCATATAAATCCTAATGATTAGGCGATCATTTTCTTTCTACTAAATTTATGATTAAGAATATAATTAAGAAGTAAGTAATTTGTTATCAATATTGAAAGATGGTGTAAATTTCTGCTATTTAATTTATCACACAAATGTATGTACATGAGCTGCCTACTTATACTAGAAAGAAGGGAAATGTTATTGGCTAGACGTCTGCTGTGCTTGTAACTGTATGTACAACCCTGAAAAGATTGTTTATTGGTGTGTCGTTGGTCAGGAGAGCAGATGGCATGTTACTGAAGCATGTCTGTAGGTTGTATGGTGTAAAGGGAAATGAGTTGTTGGTGGCTGGACCAGAAAGTGACTGGGCCCACTGGCTAACATAGAAACGGCCATAAAATAACCCAATCTCTAACAAGACTCATTCTCTTCCTGAGGAACTATAGTCCAGGATGTGTTATTAACTTCTGTTCTTTCTTACTTGCATATATGTTTTCTGGAAAGTGAAGAAAACCCGAATTGAGTCAAGATGCATATGCTAAAATAGGAGGAAAGATCTCGAGAAAGTTTCGATCTTTAAATGTCACTAGCAGGCTCTCCATGTTTTTGAAACTCCAAATGCAGAAGGATATTTTGTGCTGAGAACCCTATGTGGGGCTCCATGTCTTCATTTTCTTGATCTATAAATAGCGAAGGAGGCATTTATCGATGTACGATTCCATTGAAGAATTTCTCCGAAGTAACAATCACCTCCTGCCAATAAGTACACTTACTCGGAAGTTAAGAAGATATCCAGTAATTTCATGGACAAATTGGGTCAGGGTGGTTATGGCTCTGTGTACAAAGGTAAGCTCCGAAGTGGCACTCTGGTCGCGATAAAGATATTAACCAAGGTTAATGCAGATGGACAAGAATTCACCAATGAAGTTGCCACCATAGGAAGGATTCATCATGCTAATGTTGTCCGGCTTATTCAGTTCTGCGCATAGGGATCAAAGCGAGCTCTTGTAGACGACTTCATGGCCAACGGATCCCTTGACAAGTACATATTCTCTCAAGAAATTAGTCACTCCTTAACTTGTCAGGACCTGTATGCAATATCTCTGGGAGTAGCCCGTGGTATTAAGTACTTGCATCAAGTTTGTGACATGCAAATCCTGCACTTCGACATCGAACCTCACAACATTCTCCTTGATAAGAACTTCACTCCCAAAGTTTCTGATTTCGGACTCGCTAAACTCTATCCGGCAAATGATAGTATCCTTCCAAGTACAGCAGCTAGGGGAACACTTGGATACGTAGCACCAGAGATGTTCCATAAAAACATTGGAGGTATTTCACATAAAGCTGATGTTTACAGTTTTGGGATGCTGCTAATGGAAATGGCTGGGAAAAGGAGGAACGTACTTTCCTTTGTGGGCTTATGATCAAATACACGATGGAAGAGAAATAAAAATCATAGATGCAGCAGAGGAAGCAAAGAATATAGCCTATAAGATGGTTGTTGTGGCTTTATGGTGCATACAGATGAACCCGAACGATCGTCCTCCAATGAACAAAGTTGTTGAGATGCTGGAAGGTGAAGTACAAGGAATTCAATTGCCTCCTAGGCCTTCTTTATATCCGGATGAGACATTGAAGAATGTTAGGGATGAAACCGATACAATATCGTCATCCTGTGCATTAGATGTATCACCAGAATCAACAAGTTCGGCTTTGAGTATGACATGAGCCGGGCTTGGAGGTTTGAACTTGGAATCATTGTTGACCAACTAGATTTAAACAAATGAAACTTTGTGATTGAATCAATGATGTTTCATCCAGTACTGCTACTAAAAGCTGCAATTTTCGTGCCCATTTGACATAAAAACTTTTAACTTCTTCTGTATATGTTTTAGGTTTGGGTTATCCGTAATTCTCGAGTATCTTCATCAGGTGTAAAGTTGTACCCGCCTGAACACAATACTGAAACAACAATGGATTGGAGTAGTTGGTCTGAAGAAGAGGAGATTTTGAGGTGTTTCTCTCATGTAACAAGATTTAATAGGCTGATGGCATTTGATAACAACATTGCTTTATTTGCTATTGAACAAGGTGTAGATTTCTGTGGATGGTTGGCCTGGAAGGGAAAAGTAGAGATCCTGAGATGACTAGTTAAAGATGTATGAGTGTTGACGATTATTGGTACCACAGCATCTGGTCTTTGACCATGTCAATTGTTGATATACCAGAATCTGCTTTAGTTTACCAACTTAGCTGTTTAGATTTTTATACCGATTATTCTCCTTGATATTAGGAGTTTCATGTACAGGTTTGTTACTGCACAATTGTATTTAAACGATTGTTTAGTGGTTGAATGATATACGAAAGAATTCTTTTCACTCTTGTTTTTTATACTAGTTCCTCGGGAAGACGACGTATATCCGATTATAGACATGTCGTCACTGCGACTTGTGATCACTTTCTAAGCATCAGCTCCATAATTGACAGATCCAAAAGAGTGTCTGTTTACAAGACAGATCAAAACTAGGAAATCCACAGTAGTTTAGTTCTGTTCTTTTTCCTGTCATAGGCATGTCGTCGCTGCGACTTGTGATCACTTTTCAGGCATGAGCTTCACAGTTGACAGATCCAAAAGAGTGTCTGTTTACAAGGCAGATCAAAGCTAGGACATCCATCGTAGTTTTGTTCTGTTCTATTTCCAATTTGAATTATCAGTAGCCTTTGGTGTTATTGTTGTTCCTTCCATCTTTAATATTTTCTAGTGTTCTTGCAGCAGATTCTGTTAAGGATTATGCAATAAATCTAAGGCTTCATGTTCAACTCCTAATCTGTGCTAAAATGGTGCGAAATGCAAGAAAGTTCTTAATTTTGTTACAATTGGGAGGAAAAAACGATGATTTTTAATGGAATAGACAAGCAGTTGCACTTTTGTACACTCCTACGTTAAAATTTTACAACTGCTTGTCTTGTCCGTAAATAGTCTACACAAACCAAAGTACTGAGCTTTAACCAAACGCCGATGGAGTTTGGTCGCATACATAAACTCAATTTATTAAGAACTTTGATTGGTGGCAGTGACGATGGTGATAAGCCTTTCCTCTCTTCCCCACGCCGCCAAACTCCTCACGCCGCCCAATAATTGCTCTTCCCGCCATAAGCACTCTTCTTCTACCTTAAAACCCCCGAACACTTTCAGCTCCCTGAAACACCGCCTGAACCACCACATCAATGGCGGCCAACTCCGGGAAGCAATCTCGACCCTTGATCTCATGTCCGGACAAGGGTCCCACCCTGACCTCGTCACTTACTCTCTTCTCCTCAAATCCTGCATTAGGTCTCATAACTTCCGGCTCGGCAAACTCGTCCACGATTACCTGACTCGGTCACAGCTTGAGCCCGACTCGGTCCTGCTCAACTCTTTGATCAGCCTTTACTCAAAATGCGGTGAGTGGGACAGAGCCAGTGAGATATTTGAGGATATGGATGATAAGAGAGACTTGGTTTCGTGGAGTGCTTTGATATCTTGCTACGCTAACAATGGGTTGGAATTGAAAGCTTTGAGTATGTTCATTGATATGCTTGAATTAGGGTTTTATCCGAATGAATACTGTTACACAGCAGCCATTCGGGCTTGTTCCAACAGAGGGTATGTTTCTTTTGGGGAGATAATTTTTGGGTCAGTTATAAAGACTGGATTTTTGGAGTCTGATGTGTGTGTTGGGTGTGCTTTGATTGATATGTTCGTAAAGGGGAAGGTTGATTTTGAGTCTGCATGTAAGGTGTTTGATAAAATGCCTGAGAGGAATCCAGTCACTTGGACTTTGCTTATAACTAGATTTCAACAATCGGGCTTTCCAAGAGAAGCTATAGATTTGTTTCTGGATATGCTTGTGTGTGGATATGTTCCTGATAGGTTTACTCTAAGTGGAGCTGTTTCCGCTTCTGCTGAACTAGGGCCGTCCTCTCTTGGACAACAATTGCATTCCTGGATAATAAAAAAGGACTTGACTTTGGATGTCTGTGTAGGGTGTAGTTTGATAGACATGTACGCAAAATGTACATCGGATGGATCCGTAACTAGTTCCAGGAAGGTGTTTGATAGGATGGTAGATCATAATGTCATGTCTTGGACTGCAATTATTTCAGCATATGTGCAGAGTGGAGCAGATAATTGGGGAGCTATAGAGCTCTTCTGTGACATGATTCAGGGACCGGTTAAACCAAACCATTTCACTTTTTCAAGCATCCTTAAAGCGTGTGCAAACTTGTTGAATCCGAGTGCTGGTGAACACCTATATTCTTACGCTGTGAAAATGGGGCTTGCATCGGTTAACTGTGTGGGGAATTCTCTTATTAGCATGTATGCACAATGTGGTGACATGGAAAATGCTCGGAAAGCCTTCGACATTATGTTTGAGAAGAATCTGGTTTCTTATAATACAATTGTTGACGCATACGCTAAGAGTTCAAATCTTGAAGAGGCATTTGATCTAAGTCATGAATTGGAGGATACAGGGATTGAAGCTGATGCTTTCACGTTTGCTAGTCTTTTAAGTGGAGCTTCAAGCATTGGTGCAATTGGCAAGGGTGAGCAGATCCATGCTCGGGTTCTTAAATTGGATCTTAAATCAAACCTTCATGTAGCAAATACTTTGATCTCTATGTACTCAAGGTGTGGAGATATAGATGCTGCCTTTCGAGTTTTTAATGAGATAAGAGATCGTAATGTTATATCCTGGACTTCGATGGTCACAGGATTTGCAAAACATGGATTTGCAGCTAGAGCTCTGGAAACATTCTGCCGAATGTTAGAGGCTGGTGTGATGCCAAATGAGATAACCTACATTGCTGTTTTATCAGCTTGCAGTCATGTGGGATTGATTTCAGAGGGATGGAAGCACTTCGAGTCAATGACTAGAGATCAGGGGATTGTCCCTAGAATGGAGCACTATGCGTGTATGGTTGACTTATTAGGCAGATCAGGACATCTAGTCGAAGCTATGGAGTTTATTAACTCAATGCCCTTCAAGGCCGATGTTCTGGTCCTCCGCACATTTCTGGGAGCCTGCAGAGTTCATCAAAACAGAGACCTCGGGATGCAGGCTGCTAAGATGATTCTTGAACAAGACCCTAATGATCCAGCAGCATATGTTTTATTATCAAACTTGTATGCTTCAGTTGGTCAATGGGATGATGTAGCAGATATCAGAAAAAGCATGCAAGAGATGAATTTGATTAAAGAAGCAGGTTGTAGCTGGATGGAGGTCGACAACAAAGTCCACAGATTCTACGTTGCAGATACTGCACACCCGAGAGCTGTGGAAATCTACAGAGAATTAGATCAGTTGGTTCTTGAAATAAAGGAACTGGGTTATGTTCCTGACACAGATCTTGTTCTTCATGAGGTGGAGGAGGAACATAAAGAGCTTTACTTATTCCAACACAGTGAAAAAATTGCTGTTGCATTTGGCCTAATTAGTACAGGCAGATCGAAACCGATAAGGGTTTTCAAAAACCTTCGTGTCTGTGGAGATTGCCACACTGCAATGAAGTACATTTCGATGGCTCGGGGGAGAGAAATAGTGTTAAGGGATTCCAATCGATTTCACCATTTCAAGGATGGAGCTTGCTCCTGCAATGGTTACTGGTGAACTTTATCTTAATTCCTGCTGATTACTGAAAGATGGTATAGTTTTTTCATCGTTCAGTTTCTGGTCAGGATTGGCATCAGGCATTGTATAGCTCCTGGCAATTAGAACATCGTTAACATTTCTCCCGTCTACAGCTGCAAGTTCTGACAAAAGATATATATACCAGAAGAATTTACTTATGTTTCTGCTTCCAAAATGATGAAACTATGAATAACTAAACCTTTAGTTACTAATATCAAGTTTTTAATCTTCGAAGACGTGTGCTAGAAGCTGCTTGGAATCCATAAATCCACAAATCCACTAGTTTAAAGACTCCAAATTCTTCTTCCTGACTCAGGAGGAAGCATTTGGATTTTCTTTCCTGATATGATTTTGTTCATTTGCATGGAAAGCTATAATATCAATTTCTGTCCTGACAAACCTGATATGATTTTCTTTCTCATTAATCTCTTGATGAGAGAAGCTATGTTTTATGGTTAGGTTCTTAATATAATTTATGATCAAAATTGCAATTCTGAATAACTTGCTTTGGCATGACTTGTCTTCTTCGTCCAATTCTAAACAGAGCAACTTTCCATGGCGCGGAAAGTTGACAGGGACTTTCTTCTAAAATGGAAACTGACAGGTTCTTCTCCTTCTGCATATGATTTAAGTCCTGGAAAAAGGTTTTGGTATGTTCAGAAGTTGGTTCAAAGGACCTAATCAAAGTGATGTAATGTTCAATAATGGCAGACTTGACAGCAACCGACCACCACACCAGCTCTTCCTCTTCCTCTTCCACCATTAATGGTCCTTTTAATCGTATTACGTATCTTAGTGAAGAGACAACACTCCTTGGCAAAGCCATGCAAGAATCTACAAAACGATAGTATTCTTCCATGGCATTATCTTCAACATTCTCAAGGCCAAAATTTAATTTAAAATTTAATTGAATTTTAAAAAAAAGCTTAAAAAGTATTGAATAAATTTTTAAATGGAAACTATTAAATTAGATTAAGTCCGATTTGAAGTATAATTTTTTATACCAATTTAGCATCAAATTAATCAAATAAAAATTAATAAAAATATCAAACTCACGTTTAATTTAAAGTGGTTATTAAAAATATATAATTTTATTTATTAATAGAATAATATTTTGTTAACAGAGATAAAATAAAATTAACACACACACAATTAGGAATAACGTCGATTTTTTTTTCTTTTTGCCTGAATTATAACATTATAAAAAAATTAATAAAAAAGTCATGAATGCTTCTCCAACTGAACACTATAACGAACATGTACATGACATGTAAGGCTTTCACTGCTCATTCCCATCTTTCCCGCTCACTTCACAGCATTCCATTGTTCTTACCAGACGATCTCACCTCAAATCACATCTCTTTCTTTTATCGATTTTCTTTTTCCATAGAAAGATACAATCTTTATCTCCATTCTTCTTTGTTCCTCTCTGTTTTTTTCTCATCTAAAGCACCACCGATCTTTTATCTTGCTTCTGATAAGATGGATCGTTTTTGTTTCTTCTATTCTTAATATGAACCACTACAAAAACTTGAATAGAATAGTCTCACGGTTCCTTTCTGAACTACAGGTCCTGCTCAAGAGCTTATAGGGAAGCCATTCTTGGAGATAATAGCTAGGGCATTGAGGCCTGGAGGGGTCCTCTGTAACATGGCGGAAAGTATGTGGCTTCATACACATCTTATAGATGATCTGATCTCTGTCGGCGGAGACACATTCAAAGGTTCCGTGCGTTATGTCTGGCCAACCGTCCCCACATATCCAAGGTGATGAGGGTCTAAAATTATTCGTATTTCTTTTCTACAATTCTAAATTCTCTTCCAAGTTCTTGAGTGACTTCTCTACATTGAAGTCTGCGACGCAGTTCTAATTTTCTATGTTACTTTGAGACAATTCTTTACTTATGGCCTGATTCCTTGCCTGTGCAGTGGTGTTATAGGATTTTTATTATGCTCAAAAGAGGAATCACGTGTTGACTTTCTGAATCCTCTTGAGAAGCTAGAAGGAGCTATCAATCATAAAAGAGATCTCAGGCTCGATAATTCAGACGTAATTACTTGTTTGCTCATCAGTTTCCTGTTTTCTTGGGGATATCTCCAATGTTCAGCATGCTTGTTAAGTTTAACGACATGACCTGCAGTTTTTTCCTATGCGTTCTCTACCTTGTTTAAGACATTTAAGTCGTTAGTTCCTGTCTGAAAGATTTTACTCATTAAACTGATAACTCAGTTCTTGTGTTTTCCTGAACAGATTCACTCCGCTTCCTTTGCTTCGCCAACATTTTTAGAGGGAACTGAAGTCTCTGTGATTCGAACAGAAATGAAGTGGAAGAAGCAAATTCTGAAATCAACGACATATGTTTTTATACCAATCATGGCTCGCTGCGAAGCCATAAGCGGGTGTTATACTTATCAGGAAGAGAATGGATCGTACCAAGAAAAATGAGACGGAAAATCTTGCTTTTTGTCTCAACTTTCGTTCTTCTTACATTTGGGGAACTGGTAGTAAGACGCTTTCGTGTTTCCTACCTCAAAAGGAATTACTTACTAGATTTTTGTCCCTGACATCTCTCATACTTCTCTTGAATCAGAAAGAAGTCAATCATATAAAAGTGAAAATGAAGATGTTCCCAAGATCCCGTAAACAACTCATCACCCAAGATCCCATAAACAACCCATCACCCTCCACCCCCGGAAAACCTACACTGTCGTATCATTCTTGCAAGTTCACTACTTTATCTTGATGTTCGTGCATAACTTTCAATTGAAAGGAACCGTATTCATTGCTTCATTGTCCAAATTACCTTCCAAGTTCCAATCAACCTTGTAAAAGTTTGACAAAAACAATACAACATTTGACAATATACACAAACACATATACTACATCCTGCAGATCTACTGCAACCCATCAAACTGGCGTAGCTACTAATCGCAGTGTTCCAGCTTCAACCTTTCTTTCCCTTTAAAATGAAAAGGCTTCTTCACTTTCCACTTAGTTCACATATCACAATTGATAATACAGTCAATCCTGCCTATCGTTCATCAGCCGTAAAATCAGGTTCTGCGGGTTTCTGAGGAAGCATAGGCGGCACTCTGTCAGCCATTCTTACCTTGCATGTTCTGCTACGTCGCAGACGACGTAGAGCATTGGCAGCAAAGCGAGAGGCATATATAGTTGCACCTAAACTTGGTGTGCTTCCACTTGCATTCGCCTTGGCTAATGCATCTTGCAGCCTGTTCTCTTCTTGCCTAAGAGATTCTTCCAGCTTCTTTTTACCGTATCGCCGCCATGCAGCTTGGATAAAACAGGCTGCCCATGTCCTCCATTGCTGAGAGTAAAACCTGAACGTGTGACGGAGTTGTTTGCTGTGGAGCCGCCGGAATTGAGAAGCAACAAACTTCAGGTCATCAGCCATCAAAGCAAAAGCTTCAACTTCCGAAAGGGTCTGCACAGTTCGGGTTGAGATGGGAAGGTTTGATGACGAATGGGGGTCTAGAGCCCATGTCAGAAGTTCTTCGCCACAGAAGTCACCAGCCTTTAGGTACTCAGAGTTGAAGAAACCAGTTCTTCCACCATTAGTGGTCGTCGTCAACAATTTGCCTCGCATGATGAAGAGCATCTCATCCACTGGATCACCCTCGCGAACAATGTAGCTTTCCTCTGTGTAGAGTGCTGGTTTCAGACGGTCGCACATAGCATCTAACAGTTGTTCATCCATTTTCTCAAACATTGGCACCTTCAAATGCATCCAGAAAACACAGAGTTAGTTGAAGACATACAGGTTACAAAAGAAAGCACCCCAAGTGATCAAAAAATTGCAGAAGATGGTAGAACTCACTCTCATGAGCAGAGCCAAGCAGAGATGGCGTTTTATGTCCCTTCTAAGGTCCTTAGGAAGATTATGAACCAGAGTTTCTTCATCAACACCTCTGGTCTCTTGCCACCTATATTGTTCATATCGCCTGATCCGTTCCCTCAAATTCTCAGGAAGCAAACGGTGAGACATCCACTGCTCAGCATCTCGCCTTTTAACTCTCATTTCCTCTAGTCTTGTAGTAGTGGACTGCAAATACGTCTGTTCAAAGCAACATTGGCTCATCACACTTAATATCCAATGAAATTTAAGTATTTTAGCCTAACAATGCAAGAATTACAACAAGTTCATTGAAAACCAATCAAGAATCATGTCTCCACAAGCAAAAGATGTACGAGTACCAGAAAGATTAAAGAAAACAGGTATGTGAAACATCAACAATGAAGAACACCAGATGCAAATGCAGCCACCATCAAAATATTGGTTTCAGCGGAACTTTACCATTGGACATCCACAAATCAGAAGTCCAATGACATCAAATGGAAACTTATGTCCACAAATGAGCATGTGACCGTAAAAATCAGCTCATGACCAGTACTTGCAATAAAACAACAGACCTTACAATGAAAGGTGTATGGAATACCAAGATTCTGATTATATTCTAAAAACCATAATTGCATAAAGGACTGGAAATAGAAGTTATCAGCACCAACCTGCATATTTCCAATAAGAAATGAGAACAGGACCAAACCAGAGATAGAAATGAAAACTGCAAAGCAGATTTCCCAGACATAGGTACTTGTACCAAGGTTTTGGCCAAGAGAACTGCAAAAAAAGCATCAAACATAAGGCACCACACATTACGTTTGTAAGTTGAAGCAAACTGCAAAATGATGTACCTCAGATTTCGCAAGCCCCACCAAAAACAGTAAAAGAACTTCTTCGGAAAATCAGTAGAAGCTACAACACCAGACTTGAGAGCATCGAGGAATATTCCGAATTCGAAAACCTGTTTATCAGACTGTATTGGACAATAGTCATTAAGGAATGTCTTATTCCCTACTTCACCACCACAATATAGAGTATTCCTGTTACATCCAGTTTTCCAACAGGCATCTTTCCAGCAAGAAGTTTGTCTCTCAATGGAAAACAAGTACCAATAGGCTCCAAATACCTGAAATCAGAATTTGACAATAATCATCTAAACATTTGTATTAAAGCCGGAAATAGCATTTCTGTGAATAACATCTTCTGTTCATGCAGACTAACTAGGGGAGCTAATAGTGCGTGCTTAATTTATTGAAATTTGAGTATAAACTTACCTATTAATACTATTACAATCACAGTGACAATCTTTTAAGTAAAAACTCTTTGCATAATGGAAAGCAGTCTCCGTTGATGAAGCACACAAAACATATGCTTATCATGCAAATGCAGATAAAGGAAGAGTATAGGAATATACAGGAATAAATTAGAGAATAGAATCAATGGAATGAAAAGATGAAAATTCTCCTGAAACCCAATGCCAAGGAATCCTGTTCCGAATCACTGAGGCATTGGCATATAGGAATAATGCATATCTTTCCACTATCTATGAAAATAAGCATTGTTATAACAGTAAAAACTTACATGACTAGCTACCATGTAGAGAAACAGATTGAATGCAGCTCCAGCCCAGGCTGTTTCTGTAAGTATTCCAGAAGTTCTTGTAACTTCCTTGTACAACGGGTAAATCCGCATGACCCTTGGCAAATACTGGAAGAGGACAACAAATTTCAGCAAGTTCTTTGTGTTCAAAGATCTTGAGCCCCTCATCTTTGGGATGATTATTAGAATCACCACCTGCGTGTAAACCATGAAGTTAAGATTCCAGATATAGTATCAATCCCCAAAATATCATGCCAAAGGTTATGTTTATTTCCAAATCACCCCTATTCTATCTACAAAGGTTATGTCTATTTCCAAATCACCCCTATTCTATCTACATAAAACGTTAATCCAGATGCTTCGAGAGTGTCCAACCATTTCCAAAATGCTAGAGTTGAAATGTCATCAGTACTGAATATAACTATTTAAAGTTGGTAATTGTCCCGAGTCTTTGGACCATATGAACAATGTTGAATACAACATGATGCACATAGTGAAACTAAATAGAAAGCTTATTCCAGGAAATATGATCGACCGAACCATGCTAGGAAAGATTCACTTGTATGCCAAACAGAATCTATAGGCTACACTTCACCTGTGGGAGAGGAAGGACTGCAAGAATGTCGATCAAGAAATATGATGACAGATACCTCTTTGCTATTGCCCATGCATCTTCAACAAGCACTCCCCTTCCAAAAACCCGAGACGAAGGAGCAATAAAACCAGTGCGAAATTGAAAAATAATGTGAAGTATATAGAAGACATCAGTGAATGAACGCAAAACACTGGCGGTAACCTCCATTTTCTCGTCCAAGCTAAGGCACTTCTTGTCATCATCAATAACAGGAACATAAAAGAACAAGGGATCGAGTGAAACAGCAACCAGACATGACAATACAAATATCTTATTCCACTTTTGAAGGAAAGGCCCCTGTGGATCAAGAATTTTTATTCTGGAACTTGAGCTTTTTTCAGCAGAATTGCCAAAGGAATATGACTTCAAAGATTTTCTGATCCTTTTAATTCTTTCAGAACCAGACTCCAATCTTCTGTGAAACTTTTCAGAAACTGAGCTTATAGTCTTTCTAAATTTTCCTGAATATAACACATGACTGTCAGAGTACTGTCCTTCTACACTTTTTTCCGAATTCCAATCCTGGAACCTGAAACAACATCATTGTAAGAAGTCAAGTGTATAACATTTCAACTTAAGAAAACACAATCTTATAACAAGTTAAAATGAAACCAACTCACATATCAGAATCATCCTAAACACCAACTATCAGATTCAAATAAGAATGAATATAAAGTGGCAATGTGAGAAGATAGCAATCCCAGAAAACAAAAAAGAAAACGAACCTCACAGACTTGTCCCGAGGATAATTCATAACTGAACTTCGTTTAATGTTATCAACAAAACCCGTCAAATCTCTTCAAGAACTTCTTACAAAGCATCACATACGAACTCCTGCAAACGTTAGAAAAATCCTGGTTTAAACCCGACAAGAAACGCAACGAAACGAAGCTCAAGTTGGAAACAACCCAATCCATGGATAAAGTTCACAAACACTCACTAACAGCAAGGGAGACGAAGACCCAGAAACAAATTGCAAAGAATGAAGTGTTGAAACATCGCAGTTTCCAATCCCTTAGAAAACTTCCATTTCCATAACCCCGCATCCCAAAAATGGAAACTTTTACAGGAGAAACTGAACAAAAATGGAAACTTTAAAACATGCTAGATTCCCGGAAAATCTAGAAACGTAATCCGAAAACCGCCTAACCACCGGTTTCCTTCTCAACTCACGACGCAATTACCATCCAACAAAAAATCGACTCAAAACAAAAAAAAACTAAGAATATAAACATGGTAAAGACCAGAAATTGAATTCAGCAGAAGAATCAACTCAAATCGCCAAAAGATCAAAAGGGTTGACAGTAACTTACTTGAAAATAAGAAATCAGATTTTAAAAAATAAAAAGATAGAAGAATTTGAGGACTCCTCCCAGTTTGGTTGGTGCCAAGAAAGTATCAAAGACACTTTCTTTCTCTTCACTTTTCAACGTCAGCTTCTTGTTAGTGAGTTATTAGATTACTTGTCTGAAAGAAAGAAAAAACATGAGAGGGTACAAACACTACGGAAATGTCTAGGAAACATCGAGGTCAAGTGGTCAACAACAACAGTGTTCTGTGTAATAAACAAGATAAAAGTTCTAAGAAAACAGAGAAAAAAACCAAAGTTTAGTAGGTAACACTGTACATAGAAAGCATTCCCCTTGATGAAGGTCAAGAATTAATTAATTACTGTTATAGGTCGATAGTGCAAGACCGGTTTTACCGGTGACGCAAAACATTCAACTTGTGTTTTTTTTTTTTTGTCTAACAACTCTTTTTGTTATTACATAGGCCTTGTTTGACTATCCATAGTTGATTTTATTAGCGGTTAATTAATATTGGCTTAATAAAATTGAATTGATCGGTAAGTAATATTAATTATTTATTAAAAATATTTGATAAAATTAATTATTTAGTATTAATTATTTATGTATAAAATAACTTATAAGAACATGGCTTTAAAAAAATTATAAGGATATAAATATTATATCATAATAATACATAAAACAATATTACGTATTTAAAAGATATACATTTTTATTTTTTTTCACAAACAACTAAGATATAAAGCAGACGTAGATCATGATGATTTTTTCAACAGCAATGCATATTAGAGTGCATGTTCAATAGCAAGTTTGAATGGTGGTTTCGCTGTGGGCGACAACAGTTCTTACTTTATACATAAGAGTTCAAGTTAATGTTCTGGGTAGACATTTGTATGTTGATACTGCACGTTCTCTTGAAACATCTCCTGTTACTGTAAGTGCCATTATCTTTTATTGTTTTCCCAGCAAATTGTCTGAAAATTTGTTTTCACGTCCATTTATACTAAAATTGGCTATATTTCTATCTGATTAACGCAATATGTTGATACTAGTACGAAAGAATAACTTAGAAGCTGAAGGCATGCAGTTCTGTCTGGGTTGCATGGAGTAGTTTTCTTCTTTAGTTTAAAATGGTTATAATTATGAGATGTTTTGAAATATGGTAGCCTTAATGTAGAGTTGACAATAGTTCACGCTGGAGGATTGATGATCCAAAAGGATGCTTGGAACTTGATTGAGCACTTTGAAATAATTTGACGATGATCAGAACCATTCCTACTTCTGATTACTTGTAGGGTGATATGTCAATTACCAGTTGAATGAAGTATATAAGTTGTTCTTTGACTTTATTATTAAGTACTTGGAATGATGGTCGAGAAAGAATTGAGAAGAGATTTTATGTGTACTTTAAAAGGTGAGGCTGCATTTGGATTTTGATTAAGGTGTGGCACAAGTTGAAAGTTAAGAAGGATGTGGTATGCGTCTGTTTTTGGTGATGATCATATGTGTGCTGGATGGCAGTAGTTGTATAGGGTTCTCTGATTGCTTATGCTATCCAGATGATTGTGTATCCACAGCTGTCCTACAATTTACTGTTTAAGTTAAATTCAATGTGCCATTTTTGGTTCTTTTTAGTATTTAAATTGTGAAGATTTGACATATGATTGCATTTACTGATAATGATGGAAGGAGTTTAGTTGTGAACAAATGAAACCCCTTTGTCTACAATCTCTACAATCTTTGCCTTCTTCTGACCTCTAGAAATATTAATTGGGATGACCATACCATGGCTTGCCTAGGTCAATAATTGTTGCTAATTACTTCCCATTCTTAGGAACATCATACAGTTTGCTTTAATTCCATAATGGATCAAGGTGGGGTGGGGTTCAAGCTGGTAAGAACAATTCATGTATGATGGACTATTGAGAGTAGCATCTGCTAGCTATAATCATGCTGGTTTACCTCACAGTTTTCGATGTGAATTGTGTCTCTTTCTTTTTCCTTTCAGATTGTATTCATGATTTTATATCCTGTGGTTTGCTAATACTTTAAGCAAATCATGAATTAATTTGGCATCGCAGATTCTAGTTCACTGGCCCCCTTTGGTCAACGATTGACATCGGTTTCTAGACCCTTAAATATTCCATGATAATTCCTTTTTTTCCTTTTAAATCTGGAACTTCTTAGGTTTTGTTGTCATCCAAATTCTAATAGCCGGAGTCTCACGCTACACTTATTCCCTTACCTTACCTCTTCACTTTTAGATTATGCCTAAATGATTTTGCTGTTTGGTATGGAAAATATTTGCCGAAATGGATGTCCAAATTTGGCATCATTCTCACTTGTATGCTATAGAATACTTTTTATTTTAGGATCCACATAATTCCCACTCTGTCACATTTTACAATTGTTTTCATTCTATTGAAACTGAAGTTGGTTATAGCATGCATTCATGTCTATAGATTATCACTCTCAACATATGTATCTGCAGCATCTTTTTTAACGAGATTGGAAAACAGTAGACATAGAAGTTGTCATTCGTTTGTAGTGTACAATCAAGTAATACAGTACTAAACAGAATAAGATGCTCCCTAGTACTATCTAACTTCATGAAATGAGCATGAACAAATTTTCATTGTTTGCATGGACTCTAACAAGCACAAGGAACTACTTTTTTTGCATGGACTCTAACAAGCACAAGGAACTACTTTTTCTCCCAGAACCTTGGATATGGAACATAAGTTGTGAATATTGTAATACAACGACTTTTTATATTGGCTTAATGAACTACCCCATACATTGCATATTGTCATTTGCAATTCACTCTTGATACCAGTTAGTTGTATGAAGTGTAGAAATGGATGTCAGTATGTGTTTGTAATCTTCTTGTTTCTGTACTTGCTTCTTCTGATTGACCAATCATTGTTCTGCAACCAAGTACTTGTTTCTCATATTTTACAAGAGATGCTTCCATATTACAGGAAGATCTTGACCTCATTGACCAAAACGATGAACAAAAATTTCTGGCCAGTGCAGATTTTCTTGCCAGTGATGGCTTGCCAATTTTAATTTCCAATATGCAGGCAGCAGTAACTGAATGCCTCAAGGGGTAATTTTCTTCTGTTACAAAATTCCGGGCATTCATAATAAACATCTCATACTCTATTTGATAGTAGAGTTACTGGAATTTAAATAACTGCACAAGCAATAACTATATACAAGATGGAGATTCGGTTCATGAGATGTATATACTTATAGTGATTTTACATAAGATTGTCAGGATTCTCCCCACACTCATTGATTATGTCACTAAGGTTAACTCCATAGCCTCTTAGCAATTCCTTATTAAGAAGACTAATCATTAAAGGTTTCTTTACTGTGCTTAAACTAATCTGTCTAGCACTTTTTGCTGCTTGTTTGAGACTGGAGAGTAACTCTTGAAGGTTTTACTTGCTGTTTTTTTTTTTTTGGTTAATCTGTTTAGGAAACAGCTTGGAGATCTCTTCAATACCAAAATGCTTTGTGAAACAGTCATGCAGATACTGCATGTGTTTATGAGCACAGGAAGTCCCCACCAGTGGGTGGACTGTGTGATGCCTAAAGATGGCAAGAAACAAGCTACAGTCTCAGGTAGTGATGAGGCTATTCTCTTGGGAACTACAAAGTTTGATCAGCTTATGATTGAAGTACGGTCTGTATTGTTGAGGTATGCTTGTCTTATTGGCTTTGGCAAAAAGAGCTGTGCTTATTATATTTGAGTTGCAACAATTTATAAGTTGTCTTGTTGGCCTTTAATCAAGAGGGTAAAATGCCTGTAGTATGCTGCCAGAGGCATGATCACTGTATGTCAAGGTTTATTCATACATCACGGCTGTTTCTTCCATTGTTTTGTGCATAGAACTGCCTGTAATTGAGAACACTGTATTCTTTAGGTAAACGCATGGTGATCATTGGAGGGTAGATGCATAACTGGAGTAAACATTAGTCTTTTGTCAATCTCTCTGCAGTCTTCTTTTCTACTGGATCACAAAAGATTCGTGCTCACTAGTCTAGGCATAAGAAAGTGGGAAAAGCCTTTCCCTCATCTCTATTTGATAGTGGTAAAAGATGCTAGTATCCCTGTAAATGAAACGTTAATGGCACTTGGTCTCGCATCATCTTTAAAAGCTATATATCATTCAAAAGAAATTATGTTGTTTGTTCAAAGTTAAATCTTCATCTTCACCTGCAGCTGGGAGTTCAGTAGAATCATGGATACTTGTTTGCAACTAGTGGTGGATGAAATAGGGGCTGAGGTTACTGGGGGCAGTTTGACAAGCGGCATTGTGCTTGCGAGACTGGTGCCAAGAGTTGCACAGATGGGTCCATCGTTGCTTGAAGAACCAAGTGAGAACAGGTTTATGAAAATGATCCAGAATGCAGCAGAAGTAGAACTGTTCTTCACTCTCCTTTATTCAAATATGCCAACCTCATGGACAAGTAGTAGTGAACATTGAATGTATCTTCATTAACATTTTGGTTTGGTTTGTAAGGCACTAGGTCGGGAAGAATATGCCAATTTGTTGTAATTCTTTATTAACCATATATGATAGGGGTGATGAAATAAGGAGCTTCATTATTCTTCTTATGCATTTGCCTTTTGCTTTGCTGCCTCAGAGAATGAGCTTCACTTAGTATATAGTCGACTGGATCTGGTCTGGGTCTGCCTGGGTATTACGTGTTCTTGACTCTGATAAGTCTGTTATGATTTAATTGTCTCACATCGGTCAAATAAAGGGTTGATATGGAATTTATAAGGTTACGAGCTCTCTTTTTCTTTGAGCCAGCTTTTGAAATTCGGCTCTTTTGTAAGACTTGTAATAAATGATATTAGAGCCAACATTACTCTTTTTAAGCCTTAAGGTGACAGGTGGATGTCAACAGTGCAGCGTTTGCCCAGGTTAGAAAAAGTGTCCGGGCGGCGGAGTTATTTGTTCTTTTGTCAGTTCTCTTGTCAAATTTTTATACCGTGGAATGGATTCTCATTCTTTTTAATTAACATTTGTTTTCGATTAATCCATTCATTAATTCCAAGCTTTAAGGCCATTATTTAGACATTTGATTTTATTTTAACATTAATTCTGAATAATTAAAACTGTGTTTGATTTTTTAAAATGCATAAATGATAAACTATTTAACACTTGGATTGTATTCCTTCTTTTTTTATAAAGAAAATAATTTAACTGTAACTCTGAATAACAATAATAATTATTATTAAAAAAAGAATTATTAGACTCATTTTACCAAATAGTATGACATTAAATACTCAGATACTGATTGGAATGGAATTACGTTCAGCCCAGAGCTTGTCATCTTACAGAAATCGAGCTTCAAAAGATCGGAAGAGATACATTGCTCGCCGTAGATGACCGCAGGAAAAGGAAACAGCCATGTACTAATGCTGGAGGCAGCGCCGGAGCCTTCCAGGCCCTGGTCGTTCTCCTCCAACGCTGAAGTGATTGACGCCTTGCCCTACATCGACGACGATTACGGCCATCCTTCCGTGAAGGCAGAGGTGGACCGACTCGTGGAGGAGGAGATGCGTAGAAGTCACAAGAAGCCCGCCGATTTCTTGAAGGACCTGCCTCCTCTCTCCAATTTCAATTTTGAGGTTTGCCTTTGAAATTAGGTTTTCTTTTGTTTTCATTGTTTTTCTTTTTTTTATTCATTACGGTTCTACTGCTCGAGAAATACTTGAAACGGGCTTAAGTTTGTTTCAATTCCTTGAATTGGGAGGATTTTCCTGATTGTTTGAGTGTGTTTTGTGCTCTCTTTGTTTGCTGACAAATAATAAAATAAGAAACCAAGTGCTGAGATTCAAATTTTGTTTTTGTTATTATCACGCATTCTTTGGTTGATTTTGACATATAATTGTATGAAACTTTTGTTGAAAGGGGCTATATATCAATTTGAGGCTTTTGTGATGACTAGTTATTCAAGAGTACTTCAAGATTTAATTTGGATATGTAGTCCATAATGCATTTCACCGTGTGAACAAAAACATGATTGGTAGAAGAATGAACCATTGATGTGAAACCTTAATTACAGAATTACCCAATGCTTGCTAAAGAGTATGACCGAGTGCGTGCCGGGAAACCTCCAATCTCTCTTGATTTCTCTAGGTACTCTCACTTAGATTTGCCACCTGCAAATAAGATGAATGACGAAACTGCTTGGAAGCAAGCTCTTCAGAGAGCTCAACGCTTGTTACAACATCAAGTAATCAGGTCTGTGATTGCATTTTCATTCGTTGACTAAATTCTTGGAAATTTTGAAACTTCTTCCATTGGGATAATAATGCTGGAAGTCAAAGAATTCTGTTGAAACAAGCCAATTTTTCTTGGTGAGTTCTTTTCTTGTCAGACAGTAAGATTGTGGGAGTTGAGAAATTGTTAAATAGGCCTTTTTTATCCTTTCTAATATTTAATGTTCCTTATGAATCATTTTACTTGTGAGCATTGCAAATTTATGTCTTGATTATCAGAGAGCACATATATTTCCCTCCTTATGAACTTGTCTTATGCACAGTGTAGAATAACTTTATGTAGCACTGATGATAAATGCTGTGGATGCTTGCAGGCTAGAAAACTTAGATCTGATGTCAAAATATGGTCCCGATGTGTGGATTCAAAACAATCGACAGTTAGAAGCAATGTTGTCCAGGTATTTATTTTTATTCCAAAATCATGGTATATTCTATTTATATCTTCTTTCTGTGTGTGTATAAAAGATTGCTGAGAAAACCTTCATTCTTTCTTCCTATTATCATCTGGGCGTATGCCATTAGTTCTATTTAGGTAAAGGGGAATATGGCTGCCTCATATGTATATAATATTCACATATCATGTTACATAATTTTTCTTTCGCTGTATACCTCAGTAAACTGACATTTCATTCTTCAGGCGTGCCTGTTCTTCTAGAAACAGCATGAATCTAAGCGTATTTCTCCTTTTGAATCTTGTTATCTACCCCTGGGCTTCAAGCCTCCAACATATTCATTTTGTTATGAATTTTATATAGCATTTGAGTAGTTATATCAGATGGATGGTCAAAATGGTCTCTAACTCCCTTTAAGTAGTCATGTTCTTTTACCATGCAGGATGAACATCTTTAAGTTACTTCTCGTAAGCATTGTTATTATGTTGAAAAATCAATTAAATTAGACCGGGATATTTTCATTTGTTCTTTACTTAAAGATTAAGCCTAAATTGCCTTCTCATTATGGCCATTTTGGGTATTTGCCCCTGGTTTACTAACATCAACCCAGATTCAGCAATGACGTACAAATTTTGCAAATAATTGATGTTGAACAAAGATGAAAATTTGAAAAAAAGCTAAAATACACGTCTCTTGTTTACTTCAACTAACCAAAGTGAAATATTTCCGTCCCCAATTGCAATGACTAAGATAATTGGATCATATTAAGAATTATGATTTTTTAGGTCCCTGTTGCAATAGTATTTATGCTAACAACAATCCATAAACATATAATCTCATATTATTCCTTTTCTACTGGGTGGAATGAGTTCTGAGAGGGACTTGACTGGCACGCTAGCAAAGGTTCTTTGAAGCTGAACTAAGTGTTAAGTTGATCATCTATGCATAATGTTAGGGGACGAAATTATCCAGTTCTGTGGTGGGTCTTTTGGTTTTTTGGTTATTCCTTTTCATCCTTGTTCTTACAGTTGAGTTGATTGCAGGCTGATAAACTGTATTAATTTACAAGATTACGTGGTCCAGAATGTTAATTTATTCAAAAATTGTGATAAAACTTTCAAATCTGATGCTTTTATTTCTTCATTTGGGTAGATATCATAAGAGGGTTCGTTTTTGATTTATCAGCTAACTAGTTTGCATTTCCATGTTTATTTACATGTACTTCTCTTGATTTTACGATGTAATTGTCCTTTCCCAGATTACAAAAACTAGCTCAGGAACAAAATGAAAAGATTGAAGCTGTCAATCGTGAAAGGAAATTTCATCAGGTACTTCACTCCCTAGTTCTCAAGCTTTATATCGATTTGTTCCATAGGAACATCTTATTTTCTGCTTGTACCCTATCTTGGGCTCCAATGCAATAAGTACATTTCATCCTTTTAATGATCAGCAAAATACTGAGTATGAGCTGAATGCTTTATCCACTCAATGGAAGGAGCTTTGTCTCAAAAATGTGGACATTCATGCAGCTTGTACTAAGTTGGAAATGCAAATATCAGAAATGAAGAGAGAAGCTGAAGAGAGGTATTATTCCTTTACTATTATATTGATTCTTTTGCACTACTTCGAGAGCTAACTAATCTTTTCCTATTTAGAGGCTGGAACTTGGATGCCAATATAGAGAATGGTTCTTTGGTGCATTTACAAGATTAAGGTATAGTTAGGATCAAACGTCCTTTGATTGCGTTTTGGTATATCTTTGGACTTGGATTAGATGTTAATGCATATTCGCATAGATCAAGAACTGGAACTTAGTGCAGCAAAGTTAAGACATTGTTGGTTGTATTGCAGGCAATTGGAAGTGTACAACTGCAGAGATCAAAAGATCTACGTGCACGGGACAGTGATACAATGTTTCTGGTTTCCTCCAAACTTTATTTTCAAAATCGGTTTGGTCTCCGAGAATTACCCAGTACTTCATACTTAAATCTTCAGAGGGAAGAGTTTAATTAGATGTGAACTTGCCGCATCACTAGGAATGAGAATTCACATATTAGATGAATTTTAAAATCTATTTGAACATGGATATTATTCCAGCCGGAGGAAATCCGTAACGGTATCGTATGTACGAGAAATGGCATGCAGATTAATACTTTTATCATTAGATGGAATTTGAGTTGACAGTTCAACGACCTTAAAATTAAAACTTAAAAATTACTCGAAAGTATAATATTGAGCTATCAAGAACTGTACAGGCACCAGAAATGATGCATGTTTAGAGGGTTCAAGTTCTTTTGAATACAATCTCCGATCCTGATGGAAATTCGATGTTTGTTAATGCCAGGGTATGTTTGTTTTTCAAATCAGGCCTAGATTTTTGAATTTGGGTTCGACGTCGGTCTGATGCCTGACTTACAGATTACCTGTCCTTGATAATAAACACTTCTGATGAGTAGAAAATATTCGAAGTTGCTTTCTATATACCTTCAAATGCGAAGTAAACCACAACCGTTCAAAAGGGAAATTAACTACAGCCGTAGGTATATACTTTGTTTTTTCTTTTGAAGCTATAGTTTGTTTTACTCCTTTTGGTCAAAGATTGTAGGACACTGTAAAGAAACAATCACAGACGGTAGGAAAAAAAATACATTGCGATCTTCAGCATGCAACTATCTGCAGGTACATCAATAACTATTATAGATTCACAAGCAATCTCTCAGTTTTCTTTCCTAATTTTATTTTGGCGTTGGATGGTTTCTTGCTTGATGACGATGTTATTCTACCATAATGGTGGTTTATTTCTTGGTGTTGTTGTTTTGCTATGAGTAGTGATGTTCAATCATCAGCTGTATAATCCTTTGTATCGTCAATGTTGCGGGAAAAGTAGAGTTTAAATAAGAACAACTTATTGAAAGAAAACAAAACAAAAGGAACGATTAAGGTTAAACTGGGTTTAACCTGGTCGTCTGATTTGATCTAACTTGATTTAAAGTCAGTGAATCACAATTGAATTGTAGAAAAAGTTTAATATAGGGTTTGGTGTTATTTACAATCAAGTTAAGAAATATCAAATTTTTGTTTTGGATATCTCTCCCTCTTCCCAAAATTTGAAGAATTTGACTTGAATCATTCTTAAGTTTTTAGTGTAATAATGTTAGTAAAAGCAATGTTTCTCCACATGTGAAATTGCAACAATAGAAAGAATATGTGGACATGAATTGTGAAAGTTTGAGGAAAATATTAAGGAACTTATAAAGTTGCAAGCAAGTAATGAGAAATTGACGGACAATTAAAATCAAACGGAGAGGAATGAATGAGGAGTGAGTTGAGTTGAAGATAATTGAAGCAAATTTTTACTGGGATGACTTTAAAATGGTATCAATTCTACCTTAAAAGCATCTGAGGTGGAGGGAGTTTCTTTTAGAATTGACTCAAAAGTTTTTATGAGAAAAATTTTAAGGATCCAATGGGTGATTTTAAGGAGTCGAAGAAAAGTCATGGCAAGAGTACATAAAAAAGTTTCGACAATATTCAAATAAGTTTATCATTTATTATTGTACTTAAAAATAAATGATTGAATTATCTCTCATTAAACATTTTTTAGTATTTTAGTTAGACTATATGTTTATTTTTCTTTATGAGGTTAGGCAACAAACTCGAAATCCTCTTCCTTCAAAATGTTGTAGGTGCCATGTGAAAGCCTTACATCTTTAATATTAGGGATATTCTATGCCCATACCTTCTCATACTTCTATGGCACCTGGTCATCGTTACCTTTCATGTTCCTTCTTTTCTTGAAGTCGTAACCTAGTGCATCTTACTTGATGAATTCTTGAAAAAAAAAATAGTGTATATTACATTAATACCATGGAAGTGATTAGCAAAAGAAAGAGATTTATTTTTATCAAAGTACTAAATGCCCTCTTCTCTTTAAGTATGCTTCATCTCCTTATCCTCTATCGGTTCCTTGCCACTCTTTAATAGTAATTTTTATCACACAAACCTCAAGATTCACTCTTGTCTCCCCTGGCAAGTATTGGCTAATTGTTCATTCTAAAACTCTAAATTCTTATTTGACTTTGCTAAATGATCAATTTTGGATTCCATTCTTTCAAATCTTTTAGAAGTCAAAATAACTAATCTCTTGGTAGCTCACTCCCAAATTAGTTGTTTTCTTGTTACGATGGGGATCCTGATAGAAATTCATGATGTTACTTATTAGTTCTAGTATTTGAAAATTTTGCTTAATTGCCTTAATTTTCCCACGCAAGATTTGGATAATATCCCCACCTTAAATTGTATATGTTATTGTAAGAGATATTCTAAAATTTTTTAAAGAGTTATTTTAAAGTTGTTGAAAATTCTGTCAATAATCAATCTATTTAGTTGGCTTGACAAAGGGATTGTCAACTTGACAGTCATTGATGCTATGTTCTCCTTGGCATTATTCACACAATAATACTTATGTCGGTCCAGTTGCTCTGTTCATGTTATCAATTATTCTCAATAACTATTGTAGATCCACTAGGAATCTCTTCAGTTCTGAGTTTTTCTAGTTTTGTTTGGCCTTGGATAGTTTCTTGTTTGATGGCATTGTTGTTAGACTATAATGGTGGTTTATTTCATGGTGTTGTTATTCTACTATGAATGACAATGTTCAGTCATCAATTGTATAACATTTATTAGTGTTGCGAGAAAAGTAGAGCTTGAACAAGAATGACTATTGAAAAAAGAAACAAAATAAAAGGAACAATTAGGGTTGTTAAATTGGGTTAACGTAGTCTAGCCTGATCTAACTTGATTCGAGGTTAATAAATGTTAAGTTATAGGTTGTAGCTAAGTAAGAGATATTATAGAGTTAAGAGGAAGAGAGGAATTAAGAAAAAAAAATTAAAAGGAGGAGAAGTAGAAGAGAGGAATAATAAGGAAAAGAAAAATGATATGAAATAAGGGGTTATTCCTCCCTATTGTATTGCTTTCCTTATGTAAATAAAGGCATTCTCTACCAAATTTTTCTAAAGATATTACTGAAGTAAATAACACGTTAATATAGAAATTACGTACAATATAAGATATACACAAGAAGGGGGTTGAATTGTGTATTCTTTTCGCGAAT
>JAOTAY010000006.1:23529424-23569852 GCA_025629805.1 Erythroxylum baracoense | reverse complement strand
AAATGTCAATGAATGCATGTACAACCATATTAATGTGCAAAAATCAATATTCTCATGTATGTGTATGCCACATTATGCATAAGTATGAATTATACTTTCTACTTTCTCAGTAACCTCTTACAAACACTATTTTAACCTTATCCTAAATAACAGGATGTTACAAAATTTGATAACTTAAATAACATTTCTAAAAGTTCATATTGCCTTTCATGTGTTCTAAATGTTGTTTTCTCGATATCATCTAAATGAATGCGTAGTTAGTGATACCCAACGTGGATACCCAATTTGGAAAAAACCTAAAACATCATCAAGCTCTTCTAATAGCTCATCGATGGTGGGAATAAGAAATATGTCTTTCATTTTCACTACACTAAATGCCATATAATCAATATAAAAACACCAATTGTTATCTTTTTTTACCAACAACATTGGTGATGAGAATTGACTTGGATGTATAATACCTTCTACAAGCATTTCTTTAATAAGCTTCTCAATTTCCCCTTTTTAGAAATTGGGATATCTATATGGCTTCACATTAATATGTGAGGTACTAGGAATTAATGGAATAAAATGGTCAGTGGCACAAGGAGGCATACCATAAGGAACTTGAAAGATAGAGGTATGAGAAGTTGGATGGATTATAGAGCAGTAAAAATATGAGAGGGTGAATCATTAGGAATTTAGGGATTTTGGGACTTAGTAATGCATTAATAGAAATCTAAAATAGTGTAGCAATGGCTACAGTTTGTTCACTACGTCAAATTTGAGCTATGAAAATATGACTAAAGGCAACTTGTTTAATGCCATGAAGAGTGACCAAGGTTCATGACAAATAAAACACATCTAAAGGGCCTTATAATTAAACAAAATTGGTCCAATGATAGTTAACCATTTACACCTAAAACCAAGCATGCACTATATAATGGAACTAAATAGAAATTAATAGAGAAAATAATGTTACCTGAAGTTATTTCCATTTAAGAGTAAAGACTATTGTATGCTAAAGTATCTACATTAGCCACTGTAACATTTAAATGGCTTGTTTATTGAATTGGCAACCTAAAAATAGAGCAACCCTAATTTGCATAAAATTATGTATAGAGCCTCTGTCTACTAAAATAACCACTAGCTTACTAAGAATGAAGCCTTCCAATCACAAAGTGATAGGAACAATATAACCCTAACAAACATATAAAAAAGTTAAAAGAACTTTGATATAATCAGTCTTGACAGTGATAGTAGTGGAAGTTGGTTACAATTCGACTGTTGGATCAGGTGGTATTTCAACCAAGACATAATCATTAGATTCATCTACTATAAGGTAGTGAAATTGGACCTTCTTGTATTTGTGCCTCATCATAATTGAAACACAACCCTTTTTTATTAGCAAGCCTCCATTTTAGTAGGAGCTAATCTTTTGATAAGTATTATGGTTATGATGTTTAAGATTGGTGATTTGGGATAAGCTAATTGGGGATAAGAAATGAGGGTTTGGTGATTTAGGTTTTTGGGTAAAGGAGTTTAAGATTGAACGATTTGACTTTTGGGAAATGAACGGAGAGGTTATGAATAAGCTAATTTCTCTTCAGTTAACCTTGTTATATCTACTACTTCAGGTAGGGAAATAGGTTTTAATAAGTAAAAATCTTGCTTAATTTCATTACAAAGCCTTGAAATAAAACAATTCAAAATATTGTTGTTAGTTAGCCTTAAAGTGTTAGTGGTGAGGGACTCAAATTCTTTCATATAGGCAATAACATTAGATGTTTGACAAAGTTTGTATAAGATGGTTTCATGATAAGTGAAGGTTAAGGGGCCAAAACGAAGTTTAAGGTCCATAGAAAAGATTTCCTAAGTGGAGAGCTAATGAGTGGAATACATCCACTGATACCATTCAAGGGGCAATCCACTTACATAGATGGCAACTATAGTTTTATTTTATGAGGGAGGGTGTTGTGGTAAAGGAAAATTCGTTAAATTTGGAATAAACAACCAATGAAATTTTCTCCTATAAGGAAGGGAATCTCGAGTTTGGGTAATATAGGTTAGGAGTTTTAGAATAGTTCAGAGAGTGTGGAAGGACAATGGATGCTTAAAGGAGAAGCTTGATTAGAGTTGGCAAATGGTGAAGTTGATGAATAAGAATGGAGGATTAGAAAGATTGATCTAGGGAGCAAAGGGGGTTGAACAGGACTAATGGTTCATCTCCCTATGATTTAATATATGGAAAATGGATTCCAAGGATTTTTTAATAACTTTAGCATAGGAGCCATTTTTAGCAACATCGTCATAATGTTGCTTGATAGTAATGACAACTTCTTTCAATTTTTTAGATAGACTAGTAATGAAGTCTTACAATGTGTTATATCTAGTTATTAAGTACTATATCATCTCTTAATAAAAGCACCTAACATTGAGTTTTTGGTTGTAGCTAATTGGAAAATATTACATAATTAAGAAGAATAGATTAATTAAAAAGAAAAGAATTGAAAGGAGGAAGAAGAGAAGAAGAACAGAGAAGAGAAAAGAGATATGAAATAAGGGGTTATTCCTCCCTATTGTGTTGCTTTCTTTATGTAAACAAAGGCATTCTCTACCTGAATTATGTTAAAGATATTACAACTCATCAATCTAGATTTTTCATTTACAAAATAGCTACATATTTAATTAGTAATTTCAAATATAGTCTTTGAGATTTAATAGTTTTTAGGCCCATAACAATGAAACACGCTTGAGTTGTAAAGAAAGTTTAATATAGATTGGTGTTGCTAGCAGTCAAATTAAGAAATAAAGTTTTTGTTTTAGATATATCTCTCCCTGTTCCCAAATTTTGGATAATCTGACTTAAATCATTTATTTAGTATAATAATATTAGTAAGAGCAATGTTCCTCCACTTTTGAAATTGCAATAGTGGAAAGAACATGTGGATATGAGTTGCAAAAATTAAAGGAAAATATTAAGAAACTTATAAAGTCACCAACATGTAGTGAGAAATTAATGGATAATTAAAATTAAATAGAGAGGAATGAATGAGGAGTGAGTTGAAATAATACTGGAGCAAATCATTCTCCAAACAATTTAATGGTTGCAACCAATGAATTGCAGATATTATAGTGAAATCCTCTTCTAAAAATGTCAGCTACACGGCATCTATAAAATTTAGTAAAATAGATTCCCAAGTAATTAAAGGAGAAAAAGTTAAAAATTATATGTATATGTATAAGCAATTTTTTATTTAGATGACTCAAAAGTGGTATCAATTCTACTTTAAAAACATATTGAACTAGGAATCATTAAGATGGAGGGAGTTTGTGCTAGTGTTGACTCAAATCTTAATGGAAAAAATTTTGAGGATTCAACAGGTGATTTTAAGGAGTTGAAGTAAGAAAAGTCAATATATATGCATAGTAATATATAATAAGTTACTTGAATATCGTTCAAACATAAATGATTGGATTTTCTCTTAATAAATGTTTCTTTAGAGTCTTTTAGTTAAACTACATCTTTATTTTTCTTTATAAGGCTAGATAACAAACTTGTATCCCTTTTTTCTTCAGAATCTTGTAGGTACCATGTGAAAGTCCTACAACTTTGATATTAGAGATGTTCTATACCCATACCTTCTCATACTTCTATGACACCTAGTCATCTTCACTTTCTATATTCCTTCCTTACTTGATCCTATAACTTGGTGCATCTTACTTGATGAATTCTTGAAAAAATGATAAATATTATTATATATTTCATTAATACCATGCAAGAGATTAGCATAAGAAACAGATTGATTTTCTTCATTTAAAGTACTAAAGACGCCCTCTTATCTTTCAGTGTGCTTCATCTCGTTATCCTCCATTGGTTTCTTGTTACTCTTTAATAATAATTTTTATCACATACACCTCAAGATCCACTCTTGTCTCACTTAGTAAGGATTAGCTAATCTATCCAATCTAAAAACTCTAAATTCTTATATGACCTTGGTAACTGATCAATTTTAGATTCCATTCTCTCAAACCTCTTAGAATTCACATTAACTAATCTCTCAAAAACTAAATCCCAAATTGGTTTGTTTTCTTGTTGTAATGGGTATCCTTATTAAAATTCACAAGATTATTTATTAGGTCTAATATTTGAAAATTCACTTGATTTCCTTAATTATTGCAAAAAAATTGGATAATATCCCCAAATTAACATATACATGTTGTTATAAGAATAATTTTGAACTTATTGAAAGATCTCTCAGTGGACAACCTATTCAATTGGCTTCATAAAGGGATTGTCAACTTAACAGTCATCGATGTTATGTCCTCCTCTGTACTATTCACACCATAATACTTGTGTCATTGTTTTTGCTCCATTCAAGTTATCAATTATTCTCATTACTACTTCCAATTGAGTTGCCAATATGGTAATCACATGCACCTTATGTATGCCATTGTTTTATACCCTGGTCATACTTGGTTATCACTAATAATTATGCATTGTCATCTCCTCAGTTAGCTATAAGGCAAGTTTTAAAGTCTTTTTATTCAAATTTACCCTAACTATAACATTGATCATCTATTGCATAGTCCAAACCATTATAGAAAATATGGACTTACAACTATATAAGAAACTCATTGCATAGGTACCTTCTAAGTAGATTATTACATCATAGAACGGCTTATTATCATATTGTACATAAGATAAGATGTCATTTCATAACTTTATAATCTTTACTAGTGGTAAGTATTTTGCCAAGAACTCCTCTACTATATTCTCTAATATAGTGATTGAAGATGCATGTAATGTCTTCAACCACTATTTTACACGATCCCTCAATTATGGAAATTACCTCAACCTTATGAACTTTTTGGTTATTTCATTAATCTTGAAAGTGTCACATATCTCCAAGAAATTGGTGATATACACATTAAGATCTTCATTTGGTGATCCATTAGATTGTACACATTATTGCAATATCACTAGCCATAATCATGCAAGTAATAATGAAAAGCAATCCAATATGATAAAACACCTAAACTATAATTACCCTTAACATTGTCTTATATTCTTAATTTAGTTATTTAGAGATTATATGATTGGATTAGTAAAATGTCTTAATGTGTGAATTACTTTTGAGTATACAATCACATATCTCTAGAATCATTAACCAACATCCCTATCTAATTAACACATCTAATAATGCCTTCATATTTTTGAAATTTCATAAAGGTCACCCTAATATCAGAAGCATCATGTAGGCTTACTCCTAATATCCTATTCAATTCTCAATATTGGTGTCTGAGTCGGTCTACACGTAAGTTCTTCCAATAATATCTACATGTAAATTCATACTAGGCTTAAGCTTTTGCATATAACTAACTAGAATTAATAATAATACCAATATTTTCCAAGTACAGAACTTTTATTATAAAAATTGAAATTAAATCCTTACAAGTATAAACCCGAGTTCCTTCTCATCTAGGAATACAGAATTTAGCAATGTTCATCCTTGAATAAATTTATATCATAAACACAATATGGGAGATGGACAAGTCTCAAATTATATATTTTACTATTTCTTTACAAATCTTTCCAAAGAATCATATAGGCTTTCACATGCTCATGTTTTATGTTATGAATCTTTCTGATTATTATCATTCACTTGACACAATATATATTTAGCATGTTATATTCTTGACATTAGAGTTTATGAAAGGAATACGCCTTGGCACAAAGTCATTTATCAGTCCGTGTTTAGTTAGAGTCAAGTTTTTTTCTTATTTTTAGTTACAAACCATCTAATCCGTAGCCAACATCCCTCCTTAAACAACTTCTTAACAATTACCCAAAAGATAATATTAACCAATTAACTCAAGGTAATTTGCATAAAATAATATAGCAAAATACTAAGTAAATTATATGTATATTATATACAAATCAGCCTACAGTCGAGCCAACGCTAAGCACTTGTTATCATAACTTCACAAAATAATATAAAGTACCAAAATTCTCATTAATCATCTCACTGATAAAAAAATATATGTATATCACATATACATTAACCTATAATTGAGCCAAGGCTAGGTACTTGTATCGTAACTCAACAAAATAATGTAAAATACTAAAATTCTCATTAATCATCTCATTGATAACAAAGCAAATTATTCGTTCATTAGTAAATTCCAAAACATTCAATAAAAAAATAATTCTCCAAATTCTACTAGAATATAGGAATCATTTATCTATAAAAAAAAGAATCATAAGTGGAGTACATAGCTCAATCCGCTTATATATTCTCAAGCTTCAACAATATTGGCTCCTCACTTGGAACTGTACAAAGTACGATAGCATATTGCCAATTAGTTTTTAAAAATAGAATAAGTAAATAAGATGAAACTATTCTCACCTATATCATTACGTTAACAACTACATCACTGTACCTAAACGATACTACCAACCTTTTCGAACAACTTATCAAGGAAAGAAGTCCTAATAGTGTATTATATCAGAGTATTCATAATAAATGCAACATATAATGGTGCTAACTAACCAAATAATTTCATTTACGTGTCTTAAGATTTGTATTGACTAATTTTTGAACCAACAAACTCAAATATGACTGGATTTAGCTCAAGATAATGTGCATTAGGTAATGAAATAGTATGCACACTATTCTAACATTGATGAATCGGTATCGATCAATGATACTAGTCATCTCCCTCATATTCATACACAACCATTGCCCTTTTAAGGCTTCAAATCACTTAAACGACAAAATTCAGTCACTCAAGACACCCAATACATATATAAGGCGCTTATCTAAAGAATGCATCTATGATATGAGTTCGGGCTAACTATAGGTATTCTTCGACACCTAGTATTACAAGTCGTATGCCTCTTAATATGTTTATGTCTACAAATTATATAAAATATACACAATTCACATAAACTCAACCTTCATAAATAATAATTTAACAAAAAAACTTAATTATGTTGAATACATCAAATTTGCGTTCTTTACTAACCTACTCAAAATTAAAAATTAAAAAACACAAACAATTAATTAATACTTAGTAAAGCATTTAGCAAGAATAATAATAAAATAATTAACTTGAAGAATCCTTTTTGACATATACTAAAATCCTATTAGTGCTAATGAATTCTATTGGAATCACCTTCCTTTCCCTTCCAATTTGCCTTTCAAACCTTGCTCGATGTTGTCCTTTAGCTTCTTAGATTTATTTTCATAAAAATTGAAAAAAAATTAAAAAGTAGTTTTCAAATATAATGATTGACTAGGATGAGTCATTCTGATGCATAACATTCGTAGTAAGATATATTGGTCAACCGATAAGTTCGAAGCAGCCTTAAGTGACATCTTGTAAATTATAAAGAATTCTCCTTTTCTTTTCATAACATTTTGAATCACCTTAATTCAACAATTGTATGAAAATCTGTCCAAAATATGGAATAATGATAAACGATAACAACTAAATCTATATGTTTTTTAAATAAAATTGTTCTTCCTCCTTATGTATTATCACTATAATTGATCTCTCGTATAATTTCTAATTATCTTATCTGCTGTGAAAATAAAATTGTTCAATAAAAAACAAAGGGAGTCAGCACCATCTACCAAATAAGTTGATATTTAGAACTTTTCGTAAATAGCTATTTAGCAGGTACATCTCTCTTGCGATATATAAGGCTTCAATTTGTTCCTAATATTTTGAAAGTTTAAGTGGGCTTCTGACGTTTTTCAAATTCAACAAATAATTCATGCTCAATAAAAAAATTAAAAAACCCAATTTGATTTGATGATATTTAAATTTAAAATTGAATTTATTATTTTTCTAATTTAATTAATTATAATATATTAGTTTAGGTTTAAATTTAATTTAATTACTTTCACATTCAAATTTAAACTTTTAAAACTTTCAAATTGGTAGTTGATAATTTTTCATATTCTCTATTAAGGGATAACTACAGATTACGTTCTTTTCTCTATAACCACTTACTGTTGGACTGTAACAACTTATCGTTGGACTGTAACAACTTATTGTTATATCATATCTTCAAATCTTAGTTTTAGTGTAAATCAGTTATTCATTTGTCTGTATTTAAACTCATTTGATTGAATGCAAAAGGTGAACGATTCATATCACTGCCTCTTTTCTAATATCTTTCTTCATGGTATCAGAGACCAATAACGCCTAACGGCAAGTCCTATTATTTCTTTTTTCTGTTGTGTATTCGTCTTGTCTTTTACGTCCCTTCTGTTGGCTATCTGCTCACTTACTCACCTTTCCACTGATTACAATCTCTTGTGTTCCTCATAATACACAACATGACTAATCAAGATGATACCTCCAGCACTACAAGTCCTGCAAACACAATTTCATTGAACAACTCTTCACTGATTGTTTTGAATACAGCTTCAATTAAACTCAATGGAGCTAATTTTCCAGCTTAGAGAGTGCAGATGACTACTCTCCTAATTGGCTATGGACTACAAGGCTACACGGATGGTTCATTCCTGTGTCCTCCCGCTACTGATCCTGCTCGCACACACTGAATTAGACAGGATCAACTTATAATTGCTACAATTATCTCCTCTGTGGCAGACCTTGCTTGGCTCGGTTACCTCGTCAAAACAGGCTTGGGAAATTCTTAGCAGGACATATGCTAGCAGCTCTCGCTCACGGATTCTTTCGCTGAAAGAAAGACTCACTTGCATTGAAAAAGGTGAGCAAATAGTGACTGTTTTTCTACAGCAAATTAAGAGTATTGCCGATGAACTGGCTATTATTGGCAGCCCGCTTGATGACATAGACATGATTATTCACACTCTAAATGGACTCGGTTCTGAATTTAAAGACATAGCAGCGGCCATTCGGGCTCGAGATACTCCAATCTCGTTTGAAGAGCTTCATGAGAAGCTCATAGATCATGAGGCTTATCTGAAAAGGATGGTCAGGTCCGATGCTCCTGCTACAACGGCGCTGCTTGTGCACAGGAATCACTGGAATCCACAGCGGCAACACAAATCTCAGCAAGGATTACCGCATGGCTCCATAGTGCAACAGCGGGGACGAACTGGACCTTCAGGAGTGTCACCAGGTCTAGGTGGTTCAGCATCACAGGCACAGACCCAAGGTGGCAGCAGCACTTATTCTTCGGTCATTTGCCAATATTGTGAGAAGCTGGGACATACGGCACGTCGCTATTATAAAATTCATGGAAGGCCTCGAAACAGGAATCCTTCGGCAAATTACACGTAAAAGACAGCTGAACCTTCTTCCGAAACATGGATAGTTGATTCAGGAGCATCTCATCACATCACCAATGATATCCACAACCTTTCGCTTGCAACACCTTATGATGGTTCGGATCAATTGGTAGTAGGGAATGGTACAGGTTTACCAATTACCAACACTGGTACAATAACACTTACTACTCCCACTAAATCTTTATCCTTGACTGATATTTTACATGTTCCAACACTCAAACACAATTTACTTTCAGTCTCTAAACTGTGCAATGCTAATCATGTTTCGGATGAATTTTTCTCCACCCATTTTCAGGTCAAGGATGTAACAACCAAGGAGGTACTGATGCAAGGTAAATGTGATGATGACTTGTATTACATTACCTTTCCACAAAGGTTCCATACTGCCAATGTAGTTAAACATGCCTCCTCTCGGAATTGGCACCACATCTTAGGTCATCCATCCACCACCATTCTACAGCATTTAAATAAGTATTTTTCCCTTTGCATAAGTGATGTTGGGTTGAATCCTTGTCTGTCATGTGCTTGTGCTAAGAGTCATAAGTTGTCCTTTTCAAATACGCATCTTAAAAGTAGTCGTCCTCTTCAGCTTTTGTTTAGTGATGTTTAGGGTCCGGCACCAGTTCAATCCGTTGATGGCTTTTATTACTATGTAGTGTTTGTAGACCATTTCTCAAAATACATTTGGTTATACCCGATTCGAAATAAATCTGATGTGTTATCCACATTTATACGCTTTAAATCCCTTGCTGAAAATTTCTTTAACACCAAAATTACATATATAGTGATAATGGTGGTGAATACGTTGCTCTTAAAAGTTTTTTGACTCAACATGGGATCACGCATTTTACTACCCCTCCTCACACACCTGAGTTGAATGGTACGGCTGAGCGACGACATCGTCATATCGTCGAAACTGGCCGAGCCCTTCTACATCAATCCAAACTCCCATCCACCTTTTGGACTCATGCATTTCAAACTGCGGCTTATCTCATAAATAGATTACCAACACCAGTTCTCAAAATACAATCTCCCTACGAGGTTTTACATAAATCTTCTCCAAATTATCATCACTTGCATTCTTTTGGGTGCTTATGTTTCCCTTGGCTTCGACTATATAACCGTAATAAATTAGAACCCTCTCTACCCCTTGTATATTTGTTGGTTATTCCAACTCACAATATGCCTACCTTTGCCATGACCCTATCAACCACAAGACATACGTATCCAGGCACGTTACCTTTTACGATAACTCCTTTCCATATGACTCTCGTTGCAACCCAACTCTCCTGCCCACGTCACTCAACACATCCTCATCCACCACTCCACACTGTGTGATTCCATTGCTTGATTCACGTCTGTCCGTATCAGCCCCTTGTTCGCGTCTGTTACCACCAGTCTAACCTTATTCTAGCCCCCAGCTCTCGAACCTGTAGCTTCGACCCACCTTGGACCTGACCGACCAACCCCAGTCCCGGTGGAAAGAGACTATAATACCACTCATCATCTGGTTGACACCGATGTATCAGTGCCTTCCTTGCCTACTACCTCCTTGATTGCACCACCAACTTTGACACTGTCACTAGACCCACATGCACCTACTTCTTTTGTTGTACCAGCCACAACAAATATACATCCGATGCAAACCCATGCCAAGAACAACATTCATAAACTGAAAAAGGCATATCAGGTAAGCCAACATCCACTACCAATTACTCTTGAACCCTCGTGTGTCACGAAGGCTATGAAAGATCCGTTATGGAGAACTTCAATGAATGAGGAATTTGATGCTCTGATAAATAATCATGCTTGGGATCTTGTTCCAGCACCTCCAGGCAGTAATATCGTTGGGAATAAATGGTTGTTTCGAATCAAACGTAAATCAGATGGTTCTGTTGCTAGGTACAAATCATGTCTGGTTGCGAAAGGATTTACGCAAACACCAGGTCTGGATTTTCATGAGACATTTGCACCTGTTCTTAAACCGTAAACTCTTGAAATCATCTTTACAATTGCGATTGCTCACAGTTGGCCTATGCATCAAATGGATGTAAATAACGCCTTTTTGCAAGGTGCTTTAACAGAAGAGGTGTATATGAGACAGCCACCGGGGTTTGTGCATCCTGATCATCCAGATTATGTTTGTAAATTGCGAAAAGTCATTTACGGTCTTCGCCAGGCTCCCCGTGCTTGGTATGATTCGCTGAAGAAATTTATTTTATCCTACGGATTTCGTAATAGCATCAGTGATCCGTCTCTCTTCATTTATAACTGTGAAGGTGTGGTTGCGTATTTTCTTGTATATGTGGATGATCTGCTATTGACAGGAAGTTCGCAACTATTCTTGTCCAAATTCATTACTGCATTATCCAAGGCTTTCTCGTTAAAACAGATGGGTTTTCCAGATTATTTTTTGGGAATAGAAATTATTCCTACATCCACTGGGTTATTCATGTCCCAACACCAGTATATCAGGGACATTTTGGAACGTTTTGGTATGTCTGAAGCGAAATCGGTGTCCACACCATTATGTCTGTCTACCCCGCTGCTCCTTGATGATGGTACTGCTCCAACTGATGTTTCGGTCTATAAAAAGATGATCGGGTCTTTTCAGTATCTCACTCACACGAGACCAGATGTTGCATTTTCGGTAAATAAGCTAGCTCAGTTTATGCATGCTCCTACAGTTACTCACTTACAGCAGGTGAAAAGAGTTTATCGATATCTCAAAGGCACTATTCATTTTGGCTTGCAACTCAATAAGCCGAAACAGTTAGCTCTTCAAGTTTTTGGTGACATCCGGTTACCACTTCAAGCTTACAGTGATGCAGATTGGGCAGGTAACAATGATGACAACTTCTACCTCGGCTTACATTGTTTACTTTGGTGGGAACCTTGTATCTTTGCATTCCAAACATCAGCGAACAGTTGCGCGTTCTTCAACCGAAGCTGAGTATCGCTATGTTGCGATAACGGCGACTAAACTTCAGTGGTTGAACAATTTATTATATGAACTTCATCTTCCTTTCAAAGGGTCACCGATACTCTTTTGTGACAATCTTGATGCTACGTATCTCTATAAAAATCCCGTTTTTCATAATAAAATGAAGCATATTGCGCTGGATTATCATTTTGTGCGTCAACTTGTTTGGGATGGAAAATTAACAGTTGCACATATTTCAACACATGATCAGATTGCAGATGCGCTTACCAAACCACTGTCTTCTCAGCGGCATGCTGCACCACGGCACAAGATGCATGTTCTTGATGGAGACATGATCTTGCGGGGGCATATTAAGGGATAGCTATAGATTACGTTCTTTTCTCTGTAACCACTTACTGTTAGACTGTAACAACTTATCGTTATATCATATCTTCAGATCTTAGTTTTAGTGTAAATCAGTTATTCATTTGTCTGTTATTTAAACTCATTTGATTGAATGCAAAAGGTGAACGATTCATATCACTGCCTCTTTTCTAATATCTTTCTTCATTCTCTACTTGTCGGCAACCCTAAGTACACGACTCCCATCAGCATTAAGAAGCGAGCTTAAAGACATTGGTACGTGTTTCCTATCACACGCCCTTATATACATACATTCTTGTCCTAAACATGCCAAATGATTCGTATATAAGTGCTTGATTCTGGTAAGCTATGGATAATCGCACAATGCCAATTGCACTGCAACAAGTATTTGATACCATCAGTCACTGCACCATATGTGATGGTGTTTTGAGTTATTTATATCTGATAAGATTAACCGCTTGACTGGTGTTAACAGATAAAACGTTTATCTGTTAACAGTTGGAATCAGATTTTACAATAACCCAACGATGGGTATGATCCGGTCGAGTTAGGCCACTAAGATTTACACAACTCCAATACCCTAAGAAAATCTCACCAACCAGACACCATTAGCATTTTTCAGGAGACCTTATATAACACACGAAAGCTTTCATCTACACCTACTACAGGTAGTTTCCGAGCCGTTTCTCTAGTGGAAATTTCTCTATTCGTCTCAAAATCTCAATCGGAAAGTAACAGGGATTGAAATTCTCCGACCATGCTAAGCTGTTGGGCCTCAGTATCCAGCCAATACCTGTACAGCACTCGACACAAATTTTAAGGAATTAAGAAACAACATAAAGCTTGGCGGTGATATTAGATATAATTGATATTTAAATTTAAAATTGAGCATTCTACGCTTACAAGTTCCAATTATAGGGTTAACTGCTTAATTAAGACAACAAATTTTAACCTCTAATACACTTCGATTCAATAAATAACAGCCTTGTCAACCAGTGACAATTTTTGGAATAATAATAATAATAATAATAATAATAATAATGTAGGCTAAACATCAAAGAAACAGGGAATGATTTACGCAAACCGAATTCGAATTAATATGTGAAGCCTATCACAAGAGAAAAATTACGTACGATTCATTTTAAATGAAGCACTAGATATGCTCTTATTAATTTAGTACTTGCGTGTTATCAAACTTACTTCCCGTCGTTGCTAAATTTACAATCGTAGATAAAAACATTTTCCACAAAACACCTTTAAAGCATTTTCAGATAGCTTGAATAAAAAATATTATATATAGAAAATCAACAGTGTAATGGTACAGTCATTCTACTGTGCAGCATGTTATCTAAATTTAGTTTCTGAGTCTTCTTCACCGGCAGCAGTGGAGTTCGGTTGGATCCCGAAGACCTATGCAAACAGCAAGCACCAACACAAAAATAGTAAAGTTCAGAATTTGAACCACAAGTATTGCAATTAAAAATGGTAATAGAGGGTGTGAGAAACAGAACTTACCAGGCTGCAGCTACCATCTTTATTATCCTAATTCATACAAATTAAAAGAGATCAAATATCCACAGAAAAGAAGAGAAAGCAATCGAAAAGAAAATAACAATGTAAACTTTTTATTAAAGTAAGAGATGTAGAGCTCCCTTCAATCCAAACAAGGATCTAACGTTAGGTAATTCAGCTCCTGAGATATGCAAGCCACAAACCTATCCTGTTAGCACCCCTTACGGATAGGGTTTTGGGATCCATAACCCAGCAGCTAAATCCACCCACCAAGAACCTCTATTGGACTTCAAGGAGCTCCACTCCTTAACCCTATCAAAGCACCAATCATGCACCTCGTCTTCTAGCCCCTCTAAGAACCCCAAAACATAGTGTTTGAAATGAAAAGAAAAAAGAAGACGCAGAGAAAAAAGCTTAGCTTCCTTATCTTCATGAAATTTACTCGTCAACCAGCTGAGGCAGATCCAATTCAAACCACCTAACTTCAGTTGTAATCCACACAACAAACAACATATTATACTCACTGAGAGAGATAAGGAAGAAGTAAGGAGAGCATCTATACTTTAGATATAATACATCATAACAACAAATCTTCTCATACCTAGCAAAAGAGGAAAATATGAAGAACAACGTGTTCGAAAGACCCAACGACCGATACTCAACTTATATGACAAGATTAATACTATCAAACCAAATAAGCGAAAAATATCAGGCTTCCCATCACCCAAAAGAAGTCACATAACCCAGATCCAAAGGGCTTGACCTATCATGGAAAAAAACTCAGGCCACCGAGAGTCTATCTGCGAACTGCTCTTGTTATATACCCTTTAAAGCCACCAGCTACCCCATATATATAGTTCCAGACCCACCTAGAAACCCTAGCTGGAATCAACCCATCTACCCTAACCCTTATTAAAGCTCGGTAACCCACTAGTGACCTTTCGTAAAAAGTGGAAATTATTTTCAAGGTGGCGTAGGGTTTGGATAAATAATGGTGGGTCGGCAGAGAGTTGAAAAGTCTCTCGGGAACCGGCTCGTTGGTTGGATTCCCTGACGCTGCTATGATCACATGACATGACTTTGTTTTTGCTTTTCCTCTCCACTATATATTAAAAGTCCTCAGTTTATCGTCGTTTTCACTTGGAAACTGTACTTTCACATCCACATATTGTGTTGGCGAAACATACAATTATTCAAGCATTAAAATATACCTTTAAAACTCGGTCCTTCGTTGTAGAATGAGGAAAGAAATCGGTGGCAAGCCCAATTCTGGTGTATTTCCCTGTCAAGCCAGATAAGTGCTGCTGTGGTGTTACTTATGTATGATCTGCATCTGTTTATTGTTTATATTCGTCTAAAAGCAAACGGCATTGGTCGAACTCTTTTGCTATATCAGTCGATGGTTTTCCATGGTTATAAAATAAATTGCACAGCCCATTATATTTATGGGATAATTAAAGATCGGTATTCTATTGTGTCCTTTTAAACTTATTTTATGCATCAGTTCACTTAAATATTGCAGTAAATGATGCTCAAATTTAATAATACAACCTCCTAAACATAAATTTTTTAAGATCCTATGGGGTGCAAGTATTTTACAAAATTTTTAAAATAGCTTGAATTAAATTTTTAGAAGTCTTATACTTTGATAATTATTTAAAGCATACAATACTGTCAAAATTTTCTCTTTCGTAAACAAAATATTGTCAAATTTTACTATTTATCTTTTTGCAACTACCATTTCTATTATTTTGATCAACAAAGTTTACTCTCATACTTTTGTGTGTTTTGATTTTTTTTGTAAATATTAGCTAACCTGACTTAATATATACTTATGATGTTTATTCATCAAGAATTAATAAATTTATCTTTATACATAATGTAAGTATTAACTGTCTCTATTTTATATTTTTATAAATTTATTCTAGTTTCTAGCTACTTGATTTTACGTAATAATATTCAACTTTTGATCGTCTAACGGTATTCATATATTTTGTGATAGAGTTTCTCTTTGAATAGTATTTGTTACCGATTTAACAAATTTTGATAAGACTTCAATTTGAGTGTTGCTTGTTTTTAACTTAATTTTAGTTTTAAAATATTAGCATTTATATGTATTTTTTCATGTAAGAAAAGCTTCTAAACAATTCATCAAATGAAATAAAATATAAATATAAATATAAATATGCAACTAAGCAATGGAAATAAAACACTTGTATTCAAATTTCAACGACAACTATAATATTGTAGAATACTTGAAGATAATCATGTAATATGAAGCACAGATCTTATTACATACTCAGGATCGGTCATGAAATGATTAAAAACGAAGAAATATGGAATACCTAATTTCGATTTCATCCCGTATTTCGAAGCAGTTCTGACTTCCAAGCAAGCTCCAACCTCCCAGGACCTTTATAGAAAATGTTCACTAGCACGTGATCTAGGCCTTTCTACAGTTTTCTCAACACGCAAGTTCTCTTAACAGGTCAGAGATTCTGTATGCTCGCTATTGATATGAGCAACTATAAGAGACCATAACCTATTTATATAGCTTCCATATCAGGCTTCTCTATCACAAGACCGATATGAACCAGGTCCATACTAAAAGGGATTAATTTTCTACTTGGACTTCGACCCATTAATCTAGATCATTTATTGGGTCACTTTATTACCCTTATTTGAATCAAATTACGTAATTTAACCGGTAATTTATTGAAAAACTAAAATTATAATTAATAACTGTCCACTTTAACGGAAAATTATAAAATTGCCCCTAGGACAAAATTGTCTAACAATCTCCCCGTTGGACAATTATTAATTGCAATTTTAATCAAGTTTAAAACAGTTTGAAAGTCCGGTTAAGTTACACTACTGTATTGGTAACAAAAGTTTAAAAAACATTTGATCCAAAGGTAATGAAAGTCCTACATTATGTCCTGCAAGGTTTTCGATACCGAAAAATATCCGACACATGTATCATGTGTAACACAGGTCCAATATAATCACAAATACCTAATATCTCACTAACATTAATGGAAAAATGGAGTGTGGTAGACTACAATGATACCTTTATGATCTAGTATGTATCATTTTCGTCTATAGGTCTCGATTTCTCCAACTTTATGCTAAATTGCATGTGCTAAACTACAGTAGAAAAATCTCGTTTTCTCTCACCAAATGTTAAACAGCATTAGAGAAAACTTGCTTCTTCTCACCAGATGCTAAACAATATTAGAGAAAACTTTTATATTCTCCAACCAAGTGCTAAACAGCATTAGAGAACCTTTACGAGATTAAAACTTATATCCCCCTATGTCTTATGAAACTTTAAGGATATCCATATAAACTTTCTGTGTTTAAGGACATAGGCTCAAGGTTAATCTTTATAAATGCCCAATGACCTCTAAAATGCTTAAGATCAACACAAATCTTAAAACTTCCACATGTATTATGACTATATGCAAAACAGCTATTACTAAGGAAAAATATGATCATCTTTATTAATAAATAATCATAATGTCATAATGCAACAAAATATACAAACATTTAAGGAGTAAAATACAATGGTCCCTAACTACAGCTGCCTAAGGACTTCAACATGTCCATACCGGATACATGTCTAGTAAACACTAGTGGGCGAAATCCTTGAGTCAATGGATTAGCTAAAATCTCCTTAGTCCTGAAGTGCTCCACTTCAACGTCACGCTTTTGGATCAGCTCCTTTATGGTCAAATACTTGACTTCCAAATGCTTAGATCCCGTGATACTCTTGTTATTGTTACTGAATAACATTGCAGCAAGATTATCATAATACAACCGTATGGGTATAGTAAACGAATCCACCAAAGACAGCTCAGAAATTAAGTTTCTGAGTCAAACTGCTTGTATAGCAGCTCCCTAACATGCAGCAAACTCTACATGCGTAGTCGAAGAAGTAACCAGTGCCTGCTTGACACTCTTCCACGTTACCGTACCATCTACCAACATTAAAATATATCCTAAAGTAGACTTGCGATCATTTGGACACATAGTAAAATCTGAGTCTGTATACCCTGTGAGGTTCAAATCGTTGACTTTCCTATATGTCAACGTATAATCCTTGATACCCTTTAGGTATCTCAACACCCGTTTAACTGCATTTTAATAGTCCACACCTATGTTAGCTAATATCGACCTAGCAGTCCAACAACAAATGCAATGTCTGATCTAGTGCACACCTGGGCATACATCAGACTACCAACAGTACTAGAATATGGAACATTCTTCATAGCCTCTCTCTCAACCTCATTCTTTGGACATTATGCCAAAGACAATCTCTCTCCATGAGATATAGGTGTTACAACAGGTCTGCATTCAGCCATAATAAATCTTTGTAGCACACGCTCATTGTATGCTCTTTGCGAGAGGCTCAACAAATGTTGAGACCTGTCTCGGTGAATCTGTATACTGAGAACAAAAGATGCTTCATCCAAATTCTTCATGTCAAAATGTTTGGCCAAAAGTTGCTTAACTTCATGCAACATGGTCAAATCGTTTAACGCGAGCAAGATATCATCGACATACAGTAGTATGAAGATGACCTTGCTTCCCTTGACCTTATAGTATAACCATCTTTTGACTTTGTTCTCTACAAAGCCGAATGATTAACAAATAAATATTAAGTTTTTAAATAATTTTTAATAAAAATATATTTTAGTAATATTAATAAATTTATATAAGATATTAGAATAAAATTATTAATTTAAAGAAAATTTAAGTTTTATCTAATAATATTTAATTATTATTAATAACAAAATATTAAATTACCCCTTAGGCACTGTTTGGTTAAGGGGTTGGTAATAGAACGGGACGGAACGTAACACATTTCTATCGTTTAGTTGAGGGTTTCATTATGGAATGAAACGGAATGAGATGGAAGCGAAGAGTTTCATATTGCGTTCCATTCTATCCTAAACAGTGAAAATAAGAAACTTCTTATTCGAGGAGTTTAGGATGAAACATAAACTAGTAAATACATGCTGCCTAATATACCCTCAATAATTTTTTTAATACCAATTATTTCTTCTAATCCTAACTCCCTTTTCTCCATACTCATTTATTACGATCTACAAGTTTATCACACACATAGATATCTATTACGATTCATAAGCTTATCATTTCTATACTTATCTTTTGGTTCTCTGTGTTCTACCACTTCTTCTTCTTCTCGTGTTGTTTATTAAAATTTTATTATTTTAAAATAGAAAATATAAAAAAATTATTTGTCATCGTTCTGTGACTTTTTAATTGGACATAATTTCTGTTTTAAAATTATAGCGTTAAACCTCTTGCAATGACCATTTTAATATTGGGGATATAATAGTCGTTTATTATACATTATATTTCATTTCGTCCATCTTTCAAACAATATTTCACTATATTACATTATGAACTTTTCTATTCTTCTCAAATAACTTTTCACTATATTATATTCCGTTTTATTATAAAATTTTCCGTTCCATTTCATTCTATTTCATTTTATTCCATTAATTAACATCCAACCAAACAATCCCTTAGTGTTTGATAAATGAAAATTTCGTCCATCTTTTATCCGGGATGGTTTATATATATATATATATAATTTAAATATAAATTGTATTTAATATTTAATAATATAAAATTAATAATCTAACAGATTTCTAATTTTGTCGAAGAAAAACCTTTAGAGTTTCTTAAGAGAAAATTTTGTTCATCTGCTTTCCTGGACGGTGGATGATGGGGGAAATGAACAAGTATTTGTCGATTTTAAAAGTAAGGTTATATATTTTAATATATTCCTTATTTTTTTTAATGTTATCGTTTCAAGAAAAATAACAGTCCAAAAGAATACATAACATTTATGGGATGTTTGAAAATTAATAAATTAAATTAAATTCATTAATTTTATGTATCCAAATTTAATTTATGCATTTAGAATGTTAAAAAGAGATGACTTAAATTCAATCATGTAATTGAAATTTTATTTTCTTTATGAATTCAATTCATACCTCAAATGATATAAATTGAATTCTCAATTGAAGAGTCAATTCTTTTCAAAAACATAAAATTTTTTTTTTCAAATATACACATCATAAATTTATAAATTACTAAAAAAATACATACATATTGATTACATACTGTTTTTAGTTAAGAATAAAAAAGTCATATAAAGTAGTTAAATTTATTTTTATTGTATTCCAAACAATGTAATTAAATTCAATTATAATATTTATAAATTTATTCTAAATAGAATAAATCAAATTTAATTCAATTCTAAAATATAATTGAACCCAATTCATCCATAAATCTAATTAGTCAATAAAAAAGTCTGCTTTTCGTTTTTTGATTCCTGTAATATACAAGTTAAAAAACCTAAACAAAATAAAAAGAATCTCTTATTTATTCATATGCTAGATTCTCAGACTTAAGTCTTGGACACGTGTCGGTTAAATAAAGAGTTAGTCTTGGACAGGTGTCGGTCAAATAAAGCAAAGATAAGGGCGTGCAAGGAATGGTGGGTGTCAAAGAAGAAGTTTTTTTAAAAATAATAATGAAATGAAACAAAATTTTGATTAGACAAAAGCGACATTGATGTGACCAGTCCTCCCTTGGCCCCACTGCACCCTTCTGCGTACGTTCATTTCTACGCGTGTCCTTTTCCAGTGGAGCGCTCATCTAATCCCTCCCAGTCCCACCACGCCTTTGCTAATGTCTAGTAATCTTTCGTTTTTCGACTCTGCTACTGTTCCGCGGACGACACGACATACTTTAAACTTGGCTTAAGTTCCCGCGACTAATGGATATATACCACGTTGATATGTAGAAATATATGTATTAAATAATGACGTAATGGTTTTTTTTTTTTGAAGGTAAGACGTAATGATATATCTATATATATGTATTGTATAATTTTTTTTACATTTTTATATTGATATATATTAGCGATTTTCCAAAATAATTTTTGGAAAACTGTTTAGGTTGACTTCTACTTATGTTTAGTTATAAATAAAATTGTAAAAATATATTAATTTATAACTATATTCAAATTGGTTATTTAACAAATAAATAATTTATAATAAAAAAATTCAATTTAATTCCTGTTTAAAAATTCTATTTTATTTATCCATTCAACCAATTATCTTTTAAATATTTCAACTAAATTAAACTCTCTCAAATAAAATTTCAATTTCAAATTGTATCTCGACAAACATATATGCTCTACTATTGAATTTGAACCGCCTAAGGTTCAGAAGGAACTGACTTGGGTTGTTCTTAACTTATTTTATAAAATCTTTATTTTATTTTAAGAGATGGGTTTATCTAGGAACAAAATAGAGGAGCGGGGCCTCAAGATCTATAGGAAAATCTTATACTGTACGATTATCATAATCTTTAATTAGTCTTGTCGGATTTTTTATGGGCTGGGATTGGATTCATTTGGCGACGTTATCTATACAAATAATTATTACGTTGGACAAAAGAGCACCGGACGGCACGTGATTTGTGAAGACTCGAGATCTGGAATAAAATATTCAACTGATTTTGACAGATAATTTTCGCCCGCTCATTGTTTTTCTCTTTCTTACTTCTGCTAGCACACATAGAACAATACAAACCGAACTGCTTCACAGGTGGGCTGATTCACCTAACTAGTTAAATGGTATACATTTAACTTGCGAAAAATATGTATGTCAATTTTATAAAATCAGCCTAATTTTGTACTGTATATTTAATTATATTTTTTGTATGTATTAAATGGAATGACTGGGGCTCATGACAATTGAAGCCAGTGCAACTCCACCTTGTTAGAGAGTGACGCCTAAAACAATTCATTATCCATTTTAAGTTAACCAAGTAGATATGACAATAGACAGACAAAGGTATTTCATATGGGTCTAGCGTAGACAAACCTTGAGAACGGACAAACAAAAGTTGTAGTTGTTATATCTTTTTTTCATACTTGGAATTGTTAATCTAATTAAATTCTAAATCACTTGAATGCAAAAGAATATGATTGAGGTTGATATGAATAGTATTATAAAATCTAAATGTAATACGTAGAACAGACCTTATTACGTATCCATAATCGATCATAAAAGGATTAAAAACGAAGAAATGCAGAATACTTGATTTCGGTTCAATCATGTTTTCTGAAGCTGTTTTTGGCTGCCAAACGAGCTCGAATCTTCCCGGGACCTTTATTGAAAATGTTCACCGATACGTGGTCTAGGTCGTTCTGCAGTTTTTTCAAAATAAGAACTCTCTTAACGGGTCAGAGATTCCTTATGCTCGCGATTGATATAAGTAACTGCAGGATACTATAATTTGTTTATATAGCTTTCATATCGAGCTTTCCTATCACAAGGCCGATATTGACTAGGTCCATACTAAAAGGGATCCATTTTCTACCCAGACTTTGACCCATTAGTTTAAATCATTTATTGGGCCACTTTATTATCTTTATCTGGATCAAATTACATAGCTTAACCAATAATTTATTTAAAAACCAAATTACAATTAATAACTATCCACTGAATAAGAAATTGGCAAAATTGCCCTTAGGGGCAAAAATGTCTAATAATCTCCCCTTAGACAATTATTAATTGCATATTTGACTCAACTTTAAAAATAGTTTAAAAACTCGATTAAGCTACACTGCTGTATTAGTCGACTAAGTTTAAAACAAAACATTTGATCCAAAAATAATGAAAGTCTTACATTTTGTTTTGCAAGGCTTTTGATACCGAAAAGTATTAAATACATGTGTCATGTGTGACACAGATCTAATACAATCATGAATACCTAATACCTTACTAACATGAATGGGAAAATGAAGTGTGGCAAACTACGATGATGCCTTTATGATCTAATATGTATCATCTTCCTCTATAGGTCTCGATTTCTCCAACTTTATACTAAACCGCTTTGCTAAACAGCATCATAGAAATCTTGTTTCTCTCACCGAATGCTAAACAGCATTAGATAAAACTTGTTTCCTCTCACCGTATGCTAAACAACATTAGAGAAAACCTTTATGCTCTCCAACTGAATGCTAAATAACATTAGAGAACCTTTATAGGATTAAAAACTTATATCCTCCTATGTCATATAAAACTTTAAGGATATATCCGTATAAAACTGCATGTGTCTAATGATATAGGCTCAAGGTCAATCTATATATATATGCCCAATGACCTTTAAGATGCTTCAAATCAACACAAATCTTAAGGTTTCAATACGTATTATAACAATGTATGATAACATGTATTACTGAGGATAACCGATGATCATCTTTATGGATGAACCATTATATCGTCATAATACATCAAAATGTACAAATATACGTGGAGCAAATATAACGATCTTTTAACTAACAGTGTCTAAGAACTTCAAAACACCCATACTATATACTTGTGTTCCAAACACAAGTGGGTAAAGTCCTTTGGTTAAAGAATTGACTTATAGTTCCTTAATCTTTAAATGCTCCAAACCTTACGTCACCTTTTCGTATCAACTATTTCATTATCAATAATTTCATCTCAAAATGCTAAGATCCTGTGATATTCAATGTTGTTGTTAAACAACACAGAAGCTTGATTATCACATTATAACGATATAGGTTTAGCCACTGAGTCAACCACAGACAACTCATAAATCAAATTTCTGAGCTAAACTGTTTGCGAAGTAGCCCTATAGCATGCACTTTGCATGTATAATCGAGAAAGCCACCCGTGTCTATTTGACACACTCTTCCACAATATTGTACCATCTGCAAACTTTAAAATGTAATCTTAAGTGAGCTTTCGATCATCAGGACATAGCCAAATTTGAATCTGAATTCCCTACGAGGTTTAGTCTGTCGACCGTTTTATATGCCAACATATAATTCTTGATTCCCTTTAATTATCTTAACACTCGTTTGACTGGATTTCAATGGTCTACATCTGAGTTAACCAGATATTGACTAACCAGTCAAACAATAGATGCAATGTCCTCGCTGGTACATAGCTGAGCATACATGAGACTATCAACCGTACTAGAATATGGAACATTCCTCATAACCTCTCACTTTACTTTATTCTTTAGTCACTATGCCAAAGATTATCTCTCACTATAAGAGATAAGTGTTACAAGAGGTTTACAGTTAACCGTATTAAACCTTTGTAACATATACTAAATGTTCTGTGATAGGTATAATGAGTGTTAAGATCTATCCTGGTGAATCCAAGTACTTAGGACAAAAGATGTTACGTTAAGACCTTTATGTCAAAGTTATTAACCAAAAGTTGCTTAACCTTATACAACATGGTCAATTAATTTGACATGAGCAATATATCATCCTCATGCGATAATAGGAAGATCAATTTGCTCCCCCTGATCTTATAGTATGAGCATCTTTTTAACTTTATTTTCCATGAAGCTTAAAGAAGTAACAACCTCATCAACTGTAAGGTATCGCTTTCGGGAGGTTTGATGTAAATCATAAATTGATCTGTATAACATGTAAACCATGCCATTTCTATCAGGATCCTGAAATCTGTCTGGTTGTACCATATAGACCACTTTATAAAGGTCTTTATTCAGGAAAGTGATTTTGACAACCACCTGATGTAACTCTTCATCATCATGAGCTACAATTGCCATAATCACTCAAAATGTATCCTATAAGGATACAAGAGAACATCAATGCTTTTCCCTGAGTGACCCATCAGGAAATTGAGCTAGTCCATAAACTAATGAACTTTATCCTGAAGTCCTTTAGGTTTTAAAACTTCATTTACAACTGACGATTTTGCAGTTCTGCTATAAAACCAACTAGCCCCCTAACCTTACTATGCTTCATGGCTTGCATCTCATCAGTCATTGCAACCCACCACAATTTCGCTGCGGGTATAGAAATATCTTCTGTAAAAGTAACTGGATTCTTAATATGTCTAATATCATAATCTTATAACCTAATAGATTATGATATTAGATGGAATAACAAGTCATCTCACTCTGGTGGATTTTTATAACTGCATTAGATGTTGTACCCTCAAAAACCTCTATGTGTACAGGTGTGGGTTCCTGTTCCTATACAGGTACGGTACAAAAATCTAAATCCACCGGATCTAACTGTATAAGTAGTAGATACATAATAACTATAGTATCCACCCTGTTATCATCCTAAGGGTCAAAGAGCCAACCATCATAGACATCGTATTCCAGAAACTTAGCTGTTAGTGATTCCACTATTCTGTTCCCTCCTTCTCTACAGTAAAATCTGTAGCCTTTAGAGTGGTCAGAATATCTTACTAAATAGCAATGAGCACAATGAGTATGCAATTTTTCTTTATAAGGATTATACCAGCTTGGTAGGGTAGCCCTATACATAAATGTGTGTAAGGCTGAGTTTTCACACTTCTAGACTATTAGGTAGATTAGTCTTGTTCTGCATTGACTTTTTCAAGTCCTTTAGGGTGCGATTATGCCTTTCGGCAACACACCATTTTGCTCAAGACTACCCGATATAGTGAATCAAGTCACTATCCCAACCAATTCCATATAACTGGCAAACAGACCTTTTAAAGTCCTGAAATACCATGTTCGCCATGATATTCTCCTTCACGGTTAAATCTGACATTCTGAATGGATTTTTCCAATTAGTTTCCAACCTTCAGTCTTTAAGCAAGAACTCATAATTGTAATGGGAATAACCATGACAAATGTCAGAATACTTTTGGAATTGCACAATGCAACTGTACAAGGTCTTCTGATATCTTTACGTATCAGACTCAACAAGTTAGAAGCACGAGTTGACTTCAATATCCTTATTAGTTAACTTACCCCCTGCAATAGTCAACATATGTTCCCAGACCATCATAATCTAGAATTGAGAGAATGCTTTCCTTAATCAATCTATCCCTAACTCTAGAAATGTGGCTTAAAATTTTATGTTACATCATGTATGACTTTTCATTCATCAGGATCCTTCATTTCATGACTTGCTCAGCAAGATACGAAGAAGCATATATCTAATTCGGGATAAGACACATTCTATCCAAACCATATGACAAGAAAGTTGTATCATTATATTTTGCATTAAACACAACTGTATAACAAAAGTATTAAATACAAAACATCAACTTCTTTGTCCAAATTGATCCAAAGATCATATATAAAATATGTCGTGTAAAAACCTAAATGAACCTTGCTACAAGATTCAGTACATACATCCCCTATAAACATTACTTCTATTTCTTCATTGCTATCAACCATCAATTCCTCCTTTCCTTAATTTGGCTTTATCCTGGATATGAACCCATGCATTGTGGAAGCACCTTGATCAGGCACTCCACTATATAGCCACAAAGTACTTATATGACTATCGCAAATCAGATTTATAAATTGATAAGCCAATAACTCATCTGATAGTCTCATTCTTTCCTTCTAGGCCTTATACTTCTGGCTTCTTTATGTCTCTAAGACCTTCACTGGCATTGAATTGACTAGCATCAGCATGTGGAGAAAATTCAGTCTTTCTACCTTTAATCTTAGTGTGCTTCATTTTTTCCTTCCATTTAGTTGCTCAAGGGTTGTAGGAGTAAATGTTTGAGTTTCTCCTCAGCAATACAATGGAAAATCAAAGCATTAAAGTCCCATTCCTCATCCTGCAAATAATATGTCATCACTAGAATACTTAATTCTGAATGGAGTGTATTCAGAGTCTGGTGAATTATGAAGACATCAGGAAAAGAAATGTCTAACATCTTGGGTCTACTATGAAGATGGATCATTCTTGATATGTTCTCCTTGGTCCCCTTTTTTTCCGTATACCTTATGAAGAATAATTCTTTATTCAAGGCACTTATCTTAATACTAGATGAGACTTCGTACCTCTAGGAGATATTTTCAATAAATTATTGTGCTATGTTTGTGTCCAGAAGTTCACTAAACAGATGGTTAAGTACGAATCTCTTAATGGTCATCAGACATAACTTGTCAGACCGATCCTGGGCTTTAAAGGTTGCTTTATGAGCTTTCAAGCTCATGGATGTAGGTAGAGGTGGCCTATGTATCTGTATGGCCATATTAACCTCAGCTATTTCCATAGCATTTAATACATCCTCAATTTATTCCTTTGTATTGAAACCGGTCAGGGTTTTAATGGTGAAACTGATTTTATTAACTAAAAAGGTAATTCTTTAGTAACTTTGATTAGATCAGCACAAATGTAAGATAACAGCGATACTCGAAGCAATTAAACAGTATCTTTCCTGAAAATCTGATCACACATATTATGAAACACCTTTGGGCTGAATACATAATATATGCAATTAGACTTCCACATAAAAAGTGATCAGAGTATAAACCATCAACTCTCACAACACTACCACCTTTGGGTGAATTGATCGTTAAAATAATGGCTTTCTTCCAGATAATGCCTTTATGATCATCTCAAAACGTTATGTAAGGCCAACATTTTTGGGCAGAATAATCAAATATAAAGTCAGAGACATCCCCCAACATGTAAATAGAACAATCCAAAATATTGAATTGAAAGGCCACTTTGGTGACTACATTCTCATCAGTATCTCAGAAAGTCTACTAACACAAGGGATACAACTGTAAGTTATCCTCACATTCTTTATGGGCATATGGTATGTGACAATGTGACTTCAATAAATGTAAAACCCTAATGCACAGTCTCATTGTTACATACTCGTGCTGAAGACATTCTGTGAAAACTTCATTTAAGACTTTCGTAAAAGAGAAATCTCAGTAGAGTGCTATCGTGTCTTACTTGATACCAAACCAACCACCCAAGACATAAGAATCTCATGTATCACCCTTATGGTAAGTTCGTTGCACGAAAATTCACTCGAAAATATCTTTAGAATGTCTCAATTCCTTTTCTAATTGACTATCATGCTATCCCGAACCCTATATATGAGACCTGGGACACGAAAATTTGAAGAATCTCCCTCATGTGATGTCTGAAGCATGAAAATTCACCCAAAATCAGATTCGGAATACCTTAATCTCTTTTCTGGAGTTAAACTTTAATTTATTACTAATGTAATAAATCTAGAAAAATGGAAAAAATTACTTTATAAATTTCTCGGACTCTGAAACTGACCCAAAACACCCTAGGGTACCCTTACAGAAAATCTGAAAGTTTTATGTGTTTTTTTTAAATTCACCGTAGCAGGATCCATACGACTGACGTCATTCCACGTCATCCACTGACGTGGCAGCCCACGTTAGCTCTCGTGCAGACACACACTAGATGTGTCTGGTGCGTGCGCAACACTCGCCTCCACCCGCAGATGCGTGGTTACAGCACGCGCCGACACGTGTCCTTCATCGGCCGTTGCCACATGGACGGATGCACGCGCTGGCTTCCCTATGTCTGTTGGAGTGTGGGCCGCGTCCCACGGGTGAGACGCATGCGTTACACACGTCGCCCTCCCACTGGCGCAACGCAACAGTAATGCACGCACCATCCGTGCGACGCGTTACCACGTCACTGTAGAGGCATCGGGCGTGTGCACGCGCTCGACGTCTTCTCTAACTCCTACGCCGGAGACGATTTTCGGCATCCCAAAGTCCCTTTTTTGGTCTGTTTAGCCTGTTTTTGACCCGATTTTATGGCTAATCTTATGTATACCACTTCTACGTAATTATTTACGCAAACCGAATCAAAAACGGAGAAAAACCATATGAGATTGAAAACTAAAAAACCTTCGTTTCTGACAATCAGATCACGTAACCGCTCTGATATCATGTGTAATACGTAGAACAGATCTTATTACGTATCCAGGATCCTTCGTAAAAGGATTAAAAATGAAGAAATACGGAATACTTGATTTCGCTTTCATCATGTTTTTTGAAGCTGTTTTCGGCTGCCAAATGAGCTCGAATTTCCCAGAACCTTTATAGAAAACGTTCATCGGCACATAGTCTAGGTCTTTCTATAGTTTTCTTAAAACACGAGCTCTCTCTTTACGGATCAAAGATTCCTTATGCTCGCAATTGATATGAGTAACTGCAGGAAACCATAGCTTATTTATATAGCTTCCATATTGGGCTTCCTTATCACAAGATCGGTATAGACTAGGTCTACACTAAAAAGGATCCATTTTCTATCTGAACTTCGACCCATCAATTTAGATCATTTATTGGGCCACTTTATTATTTTTATCTAGATCAAATTATGTAACTTAACTGATAATTTATTTAAAAACCAAATTACAATTAATAACTATCCACTGAATGAGAAATTGACAAAATTCTGCTTAGGGGCAAAAATGTCTAACACTAAATTTATATTTTTATAGTTATGTAACACATGTTTTAAATAGTCCTTGATTTATTTATCTAAAACTAGAAAAGAGAATAAATTTATATAAATGTATGTCCATAGTGTTAGCTTAATTAAGATAGCAATGCTTTTTTATTTTATAGTAATTAGTCGTGTATTTATATTGACTAAGTGATAGAATTAAAGAATATAGTTCCCATACCATTCAATTTACTTAGTTACTTCAAAAAATAAATACTTGAAAACTTTATTAATCAAGTCTCTTAGGATACATGGAATGAACAACATGTTATAACGTAATAGTATTTGGGTAAACAACCAGGAAAAATATATTCAAAATAACATAATTATTTCAAAAGATATACACAACTACGAGACTCCGATTGGTTTTAGATTAATTGATAATTAAAAAAGGACTTGTCAACTTATTCGTGGATAAGAGAGAAAATAATGTGAGTACGAGCAATCTATCTATTATCTATCGCTTTCTAACCATCTACATATATACACGTTGTTTGGCAATTATCGGATTGCATTAACTATTAGCTGATTCTATTAGTAATTTAGCTAGCATATTAATATAGCTTATTTGACTTGTAGATAATATCAACTATTTATTTAAAGATATTTGGTAAAATAAACTATTTAGTATTAGTTGTTTATATGTAAAATGAATTATAAGGGTATGACTTAAAAAAATTTATAAAGACATGAGTATTATATCTTAGTATTTATTTGAATATTCTCATAAGAATTTAGATAGAACAAAAGAAGTCAACATTATCATTTCAAAGTTAAAAGAAGACGTATATAATGAAATGATAACTCTTTGTATATTCTAACTTAAATATGATATTAATTCAACTTCAAAAATTAAAATTAAAAAATATCAAATTTAAATTATAAACTTATTATGTCTATGTCTATGTCTATCTCTATCTCTATCTTTTTGAGTAATTTATAGTCTTTTAGTCCTTTAATTTTTTAGTCACCTCAAAAAAATGCTCAATTCGTCAATTCAATCAGCTGATTACTAAATATAATTATCAATAGTTTGACATAGCCAAACAACTAAAACCTTAGACTATAGTTATCTATCTATTTAAAATAAAAAGGATTATTATATTAAAATGTTTGAATAACTTGTATAATTCTATTTTTGTAAATATTAATGACATTAATTTATAAACTAAAGCTACTATTCTCCAACTGAAGTAACTGTTTTCAATGAATGACAAATAATACTTTCATTATTTGCACACACGTACTTAATAAAAAAGGGCTATTTTTATATAAAAAATTGGTAAAAGGGTTACTTTTGGTCTTAATTTTTTCAATTATCGATAAATTTAATCCTAATATTTTACAGTGAACAATTATAATCTTAACATTTAAAAAACATTAAAATTTGACCCCACTTTAATAAAAAATTCAAACTCTTCTATTGAGTGTCGGGTCAATTTGATAATTTAAAATAATTTTTATTATTTTAGTACGCTTCATGTGACAAGTTAACACTCACCTGGTAAGGTGGGACTTAGATTTCAATTAAATAAAAGAAAATATGTTATTTTATTGTTAAGTGTGGGACCCACCTTTTAATTAAATCTTAAAGTTTGCTTAAGCAGATAATTAATCTACTGGTAAACAAAACGATCCCACCTGTTGCGTTTTGTTTACCCTTTCTTTGAAATCCCTCTGACCCTCCCTCATTGTTTTCTGTTTGAGCGTTTGGAATCATTCACCATCTGGAATTCGTCAACATGTGGAATCCCTTATCTTCTCATATCCATCTCATGTTAGATTATTATGTCTCATGTAAGTAGGAATACCGACATGATGGGTGTGGTAGTTAAGGGGTAGTTTTCTCATATATAACTACTTATAACCGTTACCTCTTTTGGGTTCTGTTCTTGTCCATTACGTTACTTCTGCGACTTTACCATCAAATAAAGAAAACAAAATAGAAGTGATAACGAAAGGATAAAAGAATAGAAACGTGGAAGAGATTCAACAGCAACAAACGTCATGGATCAAGGTACGATAATATGATTATGTGAGAATTCTATAAGTTTAAGATACTGGTTCGTTGTATGATAAAACAGAAGAAATATTTACATCTCATTCGTTGCTATCATTTCAAAAGTGAGGAGGCACTGGATTGGGAGAGTATTCACCGCAAGCATTGTCATTTGACAGTGGCTCTCATAGGTGAGTGTCTGTGATATTTGGTTTAACATTATATGGGTATGACATATCTTGTGTGTTGGGTAGGTTCTGTTGTGTTCACCATCTGGAATCCGTTACCTTTTGTATGGCATGTTTTGTTCTTTCATTTGTTGAGTTGTGATATTTACAGAACAAACTAAAGAATAGACTTTCTGTGTATATTAATACTTTTTCTATTTAAATTACCTCTGTTGTGATGAAATGGGTCATAAATTTGCTAGGTTTTGCCATAAATTGTTTGATATTGAGCATTTTGATTGGTATAGCCTTTAAGTATTTCATGGCTGATGAATACATTATCCTCAGTCATCTTGCCTTTGCTGATAGCTCTATTATTCTCAGTGATGATAGGCCTAAGAACCTTCCTCAATATATTTGCCAGTAAGTTCTAGTGATGATAGACCTTTACTGATAGCTCTATTATATAGGAAGTTGTAGTGAGATATGGTTTTGTTAAGCATATTCCTTGTTTATGTGAATTCTTAGATTGCATTAGTTATAAGATTATTCACCTTACGCCATGCTTACTGAGATAAGTATTCATTCCATTTAAGATAGATTTGAGGGGAATGGCCATGTTTGTGTTGATCTGTGTTGGTGCTTTAGGAGACTATTGTATATTTGAGATCCTATGATGCCCAAATTCTGCAAATGGTCTAAAAATAGTCGATGTTTGATATTGCTGCAATTTGGTGGCCTTTTTTGTAGCTGAGACATTTAATTGTCTTTACTATAATTCTCCTAAGCTTCTTCGACCAATATGTAACATAAAAACTTAATCAAATTTTATTAACATCATATTATTGATGATCACTGATCACTTTTACAAATTGCAATATTACCTGCTAGACAATAGTTGGTAGTAATTAAGTGTTATCTTATTATCTACACTACTTGCATATACTCAACATGCACACCATATTAACACTCCTTAGTTTTGATTATAATGAAAAGATTCGGTTAAGTCAACAATATACCATTTTTTTAGAGTCGAATTTTGGTTTTTTTTGTTTTGTTTATCAATCCCAACTATGGATAACATAATACATCTAAAATATCGACAACCGGCTTTTTTGTTAATTAACAAGGTTATTATGATTAAATTTGGTGGCCTTTCTTATTACAAAGAAACGGAACACCCAATAGGTATTGAGAAATATCAAATTGTTGATCGAACATATGCATCTCATAAAATATTAGATGGTTCATGGGAACTGCATTATACCTAGTTGAAAAATAGCTCAAACTTTAAATTCTTATGTAAAACAACCTTAGAAACATGCCAAATATAGTTGCAATTAGTAAATAGGCATATTTTCTAATAAGCTTTAGACAAAAGATGACTAACTCTACACAGGTAGATAGGCATCTATAGTGGGTCAACAGTGTTAAACCGAAAAAAATGTTTTATGTATTTATTTGCATGCCTTTTTGGATACCTCCAACTCTTATCCTTTTATTCACCTCTATAGCATCATGAAATTAGTTAAGAGATGCCATCTAAACATATGCTAACTAATATAAAGAATGCAAAATCAAGAGTCAGCAAAAGATGTAAACCTCTTTGTGCTGTTCAATTGTTGAAATTAGTTGCGTATCCACTACATTTTGTTCTTTAAACATGTTGCTGCTCTTTCCAAATGTTGTCCAAATTGTATGTATTCAATTTCAAAAAATCTTTCATAATTGAAATACATTCAATTTCAAAAATTCTCTCACGATTAAGATAAGTTTGTCTTGAACGTCTTTGATATAGGCATTGAAATAGTTTGAGTGATTGTTGATAAACATATGACACTTCGTTTTCAAATTATATGTGTTTTCATGACATAGTTAATAGAATGCATTTTTACCCAATCATATATTATCTTATTATCATCTTTTAAGTATGCAGATGGAATAATTATTATCTACTAATACAATAGTGAGTTCAAAGTCAGGCAATATCTTTTGCTATTGTGGGCCAAAGGCCCTATTGAGGATTTCATGAAGTGATCATAATCCTAGCCGCAGGTTTTATGGATGCCTTAATTGTTCGGTGAGAATTTATTGTTATTTGATTAATGAAGTTGAACGTTAAACTTGTGTTTAAGGTATATTTTTAATGAAATCGAATGTTTTAGGTTGGGAGATGCAAGTTTTTCAATTGATTCGATGAAGAATTTACTAAGAGAGCTGTTGAAGTGATTCAAAATTTAAGGAGTGAATTATCAATGATAAATAAAAAGGTTCAAAGAAGCACAACAAAGGAGATTGAAGAACAAATGAATCTTCTAAAAAAGACAATACATTTATTGAGAAAAGAAAAAAAGAAATGAAGTGTATGTTAATGAACATTGTAATAGGATTAGTTATGGTTGTAGTATTTTTTATTTGTAATTATGTTATAAGGATATTGTATTGAACTTTAACAATGTAATGGTTAAATTAATTTCAAGTATATTATGAAAATTTTGATTTTGAATATATAACTAATATACAGTGGGTATGTTATATAACAACTCATAATGAATATGTTGTATATGAATAACAAAATTTGTATACGAATTATGTAATCAAGCAAAAACAATACTACTATAGATACCTAATATACAATAGATATGTTGTATAACAACTTATAATGAATATGTTGTATATGAATTATGTAATGAAGGAAAAACAATACTACCATATATAACTAATATACACTGAATAATTTACTCAATTACATATGTTATCAAATATGGGAAAAAAAGGGCAATGTAAGAGTGAGATTGACATAGAGAGAAAGAGAGAGGTTGTGTAACGAAGCATACTGATTTTGACAATATTTACATTGTCTATAAACAACACAAACATTCGTATGTATATAAAACAAATATTTACATTGTATGTATACAAATAATGGATGTTTGCTTCATTTGTACTTGACTGCATACTATCGGGTTGTGATGATGAAGTCAATGAAGTTCTCCTTCTACTTGCTTCAGCTTGTAAATGTTGTTAAGTAATACTGGGGTGTCCTTTAAATCGTAAACCCCTTGGCTGAAATGATAATTGAAATGTGTGTGGCTCAACATCTCAAAATTTGTTTATATTGGCATCTGCAGGTGTACCAAACTACAAAATGGAAGATAAAATATTACAAACAAACTTTGTAATTATTTAAAGCTAGAATACTGATAAAAAAACATTTCGCTTATAATATTGCTTTGTTAACTCAGTACAACATTATCATCAACCAAATTCCCATACCTTAACTATAGTTATAATGAAAACATCTTTGTCAGTCATTAGTACAAATAATAAGTAATATAAAACCAAAAATTGGTATACATGTGAAGTTGCCTCTGTTCTAACCTGATTAACATAATTATCAACATTAGTAACTACATGTTTATAAAACTTTATTCATATGATTGAAGTAACGTGTACACACCTGTGAAGAAGCCTCATCATGTTGATTTGAGGTATTGTTGTTGCATTTTTTGGAGTTATAATCTTAATGACCACATTTCAGCATTTATGCACTTGCCCTTTCTAACTCAATTTGCTTGGGTTTTTCATCTTCTTCGACTCATCTTGTTGTTTTCTTCTTACAATTTTTAGTCCACCGAGAACAACTCTTTTAGGTGGAGGATGTATCAACTCTGCATCACTTGAAGGCTAGAAAATTTTACTTATAATTAGTTGTTACACATGTTTATAGAAACCCATAAATTGACCCTTACGATAGCACGAATCATCTAATGTCTTAATCCTTTCTCTCGAGTGATGGATTGCACTAATTACATGCTTGTATGGATATCCATATAGGTCGTATGCCTGACAACTTCATATTTGTTGTCTACAGATATGAGAATATGCTTCACATCACCTTTGAAACTTTATAACCACCATCTCCATTCCATACAATTCTCCATTGCATTGCTTCTTTTTGTTCTTCTCCAACTTCTTTATTATATTTGGTGCTATATCATGCTTCCACCCAAGACAAAATGTTTTCTCTCAGCATGTTTCCTTATAACCATTATTTTAATAGTTTTAAGTATGCTAATCACTACCCTATCCCTTGCTAGTAGAATCCACCTATTGAAGGTTTCATTCATCTTGTTGTCAACAATGGGACATTTATTTTGAAAAGATTGATAACATCTGGCCCACCTCTCTTTTGGATACTCAATCAACGTTGCAACACATCTAGGGCTTATTTTGTCAGGCCTGTTTAGTTGTTCATTGAAATCTTGAACATAAGTTGAACAAGTGCAATTCCAAAACTGCTTTATGAGATCCTTTCCCTTCCAATTCATAGACCAATTATGATATATATGTCTAGCACACATTTGGTGATCTGCAACGCACGAAGTGTCCTTAACAGCCTGGACTAAGCTTTACAACAAATACAAAATATATCAGATCATAGTTCATATAATGATTTCAATCCTAAATATGTTTACATACCTTCTGCATATCATATATAACTGAAATTCCTTGTCCATCTTGCAATTCCAAATCAAATGATAACAAATTTATGAACTAAGTCCATGAATATGTGTTTTCCACCTCAACAATTACCCAAGCCAATGGAAACATTCCTTCTTCATCATATCTACCAATTGCACTTATCATTTGCCTTTAGAATTCTATCTTCAAGAAACATCCATTAATCCTAAAAATCGGTCTTAAATGCTTCCATCATCTTTTTATGGCATAAAAACAAATATACAATCTTTTGAACTGCAAGAAAATATAAAGAAGTATTAATATAGTACATAATAAAACATAATGAAGTATACATAAACTTTATAACATAACATACCTATAGCAATGAGCTATTTTGATTTCTTGATAATTGTAACTCAATTGTTGACCTAGGATTGCTTACCTTCAACTCGTGTACCTATCCTTACAACTTCACACATTCAGCAATAGAATATGTTGCTCTCTCTTTCCTCAATCTCCTTTTTGCTCTTCTACACATGCTTGAATTTAACAAAAATATTGAGCTTCTCTTTACATTCTTCCACCATTTTCTTAGTTGTGATACTAGGCTTCCCCAAAATTCTATCCTTGAAGTATCTCATCAAGAATTTTGCAGAAACCAATTTTAGTTTGCTTGTAGTAAAACAAGTGTGATTAGAATTATATATTTTCACCCTGAAACATCTGTCATTCTTATAATATGCAACATACAAAACCTATGGGCATCCATCCACACAAACATACCTAATCCGATTACTCTCACACTTTTTCTACCTAACATTGTTTCCGGTATGCACTCTATAATCGACAATAATATCTTTAGATTCTTTTGCAATCCTATGCTTCATTCCCAACCTCCACTTATGTGCAACCTCTGTAGAATTATCCTTAATAGTTGAGTTGGGTTTACACAAAGCTTCACCTACCTCCTCTCCACTAGGATATTTATCAATGCTAATAGGACTACCACAATATGATGAATCAATTTCAATTGGATGATATTCATCTGGAATGTCAACATAGAAGTTTAATTGAAAATGTGCACTTTGTTCCTCCACATTCTCATTCGTTTGTGCACCTTCTCTCTCCAAATTCTCATCCATTTGTGCACCTTCTCCCTTCAAATTCTCATTCATTTCTACACCTTCTCCCTCTACATTGTCATCTGTTTGTCCATCTTTCCCCTCTATGTTCTCATCATCATCATCAATAGCATTGATAGGTGTGACTACGTGATGAGTTACATATACATCAACAATCCCTTTTATTTTCGTTAGTACACCTTTCATTTGATTCTATAACTTTCAATAACTCCTTAGAGTTTAAACTAGGTTCTCTATAATATGTCTTATCAATTTTATCATACCCTAACTCCATTCCCATCTCATTTATTTGTCTATTACTAACAAAGTCAACATCAACATTGTCAAATGAAGGAATATCCCACCAACATATGTCAATTCAAGCTCTAACATAAAATTTCCACCATGAAAAAGCCTTATACTTCCATATTAAGCCATTGAAACCTATAAATATAAGCATACACACAAGTTAAAATAAAAAAGCAATGCAATGATTATCAAAAACAACATGTTGATTGGCATAAAATATAAAAGCAATGCAATGATTCCATGCAAATTTGGACACTTAAAGACATTAAGGTTGGCTATAAGAGGACCAAATTCAAGTGTTGACTAGACCCTTAATCATATTGATGTTATGAACTCGATTTTTTAGTATCAATATAAAGGCACGTGCTCTAGATAGCCTTAATGATTACTTATATCAAAAGACATTAATACTACTAGAGAAGAAGAAAAAATTGCAATCATTGATTTATTTAATAATAAAAATTTTTCTAGGAAGGTAAATTTCACATTTATATCAAAAGAAATGCAAGACATGTTGTCTTTTTTAAATTAGTGACACTCATAACACTTAATAATTGTACAAAAACTATTATGAAAGTATCATAGGAGCAATAGTAATTGTATAATAAATATGGATTTTGGAAAAACTTTAGTATAGATTTTAGATAATTTTACAATTAACTCGTTTTGCTTTTAGTTTCCCAACCATCTTCACCAAATAAATTAGTTCATAAATCTCTAATTCTCATTCTTGATTAATGTAAAACTTATTAGGCGATTTAATAGAGGTAAAGGGCTAAGTAAGAAGATGTATTGAGGATGAAAGTATCAAATAAATTCAAGCAATACAACAAACAAACAAACAAAACAACATCAAAAGGTTTCACTATCAAATAAATTTCAAGTGTTGACTAGACCCTTACTCATATTGATGTAAAGGGCTAAGTAAAAACATGGGTTAAGAATGAAAGTATCAAATAAATTTAAGCAATAAAACTAATTAATTTTTGTTTTCTTGCCTACCTCATGCAATTTGCTATTGTCCCACATAATTTTTGTTTTATAAGTCAAGTTTGAACTTGCTAGATCAGCTATGTACAAATTATATTTCCTTATATTTAATGGATTTGTACATTATGGCTTTACCTATGAGGAGTCAATAGGATAAGAGGAATCAGAGAACTTGAATGATGTGAATAAAATGAATGAGGATATTCTCAATGGTGGAGCTTGAGGGAAGGGAACCAATATTGGAGTATGATAACAAAAAGTAGAGGTTCCAATGGGTCAAAAGGTAGCTCACCAAATTACTCTCACCAATGTTTGGGGTAATTTGTTTACATAGAGCAACAAGCAAGCTCTAATTGAAACATCAAATAGAAACTGGATAGGGCAATGGTAAATGTTGAATGACTATTTCAGTACTCGGGGAGAAATGTTAAATGTTAAATGACTAGTTAAGCAAAGCTTGTTTTATGTTCTCCAGGTTCTCTAAGAGATATACAAGACCAATAGAAGGAGCATGTGCAGACCACAAAACATCCAAAACACAACAATAAAGTATAAACATTACGGAACCAAATTAAGGACCAGAAAGCAGTCAAATATTTGGGACCACACCCAAACAATAAACTAACGACAACATCCATTATCTAACACACACCAACAATGACCACATATGTAGCCTATAAGAAGGAAGCATCATAAACATACAAAATATCCAATAGACAACAATTCTAAAATCTAACATACCTCAGTTATCTCACCATGCTTCAATGCTGATGACTTCTCTCAATAATTACTGATGACTACATTACGGGAATGGTGCTTCTATTGACCAACTTTACTGCCGATGATCAATAACAATGGATAATGATGGCCAATTGAAAATGATGGAGAACGTTTGAAAACATTGTCATATTCATGAAACAACGCCATATATATGTTTCATGAAATATTAAATTCATATTAACTAGATCTCTGTTAAGTTAATATTTTTTTATTCAACTAATGATTTGATTAAATCTTGTTAGGGTTAACTATCTTACGAAAATAATCAGTAAATTAATTTTCTGCTTAAGTAAAGTTTAAGGTTTAATTAAAGGGTGGGTCCCATACTTAATAATAAAATAACAAAATTTCTTTTATTTAATTAAAATCGGGGTCTCACTTTGCCACGTCAATGTTAACGTGTCATATGACCCCACTATAATAACAAAAATTATTTTAGAAGTGCCACATCAGTGCTGACATGACACTTAATATAGGAGTTTGAATTTTCTATTAGGTTAGGGTTAAAATTTAATGTTTTCTAAATGTTAGAGTTATAATTATTCACTATGGAATGTTAGGGTCAAACTTTTCAAATGGTGAAAAACTTAGGGTCAAAGTGACCCTTTTTCTATAAAAAGTTCTACTGGGAAGTCTTGAAGTTTGCTAGAGAGTGAAATTATAGAAGTAACTAACATCCGAAGCAAATCAATGTCGAAAAGAGGCATAAGACCAACACTAAACTCGTATTTATATGAGAGATTGAGAAGTCAAAATTAGATTGACATTAACGTTAAAAGTGATTTAAGCATTAGACTCGTAAAATTTTAGGACATGCAAAAATAGAATTTCATTATTCTTAAACATTTGTAAAAATAGAATTTTCCTTTCTTTAAACTTTTTGTATTTAACCCTAGTCTACAAATACTTTGATAAAGGTTGTAACAGGTTGAATGTTGGACCTTGAACTTTTCTTGGAAGTTCGAATTATTAAATGAGAAATTGTTGGCATTTATTCATGAGTAAAAATTAGAATTCTTGAATTAGAAATTTATGGAGTTTATTTATGAATATTTTTAGTTACATACGGTTGCATGGATTAAATGGAAGTGTTAGAATTAGGTTAAGGAGTTAGAAGGTATTAGAGTAAATATGGAAGGGTAAGTTTGGAAGATTAGAGTT
>JAOTAY010000006.1:23441201-23483012 GCA_025629805.1 Erythroxylum baracoense | reverse complement strand
GATTATAAATGTGATAATAATAATCTTGAAACACACATATATATTTTTCTATTTCACATATATCACATAATTGTAATCGCATTAAAGCAGTAGTATATCTAGTTATAGTATTAGGATCTTTAACATATTTACCTTCACCATGGAATTCTAATCGAAATATTTCTACTATTCTAGTTATAAAATTATCAGGATCTGAATACACTTCTCGTTTTGTTTCTTCATTAACATTTTGCCAAAATCTTTGAGCACTATTGAATAATGTTTTTTCCATAAATCCTTTCATGGTTTCAAAATCCATTTTATTTACTACAATAGCTATCCTTAAAGCAGTTTTCCATTTATCAATTGCTTCTTCTGTATTAGCAATACAATCTAAATCTAAAAATATTCCAAAAGGATTTAGTGTATCAGCCTTCATTTTTTCAAAAGGAGTATATTTATCAGAAGATCTTGTATATATGAGTCCAGCATATCCTGTTACTGGTTTATTAAAACTTTGACTTTGTTGATATCTAATCTTTGGTTCTGTGCTAGTGCTGGGAATGTCTGTGATATTTGGATTTTCAGTTTTTATTCCTGACGGTTTAATATTAATAAAATTATCATTGTTTAAGTCTAAATTTCCTATCTGGGTTATTAAATTATCTGTCTCAGATATAATATAATTTTCATTTTCAGAATTACTTTCTGAGATCTTGTAATTTTTCTAAATGAATAACAAAAGGATTTTTTCTACTTTCTTTCTCTTTATCGTCTTTGTACGTTATTATCTGTTTATCTTTTTTCTTTGTATCAGTCTGATGATTTATTAGTGATTCTATATCAAGAGTTATTTGTTCACAATATTGTATTATCTTTTGTCCATAATAAATTATTGTTTTTTGAATCTCAATTAATTCTTTATCTATTTTTAAAGAGTCTTCTTGTTCCTTTAATATCTTAAATTCACTATTCATAATGAGTAATTGTCCAACTTAAACGTGTAAGGATAGAATAAAAAGTAATATAACAAAACTTATCTCAATACTTATAATCCAACATGATAAACATATCAATTAAAACAAATATCTGTAATGGCTCTGATACCATTTCTACAGCGGCGGACTTTCACTACTTTCATCCATTGGATCCTCTATTGACTCATAAAGTGGAGCCGGTTCATAACGTATTTCCGTAGCAACATCTTGAGTTATATTTAATATATCTTTTCCTAATAGTGCTTCAAACTGCAAATCTAATAGAGTTTTTGTACCATATCTCGAATTTTTCATAAGTTCAAGTAGCTGTATCTGTTTTACGAGAAAATATAACATGAGTTTATAATCGGGTCGTCTTGCTTCTCTATCTTGATTATTAACTCTCTCAGCTTGATAGTGCAAACTTAATTCATTTATAATATTATCTATGCTATCTTCAGTAGATAAATCTAACCGAACTAAATGTTCTCCGTATGCTTCGACGTCCATATGAAGATATTATAACTTCTTCTACATATACTATGTCAGAATAAAAGAAAAAGGTCCATCACGCTTCCATACCTTTCTTCGTTTTGACCAAAATATTGCCGGGTCGTACCTCAAAGCTTTTACCGAGCGTTTCAGCCCCAACCTATTACTGATAGGTAACTCTTCTGGGGTTCCTTCAGCAATACTTAGCACAACCTAATTTTGTTTCCTACCTTTTATATGCTTAATATTCTTAAGGCAAGAATAAGCATAATTTCAAAAAAAGTCATATGATGACATGCAATCTCACTCACATTCCTTTAGACTACATCATCAATTTATGAGCAAATATCAAATTTTTATGAATAACAAATATCACATACATAATTTTTTAAGGCTTTCATACTACCTAAAAGGAACAATTGATATCCAAAGGAGAGATCTCCATCATGCTTATACACATAGTACATAAAAGCAATGCATGTATGCATCAACATCACTGCGACACCAACTCATATCATTCATATAACATGATACGTTATTTTTGTGGTAAATATGGACATATTAATAGTTTTTTGTTCTAAAAAAAGAATAACAAGTAAACCATTGAAAATATAGGCTAGAAAGAAGAAGGAGACCGACAATTAAAGACTCACGCTCATTTAGGTACCCAAAACACATTAATTATTCTATAGGTCTATAAGAAAAGGAATATTTATAGGTTACTCCTTAATTAACAAAGCATATAGAGTATTTAATAAGAAGACTATTGTTATTGAAAAATCGATGTGTGTTATTGGTGATGATTTTAATACCCATCTTGCCTCCCAAAAAAGGTCTTGAAGATGTTGATATAGGTCTATATAAGGATTTTGAGAAATTAGTCCTTAAAGAAAATAAGAATGATCACCGAGACACCCAATAAAGATTAAATTATTAAAACAAATGAAAGAGATAAAAAGGATGAGAAATCTTCCAATAGATTAGAAGTTTAAGAATAATCATCTTCAAAGTCAAATTATAAAAAATGTTTATCAAAAGGTAATTACAGTTGCCAATATTTAAATATTAAAAATTTAATAAATAAAAAATTAATTATAATTGCAACTATCTAAGAATCACTTACCATACATTAGTCACTCTTTTCTAAAATTCAATCAGTAACTATCTAAGAATCACTTACCATACATTAGTCACTCTTTTTTAAAATTCAATCAGTTTCATTTTTATTTCAATAATTAAAATTTTTTTAGATGTAATTATGAACTTCTCTCCAATCCATTTGTATAAAATAATAAATATTTACATATATAAATGCATTGATAAAATATTTTAGTTAATGTTTAATAATATATTATAATATAGGTAATGTCTCTCATTATGTATATTTGAGAGCATACAATTGAACTCTCAAATATAGCTTTCATTTAGTTATATTATCTTCTATTTTATTATCTATCCACTTTATATTTTATTTTCTCTCTTTTTATCACAATTAATGAAATATTTTAAGACACTAACCCTCACCACTTAAAAGAGGTACGATATTTACTTGAATAATAAATTACATATTATTTTAACTATTAATTTTAAAATTTGATTAATTTGAAATTTTGAAAATGAGAATTTATCTGGAAAAATTAAAAAATATTTATAATTAACAAGTACCAATTCACATCAAAGATAAATAGTAAAGTATAAAAAAGTGAAATATATTAAATGAACAAAATAGTTAAAGCAATAAAATTACCAAATTTGTATACATGAATATTAATTTAATGTAAAATGTAAAAAATGATAAGAGAACTTGTGATAAAAATAAGATCACAAAAGGCATTATACAATTAGTAAAAATTAAATGGTCAGTAGTTTGTATTGATATTTATTGTTATTTCGTTCCCGTGCAAAATTGCTATTCTGTTTTTCAACTTTCCATTGAGGCACACCAAAAAGATAAAAAGGAAAATAGATAATAGCTAAAAAATTGAGGGGTTATTTAGTTCTACTTTTATTTTTCTATTTAGATTTTAGTTTTAGTTTTAGTTTTTATTTTTAGTTTATGTTTTTCTTTTAAGTAAAAATAAAAATTTATTTAGTTGTTAATGTTAATATAATTATATTTTTATTACTAATGATAATTAAATATTAGATAAAACTTAAAGATAATTTTTTAATTAATTAAATTTATTTTAATCTCTTATATGATATTTACCAATAAATTATTGATATAAATTATTTTATTTTATTAAAATAAATATTTATTTTAATTATATTTTAATTATTATATCAAAATTTGAATTTATATATTTTGAAGATATTTTGAATATATTTAAATATATTAATAATTATTAAATTAAGTTAATTTATTTTAATTACAAAAACATAAATAAATTATTAAATAAATTTAAAATTAAATTATTTATAATTTTTATTAATAATTAATATATTAAATAATTACATAGTATATATTTAGTTGATAATATGAATAAAAAATTACTTTTTATGGTTTTAATAACTTTTAAAAACTGAAAGAAACCAAAATAAAAATAAAAACAGAAGCTAAAAACTTAAACAAATAATTTTTTATTAAATTTAAAAATAAATATAGAAAATAAAAAAATAAAAAAAAGTAAATCCTAAACAACATGAGGCTTTGAAAATAGACCCCACGGATTCAGAGAATCATAACATAACTCGTATAATGTTGTGACTTGTGAGGCAGCAGGTCCGAGCCAGAACTCAAGCCCATTTCGATCCAAGTCAAGCTAATTTTTTAATATCAAAATTATATCATTTTACTTATATTTGTTAGGCCCAAATGCCAACTGTACTTGTGAGCAGTCCACGTGCACATAATCACGACATCTCACGGATGGGCTACTCAAGACTAACCGATCAACAGGCTTGACTGGGCCGAGCCCAAATGCCAACCTACCAATATTCACCACATCCGTATGGATGGGCTACTGGTGACTAATCAGTCAACGGGTCAGGCAGGTTGGACTGTGTCCGGACCAAATGCTAACGCTAACTCTACTTGTAAGCAGTCCACATGCAAATAATCACCACATTTGTTCGGATGGGCTACTCAAGACTAAACAGTTGCCGTTTTGATAAATAGTATCAGCAATTAAAGTAGTTAATAAATTAAAATACAAATTCCCTACCTCTGAAAAACCCTAGCTTCCTTATTCTACAAACCCCTCGCCATGGGTACGTCCCTAATTTCCCTTATTTACTTTTCTAATTTCGTTCTCTTCTACTTAGATTGATTGTAATATGTTCATCTGAAGCTCTTTTTTATTTGATTGTGGGACTTCTGTTCTATAACCTTTATCACTCTCTATAATTTTGTTTTTTTTCTTTTGCGGTGATTTCATTTCTTCTTCTTTCTCAGTTTGTTTCGTTGACTGGGATTTATCTACCGGTTTAGGTGGTGATATGGATATTCTCACATCATTAGCTTCTGATGGTTTATTAGATTTGAAGAATTCTAACGATAGTTCCTAGGACTGTATAACTGGATAAGTACTTTGTGGATTGGGTATCTACAGGTTTAGGCGGTGAATGTGAACGCTTTATTAAGATTTCGATGTTGCTTTCTGTGATGCGTGGCTACATTTACCCAATGTTACTGTTAGCTTCTAACTTGCCTTTGCTAGTAGCTATATGTGAATATTCTGATTGACGAGCTTGACTCGTTTAAACGTTCTTACTGATTGTAGATATCGAGGAGGAGATTCGCTCATTACAGCTTGATTCAGCAGGTGGTAACTTATAACCGTTCGACTCAACTGCCTGTGAAAAATTGATTATATTTCGCTGTTTTCTCTGCTCCTTTTTCTTCCCTTTTCCTTCAATTTTTTGGGTTGCCATTATGTTTTCTTTCAACACTGTTTTGTTGAATGCTTAAACTAAATCTTAGCAGAAGAGAATTATGTGGTGGTTAGGTCAGAAGTGGCCAGGCCTGACGAAGGGGAGAATTGGGATAGAATGGAGGAAGGTTTGTAGTCTAGTATACTTCGTGTTTCACTTGTTACCTGGCATGTTTTAATTTGTGTGAAAGTTTACATGGATTTTGTTTACATGTTTTAATTCTTGTTCAAATAATCATTTCTAATAACATTCTTAATTTCAAGTAGCATACTGAAATCAAAGATTTGGGTGCATCCAATTTGTTTATGCATGAAGTAAAAATCAAAATTCAAGTGGATGCTATAGAATCAATTAAATATCTCTCTTGAACAGAATTAAAATTTTTTTGATCCTTCAATAAAATGTAATATAATTATGCATGACATCTATATTTGCTCTTTTGGCATTCTAACATGAGGTGGATTGTGAAACTTTTTTTTTCCCCTTTCAATTGATTCATTTATACTTGAGACTTGTACCACACTAGTTCCATCTGGTATCCTGATTGAGTTAATTGAAGGTCTCTTATTACCTTTAACCATTGTGTGACTAAATACTGGACAGAAGGGCAGACCTTTTCATTAATCTTTTGGTTTGCTTAATTGTTTTACATGCTGATCCTTGCATTCTTGCTTTCCTCTTGAAGTGAACATGAGACAATGTCTATTTTGAAGTATGAATCATTACCTACTTTGTTTTATTTTACTTTTGTGTGGATAAACCTGTAATTATTTTCATGCCTTTTAAGTTTCAAATTGTGGTTGGCTTTATGTTATGCCTAAATATATTTTTATTGTCTTTACTCTCTTTTTTTGCAAAGTGGGGAATTTTTTGAGCCTTTTTGGCTGCAAATATTGCAAAGCAAAGTCATTCATATTTTCTTCATGTTCTAGAAGTTTGTTATTGTTGTGTATTATCCCAATTTGAGCACGTGAAGACTGTTAAGCTTCTATATCGAGTGCTTCATTTCATATGCTTTTCATGGGCTTTTTTCAGAGCCAAAAGACAAACCTGCTTTGCAATCTCGGGAAGAGGAGTTTGATTCTAGAGGTACTCTGAGCATATTCGTTTCTAATTTGTAATCTTTGTGTTACCACCCTAGTTTTTACCCTTATAAGCTGGGTCATTTACTTCTATATCAATGCATCAATTTTTCATGGAAATTTTTCAGAGACAAAAAACGATTCTTCTTTGAAATCTCAGGAAGAGCAGGTTGATTCAAAAGGTATCTGGAAATATTCCATTCTAATTTGAAATGTTTTTGATAAGAATATAGTCTTCAGCTTTGTAAGTTAGGGATTTAATTGCTTTTGTTTTTACTACTGCTCACTCTATCAATTGGCTGCTGATAGTGGAGAAAGACATGACAGTTTTCACTACAGAAGAGGTTGAAGATGTAGATGATCTGGAAGATCGGAAGAAGAGGCACTTGAATGTGGTGTTTATTGGGCATGTTGGTAGGTTGAGCATACTTTATGGTTTAGGCGAAGTTAGCTTGTGCCCTTTTGATTTATGTGTTGTCTTGTCTTATTGTGTAGTGTTCCAAATAACTGGGTCATTTTTTGTGTGTGTTTTTTTGCTTAAGCTCATGAGAAAGGTCAATATTTTGCAAAACATTCTTTGAAATGCTTCCAAAATTACATTAAAAACATTGGTCTTACATATTGGTGCACTTACATTGCTAACATAAGCTTTTCGACATCCTTAGAGCTGCTTGACAGCTGCGCTTGAAGAATAGCACTTCCTAATCTAGGCAAGTTCTTGATTTTTTTTTTTTTTGAAAATTTAGGCAAGTTCTTGAATTTGTTGGTTGTTTGTTATTAGAATTTTTAATATTGGTAGAGTGTAGAGCCCATTAACAAGAATTGGGCTTGGGTCAACCATTACTAAAATGACTAGAACTAGTCATTTGGATAGTTGATCCTTACCATTTATAAACCCTTTAACATTTTAATGTTTAGTCAATATGAGATACTCTAACACTCCTCCTTAAGTGCAACTAGGACTGGATATCCAGTTGTCACTTGAAAAAAACGCAGTGGTAACTGGACCGGACTGTTGGGACTGGACATTCAGACGGACAATTGGGAAATTAATAATCTAGACCAAACATGTTCTGATATCATGTAAAACTTGTTGGATCTGAGAAACCCACTTTCATGGGAGATCTACATCATGGGTTTAGTGATGAAACATACTCATAGGCTTTGATACCACACTTCAACTTAAAACCTTAAAGCATTAGGTTTATGGGTTCTTTCTACTTATATGTCCTTCACTAGTTCCATCTTTTTCCAATGTGGGATTCCCACTTACACTTGACATCTTAAAAATCTCCCCTTTAAGTGTGAACTTCCACATTGGGCTTGGACTCCTTGAGCGAAAGCCTTTTTGCTTAGCAGCTCGAGTATATGGCGTCACCAAGAACCCTTCTACTCTACTAGTCTAGGCTCACCAGGAGTCTCCTTGCTCTTCTTCGTGGGGAAGCAACCACAGGATTCAACTACCATCTCCACACTTGTCACTTGTCGAACCACCAGCAAGTGGTATCAGGAAAACCCACTTTCATAGGAGATCTACTTCATGGGCCTAGTGATGAAACATACTCGCGGGCTTTGATGCTACACTTCAACCCAAAACCTTAAGGCATTAAGTCTATGGGTCCTTTCTACTTATATGTCCGTCACTAGTTCTATCTCTTTCCAATGTGGGATTCCTACTCACACTTGACATTCCAACATTTATGAAAATTAGAAGTGTTTAGGAGGTCAATGATTTTAAATCTTGTTTCTCTTTTTCTTTTTCCTATTTTCAAGAAGTTCAATATGGAGCTAGGGTACTTCCATATGAAAATTTTTTTGGAAGGATATCCTCTACATTTTCAACAGAATGAGTTGGAAGAAGCTTGATTGTAGTTGGAAAAGTAGAAATATACTTAATTTTATGGCAAACCTTGTTGAATAGAACTTGCAACAACAATTTTGTTGTGTTTCGAAGCAGAAATCCCAGTTTATACTAGTCTTATAGAAATTCATTTTAAACTAGGGAAACCCATTCCTAACTGCTTTTTGAAAACTACCTCCTTGAATCTTGATTGTACACTGTTATAAGATTCAGTGGAAAGCAACCTAAACTAAATGGGAAAACATAATGAATTAAATAGGATCCTAGATACCACTGCATCAATCTTTAAGGTTTTTTCTCTGTCTCAGGCAAAATTGTGGGATGCTTTGTTAGTCACTGACACTTTGTTGCTTATGGTTTGATTTTAAATTACTCTCGGGTGCAACATCTCAAATTATTACCCCTGTTAATGTCTAGTCTTTATCAAAATCATTATACTGATTTTATTTTTGTGATATTTTATTTGATCAAGAGTACTTTTGTTTGTGATTTGTAAGCTTGTGTATATTATTATTGTGGCTTCAATTTGTTTGCTATCATTGCTTCATGATCTATGATTCGCCTTTTTGGTCACAGATGCTGGCAAATCCACTGCTGGAGGGCAGATACTTTTCCTTAGTGGGCAAGTTGATGAACGTACAATCCAAAAATATGAGAAAGAAGCTAAGGAAAAAAGTAGAGAAAGCTGGTAAGGAATCCTGTGCAGACACACTTGGAGATATGTTTTAGCTGATCTAAGTGGCAGTTTATTCTTATAAAACTGAGATAAAAATGGCACTATTATATTTATTCATAGCTAAATTTAAGTCTGTTTCCCTGTCTATAGCTAGCCTTGTAAGAATGGCAAGCGTTGGTTGTTTTATGCATTTGGTAGCCTGACACTGATTCTTTGTGCGCAACACTGGTATAGCAAGATTACTAGGCTAGCACTATATTGCATCTCATTTGGAATTTGTCAAAATCTATAATACAATATTGTTTTTCTATAACTTGCCAAGTTTGAGACATAAATCTGGCAGAAACAAAAAGGAAAATGCTCTTAGTAGCCATCCTAAACTCTTTTGTAAATCAAAATTAATATTGCCTTTGAAACAATGCAGTATTTTATAATCTAGATTGTACAAATCAATTTGCTGTAGTGGAAGCTAGGCAGATGATATTATAATAAGCAGTCTCTCTTTCTGTAATCCTTTTATTATCCCCTGTAATATTAATCTGTTAAATAACTAATAACCTGCCTCCTATTTTAGAGTTCTTATTCTGAAGAAGTTAAAAATCAGACTTTTGTTAGATTTATTGTACAACATGATCTCTTATAATCAATGCGTCAAATCTGTGGGTCAATTCATCTACTGTTAAAAGACGGTAGCATAAATAGAATGGATGCCATTTTCAAAACCTAGTATGGTATAGCCTTGAATTTTGTGATGGGGCCCATTGATTGTATGAGATTCTTCTATGTTCAGTTCTCTCGAAGTTTTAGTATTATTAGGTTTGTCATTCGATATTTTGGCGAGAAGTGGTTCACATACAATGCAATGAAAGCCTATACCTTTACCCAAAACCTTGAAACATTAGGTTATGAGTGAATTATTGTATATAAACTACTTTTAATTGTTATTCATAGTTGATATGAGAATTTAACAACTTAACACATTGCTTTCACGCGTAAGAACTAACATTTGGTACATGCACTTTGTAAGACAGATGTCGATGTGTGCCTATAGGGTTAGATATTTGTGGAAGGCCCATCATCAAATCGGTACTAGCTCTAATGCCATATTAAATTTCGTAATTTTCCTATTTTAGAAGAGTGGCAGTATGTATACAAGATGGGAATCAATGTCTCAATCTAAACCTTAAGGTATTGGGTTAGGGGGCCATTCTTTTTTGTAAACCACTTATTTTTTACTCCTAGTTGATGTGAGAAATTTACGCTCTTAGTGCACTTCCTTAGTTGATGTAAGACTTCATCTTTAACTCAAAGCCTTAAGGCATCAGGTTGTGGACCCGTTCTTGTATATAAAGCAATCTTGATTCTTCCTGCTAGTTGATTTGAGAGTAAAAGTCTTAAGTTTTAGTTCATATGGTTGCTATTTTCAGCTTCACCCCCTAAGGGTGGCTTTGATATTGTGTTAAATTTTTGTAACTTTTTGTAACTTACATATTTTTCATATTTGGGTTCATATACAAGGTGAAACTCCATATTCAATTCAAAACTTTTAAGGCTTTAAGTTACAGGCTTGTTCTTGTATATAAATCACTCTTTATCTCCTAATTGATATGAGATTTAACAAGTATGTTTAGTATGCTTTCACTGATATTATTTTTTATTTTCTGTATTGTCATCTTTAATGCTCTAGAATTCTGGTTTTGTGGGAATTATTACTTTTTAGTGCCTATCTGGTGAAATTTTTTATGGACTTCTTTCTGCTCCTCTGTTTGGGGAGTTGATGAGCCTTTGTTATCCAAATTTCAATTGTCCTGATGCAGTTGTAAACAGAGATGTGAGCTAATATTCCTGGGTAACGGCATTACCTTATTAGTTGGGGAAGTATATTATACTGTATTTATCAGGACATGTTTCATCTTTGTCTGATTGCTATGCTTGACTGCTTTTCTGTTCTAGGTACATGGCATATATTATGGACACTAATGAAGAGGAGAGGGTTAAGGTAGTACCTGATTTGCTATGTGAATTGGTTATTTGTGAGGCTGGAGAAACGTAACTTATTTTTTTTGATAAGAGTTATGATGATATTACTTTTAGCCATTTTGACAAGTTATTTTAACTTATAATTGGTGCGTTGGATTCTTGCTGTTGTTCATAGGGAAAAACAGTAGAAGTTGGGAGAGCACGTTTTGAAACAGAGACATCTAGATTCACAATTTTAGATGCACCGGTAAGGCATAAAATTTTTCTCATTTCAATGACATGCATTTTTAGATGTAGAACTCGAGTTTTGGGACACTTGTAATATTTTGCTGAACATTTTGCTGCGGTGTATGTGTGTGTTATGGAGTAAGATTTTTCATGATGTTATGTACACCTTTTTCCTTGACAGTGTTCTCAGATTTTTATTATAGAATGTTCAGCAGTGAGTTGGCTTCCTGTCATCGAGTCAAGTTGAGTTTTGAACGGTTCTTGAGCTGAACTTGAAGTGAAGATCTAGTTTAAAATATTGTTTTTGTGTTTAGTTTATTAGTTATCTGAATGAGTTTGAGTGTTCGTCAATGACTATTCTGAGTAAACACATTTTTTATCATTATTTTTGTTAATTGCTTCTAGACTGTCTTTTAGTTTGAACAAACCATAGTGATGTTCCCTTCTAGATACAATATTAATTGTCAAGTCAGAATAGGTAATTTGATTAGTCAGCTTTTTAGTTTTGTGGTTCATGATGTATGGCATCTTGTTCTTTGCTTGGATGCTCAGGGTCACAAGAGCTATGTTCCAAACATGATCAGTGGAGCATCTCAGGCAGATATTGGCGTACTTGTAAGGCTGTAAAAACTGCTTGTTTCGTTTTAGTCTTAGGTTGCTTCTGGAGTTTTTACTGAATTGTCTGCTCTTCCAATAAGGTAATTTCTGCTCGAAAAGGAGAGTTTGAAACTGGTTATGAGAGAGGTGGGCAAACTCGTGAACATGTGCAGCTTGCGAAAACGTTGGGTGTAACTAAACTGCTTGTTGTTGTGAATAAGATGGATGAACCAACTGTGAACTGGTCAAAACAGAGGTGCTTATTCTGATTTTTCATGCACCTGTTGTTTTTGTTGCTTAATGCAAGACATTTGTGGTGGCTGCTTCTCTTTTGTGATGCATGAACCAGATGCACTCAACTTTGATATCTCCTAAAATCAAGGTCTCTTTTAGGTATGATGAAATTCAATCAAAGTTGATTCCATTCCTAAAGTCATCAGGCTACAATGTTAAAAAAGGTACTTACAACTAGTATCTTGTTGTCTGTTTTAGTATTGTTAAACTTCAGTTTGTTGTCCCATTCTTTGCCGAATTCAGTTCTAACCTTTTATTTGACCATGGAGACTAGAGATGTGATCTAACTTTCCTATTGGAAACTGCTTCAGGGCTAGATTATTAGTTACTAGGAAATCTGGAAAATGTTTTAACATTGATATTTTCTGTATTTTAGAAGCTGCTGCAAAGTGAATTTACCAAATGTCTATTTGTAGATTAATTAGGTTGTAGATTTGATGAGTGGAACTGAATAGGTTGACATTTCATTACTGGGTTACATATTTGCTGGTTCTTTTCCTTTTATTCTCTTTACTATTTGGGCATAGTATTGAAACCTAAATGGTAAATTCAACTTGATTGTTTTTTTTTTTTTTGCTGCACTTGAACCTTTTGCTTTATTGGTCAATAGGCTGTTTATGATAAGTAATTATTAAGTAAAAGGTGTGGACTATTAGAAAGTCTGAATAGTTGTATTTCATCCTTTTTTTTTTCTAATTGCAAATGAAAATTTGAAACAATTTCCATGGAGAGTGGTATTCTTAGTTTAAATGGACTTGCACATGAATTGATATTGTTAGTGAATATATAAAACCAATTAAGTTGGCGTCACACTACAGCTTAAGCTTTTGTGGTGAAACGGTCACTTAACAGATACTATCATTATTAGCTATTTGAGCATTAAAGACATCTTTGAAGTTAACTTATGATTTAATTTGATTGCTATTCTGATTTTAGGATCTATTGCAAGTTGAAACTGCCCAAAATAGTTTGCATAGTTAAATGTAAAACTTCCTATGAATTATTGGATTTCAAGATAAAAATTTCTTCCCCCTTATTTGCAAGCTTTTTCTATTTGCAGATGTCATCTTCCTACCAATATCTGGTCTTCTTGGTTCCAACATTAAGTCCAGAGTGGATAAAAGTGTATGTACATGGTGGGACGGCCCTTGCCTTTTTGAAGCTCTTGATGCAATTGAAGTTCCCCCGCGAGATCCAAAGGGACCTTTTAGGTAAATGTTTATGTTCTTGGGACAATCAATATTTATCGTTTCCTTCCTATTAAGTTTTATTTAAAGTTGGTGTGGGTTGGCTCTGGTATTTGTTCAATGACCATGATTCATAAAATAATCGACAAACTTTGTCATCCATTCCAGTACTCTAACATCAGCTTTTTCCTCTGGTATCAGAAAAGTTATATCAATTCTGTCATTTCTTAGTAGACATAGTTGATTTTATCTTTTATTTTCTTATTGAGGACAAACATTAGGGTAGGGGAGGGAATTGCACAAATGACCTTTAAGCAGATTCTTAAATGAATGTTATAGAGAAAGATGATTATATTTGTCTAGACCATATTTATGAATCTGATGGTGTTTGTTGTTTCCTCAAACTTTAAGTGAGGTTTTGATGAGCTTATGCTATCCCTGAAGTTGTGAGCTCTAGAGATTTTAAGCTAACATGTTATAGTATCTCTTCTGAAGGAGCATGGAGTGGAAACTTAATTTTGTGCATAAAATCTGATACCATGTTTTGATCTCTAGCTTGACTGATTATTCTTGACTGGTTTTAGCTTTCATGACTTATTGTTGAGCTATATTGTTAAAAATTGTAGGATGCCTATCATTGACAAATTTAAAGATATGGGAACAGTTGTTATGGGCAAAGTAGAATCTGGGAGTGTGACCGAGGGTGATTCATTGCTGGTCATGCCAAATAAGGTGAGTGAGATCTGATTGTAACTATCTGCACATTTCTTGCCACCCCACTGCACTCCTACTCTGCCTTTTCATTTTCTGGTTACCAGGTTCTAAATGTGATATTATCATTTGCAGACTCAGGTTAAAGTTATTGCTGTCTATGTAGATGAAAACAAGGTTAGACGTGCAGGACCTGGAGAGAATTTACGAATTAAATTATCCGGGATCGATGATGAGGATATATTGGCTGGTTTTGTTTTGTCAAGTGTTGGTGAGTTGAAAGTCTTTTCTTTGAAGTCCTTGATGATTTACAAATTTATGTTTGATTGGTTGAATTGCCATGTCAAAGTTTTGGTGAGTTGAAAGTCTTGTCTTTGAAGTCCTTGATGATTTACAAATTTATATTTGATTGGTTGAATTGCAAGATTTTTGCTTCAACTAGATATTCTTTACTTTTCTGAAGGTCATTTTGTGGGGACCTTTATGTCTTTTCCTTTCACAAGATTAATTTACCTTATTTCTTGTTTTGTGTAGCAAAGCCAATAGCCGCAGTTACTGAGTTCGTTGCGCAGTTACAGATACTCGAGCTTCTAGATAATGTATGCTTGTGTCAATATTTTGGCCTACTTCCAGACTTTTTATAGCATGCTTTTCTCGCGTACTGTTTGATTTAACATATGATCTGTCTCAAGTACATATCATCTTTGGTTCCACTTCAGGCAATTTTTACTGCTGGCTACAAGGCTGTCTTGCACCTTCATTCTGTAGTTGAGGAATGTGAAATTCTTGAGCTGCTACAGCAAATTGATCTAAAGATGAAGAAACCTATGAAAAAGAAGGTTCTTTTTGTGAAAAATGGCGCTGTGGTTGTCTGTCGCATTCAGGTACTGAGGCAAACTTCACATTTTGATGCTTAAGAATTTGATAATTTAGTTTGTCCCAAGTCAATTTCCCTGAAAGTTGGTTCTGTATTTATCAAATCAGGTTTCCATTTCACAAGATTCGACTTGAACTTAGTTGTTTATATTGCTATACTTTTTATTACGTGCTACCAGGTAAATAGCTTAATATGCATTGAGAAGTTCCAAGATTTTCCTCAACTTGGAAGGTTCACTCTTCGCACTGAAGGTGAGCAGATGGATGCTGTTTTATTGTGATGCATGTTTTATTCATGTTGTTGCTTGTACCATAACACTGCGTATTACAGGTAAAACAGTTGCTGTGGGCAAAGTCACCGAGCTACCTTTGTCAGGATCAAGTTAACTAACATTTTTTCCATTGGGGGTGAGTATGTCTTTACTAGTTTTTTCTTTTCTTTTCTTATACTAGGTTTTTTTTCTTTTCTTATGACCTGCCTTTCTTCTTAGGTGCTGCTAACAATGTTTTCCTACCCTGATATATCAAGTACCTAAGCTGTTTTTACGGCTGGAAGGCGTTCTGTCTGTAATAGAGGATGTTTGGAGCGTATATTGTACTCAACCTTAAATATAGATTAGAGCACACTTATTTCGATTTGTAATTTTTTTTTTTAAGCTCTATTGTTAGTTGGTTAAAATGATTTTTAAGTATGCATGGAAAATTAACATTCTAACATATCTTGATGAATAGTATCAGTTTGTAGAGGGTAAATGTAATATATGATCAATTTGCAAGCTAGAACTGTTTGTTCTTTTCCGATTGAAATATTTGATTAAAGATGTTACTGTTGTAGACTGTATGGTTTCAGCTTTGAAAATTTATCGTGGAAAACTAAACATTGAAATGGCCTTAGGACTTGCAACTGATTAAGTGTTTTCGAATAACAGACGAAGAGATATGGTGTAGTTTGTTGGACTTGTTTTGAAAAACGCCGCTATTGTGAATGCATAAATAGGGGAGTTGCCAATCTTTTCTTATCGTACTTGTGGATTTGCCAGTTTCTCATGAATGGTTGAACTAGGATTTGTTGAAATACCTAATTTGCTTGGCCTATCTTTGAGTAATCGAATTTCATTTCATTGTCAAGTGGAAATGAAATTATTTTTCTTATCGTACTTGTGGATTTGCCACGCTTGGGTGTGGGATTTTTTTCCCGTGGAAATGAAATTATTTTTCCCTTTCTATTGTTTTGGGGGTTCTGATGACATTTAATTCATGCAGGTGTGAGGCAAATCCAGTGGCAATGCTCCCCCAAGTCGTTCGAAGGCATGGAGCCCTTGTGTAGTGCCTTTAAATGTTGAGAAGGCAGGGTTAAAAGTTCCGCGTTTGCAAGTCCGGCTTTCACGGAGTATTTTATATGCTTAGATGTCTGAATGCAAAGAATGGCCCTGATTCACCATCGTTTCGAATTTTAATGAATATCTTCTTTAGTCGTGTGCTTCTGACCTAAAAGTAAAAAAATATAAATTTTTATTCCCTGGCAAATAGAAATATTTACGTCATACAGTATGACCTTCGCCTCTATATAACTTTTTGCCGCAATGATGGCTTTTTATATTGAAACGGTCATTTTCTTTTGGTGATTTTTCTACGTGGCTAAATTTTGTAATTGGTTTGATGCTACTCAGCATACCGTGGTAGTTTTTACAAAGGCTTTTTAAGTACCAAATTTATACCGCAAGTTGTACTTACTCTTTTGCAGGCAGGACAATTTCAATTAGATTCGTTTTAACTAAGATTTAGTGATTGTTGATAAATTAACTTGTTTTCGAATTTAATTCTCACATTCTTGAAGATTAATGAGAAAGTATTAAACTAATAAAGAACAATAGCTCTCTCAATTTGCCGTGAAGAAACTTGACTAGTTAGATCATATTTTATTCTAATAAGATTATATCACATTATTGAGTAAGATGATATCGTCATCTAAATAGGATTTTATTTGATAGAATTTATTTACATTACAATTTACAAGATAAGAGATTATATTTATCTAGGATTGATATATCCATATCTATGAAGATTTTCTCTGTTTTCAGATGATCCTTTCATATGATTTTTATATTTTAGAGTTGATGTTTATCAGCTGTGATTTTATTTGCCACATTATCGAAGATCTTCTCACAATTTTTATCCGTTGATGATGAGTTATTTAGGTCCAAAGCCTTTCACAACATACTGGTCTAGTTAAATGCTTACTCATGTCAAATCCATTAGTCATGATCTATTCATTTGAGCATATATTAAGAACCTAGCCTTAGCCAAGTAGGTTCGTATAGGGTTTGAAACTTTAAGAAAACTCACATCATGTTTGATTTAACCTGCTAGTTACCTCGGGCTTTTGCATGCTAGTGTCAGATGTATGATCCAGCTAACCTTCAACCTAAGGCCTATTTTTAGCTAGCTATAGAATGCTTTCATGTGCTAAGGGGCTAACAAATAACCCTCACTAAACGAATTCGACGCTCTGTCGAACTAGTCTGAAGGTAGACGTTCACTTGATCCTCGAACTGCCACAAGGTAGTATCTTTCTCCCATGTAGCTTTTGTGATTGGCTTTCCTTTCCACTAGATTAAGAATTTGACCATTCGATTCTTTTTATATTGCCCCATTGTTCGATGATCCAAGATCTTCTCCACTTGAGCTTTGAACTGTTTTCTCACAACTGGTGGACCTCGTTTCATTTGACTCCTATTCTGATTTGATACGTCCTCAAAGTAAGGTTTGAAAAAACTAATGTGAAAAGTATGGTGTATATTCAATCTCTCGGACAACTTCAACCTGTATGCAATATTCCCCACTTTACTTAGCACTTCAAATGATCTGTACTTCGACACCAATCCACGGTGTACTTGCTTACTTAATATCTTCTTCCAAGTCTATGGGGTAAGTTTCAACAATGCCTTAGCTCCCATGTTGAACTCTAATGGTCTCCTTTGTAAGTCCACTTACTTTTTCATCTGTCGAGAAGCTTTTTGAAAACTATCCCTCATCTCATCCAATAAGTCTTGTTTCTCTATTGCGAACTTGTACATCATAGGACACTTGTTACCTGTCTTTTATTGTGCAATCTTGAGTAGAGTGAGAGGTTGTTGTCCTAAGATTATCTCAGAGAGACTCTTCTCTGTAGTAGAAGATCTGTGCAAGTTATAACAAAATTGTGCAACATCAAGAAAACTTAATTAGTTACGTTGATTTGCATTTACTTAATGCCTTAAATACTTCTCCATTAGATCATTGATCCTCTTTGTTTGGCCATCTGTTTGTTGGTGATTTACTATTAAAAATTTCAAATCACATCCATCATATTAAAATGGGACGTTTATAATTGACCTGTAAATCTGGCATCTCGGTCACTCTCAATATCCGTAAGGACTATGATTTATTTCAACATGTTCTTATAGAGTAACTTTGTTGCAACATCCGAGGGACACGTTACTGATGCTATCACAAAGATTGCATTTTAGAGAATCGATCTACAATCACCACGATTGTAGCCATGTTGTCCACCTTTGGACACCCACCAATGAAATCCATTGAAATTGACGTCTACGATCTTTTGAGAATGGATAGGGGTTGTAGCAAACTAGCTTCCTTCTTCCTTTTGGGTTTGTCCAACTGACACATAAGGTATGTCTTGATATACAACTGAATGTCATTCTCCATCTTTGGCCAATAGTAGGAACGAGCTAGGAGTGCCATTATCCTTTGAACTTTGGAGTGACCAACCCACTGTGAGTCATGCATCTCGTTCAATATCCATTTCTGCAAGCCATCAAAACTTAACACGTACATTTAAATACTTTTTGTTACCAATATCCCATTATCATCAAGCCAAAACCTGCACTCAATACCTTCCTTGACTTGTGAGATTAGCTTACAGTACGAATTGTCCAATGGAGCTATAACTTTTATTTGCTCTAATATGTTAGACTCCACCTTGGTAATGAAATATAGCGCCATGAAAACCTCCTTCTGACTCAAGCCGTCAGCAACGTTATTATGTCTTCCTAGTTTATGCTCCCATATAAAGTCATATCCAGTTAAAAAACTCTAGCCATCGAGCTTGCTTCGCGGGCAACTTCTTTTGGGTCTTGAGAAATGTGTTGGCAACATTGTCAGTACAAACGACGAACCTAGTCCCGAACAAATATACTAGCCATTTCTCAAGGCAATGACCTATTGCATGCATCTCCTTCTCATGTGTCGAGTACTGTTGCTTCAAACTGTTAAACTTTAGACTCCCAAATGCTACGGGATGATCCTCCTATACTAGGACTCCACCAGTGACTTTATTTGATGCATCTATATGTACCTCAAATAGAAGATCAAAACCCAGGCAGCTTCAACATAGGTTTGGTTGAGATAGCAACTTTAAATACCTCAAATGCCTCCTCAAATACATCCGACCAGCAATATTCTCACTTTTTCTTTAGCAATTCCATCGATGGCACTGCTTTCTTTCAGTATCCCACTATAAACCGCTTATATTAGTTAGACAGCCTGAGAAAACTCTATAACTCTTGTACTGTCATAGGAATCTGCCACTTAACTATTTCCTTCACTTTCTTCAAATCCATCCTGACCTAATCCTTGCTCATCAAGTGACCCAAGAATCTGATCTCCGACTATGCAAACTCATAATTCTCCATCTTCACGTAGAGCTTGTGTTGCCTTAATCACTCGAACACTTTCCTAAAATGTTCCTTACGTTCTGCCATATCAGTGCTGTACACTATGACATCGTTGAGATACCCCACAACGAACTTGTCAAGGAAGTCATATAACTTGTTGTTCATTAGGTTTCAAAATGTTACAGGAGCATTAGTTAATCCAAATGGCATGACTAAGAATTCGTATGATCCATATTGAGTCACGAACATTTTGTTTTGCTTATCCCCCTCGATTATTTGTACTTGCCAACACCCACTCTGAAGATCAAGTTTCGTGAAAACCTTAGCCCTTGACAATCTATCTATTAAATCTTCAACTAAGTGAACATGATACTTGTTTTTGATTGTTACCTTGTTCAAGGCTCGATAGTTTACGCACATCTAAAGTGTTCTATCTTACTTCTTCTAGAACAACATTGGGGCACCGTATAGGGCTTTGGAAGCTTGGACTAACCCTACCTCCAACAATTCACCAAGTTATTTTTGAAGTTCCCTCAACTCCAACAGGGACATCCTGTATGGGACATGTGCAGGTGGGATTGCTCTAAGAGCCAACTTCATCCTGTGATCAATCTCTCGACTAGGGGGAAGAGTAGTAGGCAAAATTTTTGACATCACATCTTGAAACTCCCTTAATAAACTTGGAACCACACCAGAGATTTCCATCATATAGTCTTTATCAATCTCCTATATGGTAGCAAGATATGTCTCTATACCTTTCTTTAACCCTTTCTCGGCCAACATATGTGATGGTTTTATTTTTTTTTTAATTTTTGACACCTTAAACCCCAACTTACGCACCATCTTTTTTGCAACAGAAGAGTGTGTCACACCCATATCCAAAATTGTGGTTACCTTATTCCCATTGAGTTGTATTATATTGTACATTTGCTTGTCAAAAGGATTGGATTCACCTTTAACTGCATTCAAAAAGGCAATTAGATTTATTGTGGCTTTCGAATCTTCTTCTTCTTCAATAATCAAGGTGTTTATCTTCTCTTTCATTGGACATTATCTTGCAAAATGTAGACCACTGCATAAGTAACAAGTAAGTTTGCCTTTTTTGACGTCTCCCCACTCCTGAAGCCACCATTTTTTTTACTTTTCCCCTTAAAATCTCCTTTATTAGAGTCTTTCTTCCTTTTCCCCTTATTTTTCCCCTGTTGGGATTAGCCTTTGCCCTTGGAAGAAGTAGAGGAGCTTGCTTTAGTTTCCTTTGACACTAAAAAATTTACTAAGGCATCAATAGCTATGATTGCGCCAACCACATCCTTCACATTTGCTTCCACAACTACATTTGTGCCCATGGTTGTAATCGGAAAAAAGGTTGAAGAGTTTTTCCTTATCTAACATATTATCAATATCCAACAATAGAGAGCTAAACTTTTTAACTTAGTTTCTTACTAATCAATATTGTTTTAAATTCTTCAAGGAATCCTTCACAAGCCAAGAAGTATTTATTGAATATAATTGATCCTTTAACTCCTTCTTCATCTTATCCCATGTATCAATGGGAACTCTACCCACACTGGTTTCTGCAGAGGTCCTCATTCTCCACCAAAACTTGGCATCTCTATCGAAGTACATAGTCATCATATTGACCTTTTCAACATTAGGTACCTTAGTAGCCACAAAGTATTGCTGCAGATCCTATAGAAAGTTCACGTGCTCCTTCGTGTTTCGCACACTTTTGAAAACCTTGGGTTCACGCACCTTCACCAAGATGCTCTCAACATATTCAACATCCTGTGTTACAATAGAACGCCTTAGGATCGTCATCTTGAACCTATTCTCTTCTAGTTCCCTCATCAAATTTGTTATTGATGTTGCAATTATTGGTTCTACTCCTCCAACATCTTGAACTAAGTATTATAGGAAATGACCTCTTCCTCACCTTTAGGAATTGACCTATGAGTGCATCCACTCTATTGACATGCTATATTAAATTGCTGCCTCCTACCATATGGAAGTGTGACTCTAATACCAGTTGTTACAAAATTTTTCTAAGCACCAAACTTATACTGCAAGTTATGCCTACTCCTTTGCATGATAATCTCCATCAAAGTTTCTTGAATTGAGTGTTTGAATAGAGTTTGGATTGGTATTTTTTCTGTTCATTCCATTTGTGATTAATCAGATTACATATTGATTTTCTCTTACGTAACTTAACCTACATACTTTTGGGTGAGTTATCTTTACTTGATATTAATATCCATTCAAAATCTCTAGCCATATGATGTGGAGCATTAGCTAAATGATCATATTATATCACTTCATCGTCTTGCACCTAGTTATATAAAATCATGTAAAACTTTAGATTTTTGACATTTATCACTACTTAACTTCTTACACTATGTTATGAAAACACTAGAATTGTGCTTTGTTAGGTTTAAGCTTTATCTTTTTTTAATTATTATAGATTATGCATTATAAGTCAAAGAATAAATGTAAGTTCGTTGACTATGTTAAATTAAAAATTTTTCTATTTTTGTGGGTTAATGGTTATCATGTAGACTTTATGGATATAGAGAAATCTTGGAAGATGCTTTATTTCTTGTGCGTGATGTAGGGTGCTTTTATGGTTTTGTGAGTTCTCTAGCTTTTTAATCTTGATAATTTTGTTAGCTTGTTTCATTACTGTTTAATTTCAGCATCAAAGTTGTTAGTTTTTGAGTGGATTGATCCTTCAATATGAGAAATAGCTTTAGTCATCATCCATAATCTATTGAAGAATATAAATAACTTAGAAGAAAATAAATGTTGAATTGAAAATAAAAACTATGAGTATTGTATTGTTAGTGTTGTTATTATGGATATATGTGTATAAGGAATGGTGAAATTAAAGACAAAGGTGAGACTTTTCATATGTTATCCATAAAGACTCTTTTCATATGTTATCCATAGTTTTGTCTATGTTTAAGGTTTCTTAATGATAAATCAATCTCATTAAATTAACTTTCTCTTATACGATTATATAAGTTCATGGTCCCATATAAGAGATTTGAGTATGTGAATTTATTTGAAATATGTGTAATTATGATGTATACTAAAATGACATGATGTATGCTAAAATGACATGATGATATACATATATAGTTTTACATTTTATATTATGCCCCGCACCAACCCATGCTTAGCTATTTAATAGTTGTAATATTTAGAAAAGCATGTTCTATTTATATATGTGTATGTGATACCTAGAATCATTGGCCAAGAATGATTGATACCTACCAATTTGTTTAAAGTAAAAAGTTCCCAAAAAACTTCTATCTTTGTAAGCAAAAACTTAAGACTCCATATATATATATATTCCCTGAAGCCTTTGATCTTATCCTCTCTATTCTTGCTTTTGCATCATCCTAACAAAAATAGCAATAAATAATCATAGTTATCCCAATGCTCAAAATTAATTTAAAACCTATAAATCTTTGTCATTGATCAATAACTGTAACATTTATTTAAGTTATGATTTGTCTTTTCATTAGTAGTTAAGGTTTGGCCTCGATTTCTCAACAATGTTATCATAAATATCTTTTAATCTATAACTTGATTAAAGCTATTTGATTATTAGTATATGGATTTTGTAATTCAATATAAAATTATTGCAAACCCTAATTACTAAATTGAATTATATTTAAAATTTAAGAAATCAAAATTTTGTAAGTTTAAAAATTGGATTAATTTCTAAAAAATTTAGAATAATATGGGTAGTGAAACTCTTTAAAAATTCATTAAGAATAATTTGAATATGTTCATGAAATATGGAAATTTTAAAAATCTCTTCTACAAACCATAATTTTGTAGGAAAAAATTAGATGTGATTCGTTTTCTTTGGTAAACCAGCCCCGTCACTATCCCTAAAACTACCAATCATGCTTGTGTCTTAAAACTATGAAACCCCTACAACACTTGTTTTGGCATGCTTAAGGGCCTAAGGTTGTGAATGGGAGCTTGTGATAATGGGATATTATTGAAGTTATATGATCATGGTGGTAATTGTATGGCGAGGTGTTGAGTTGTTGCTTGATTTTCATGCTTCTAGTTTGTTGAGATAGAAAATAATGTTGGTGATGGAGTTACAGACTATAAGAGGCTTGATTGAAGTTGGCTTTTATGATGGCTATTGAAGTAGCAGATGCATAAAGAAGACAATTGTGACTAAGCAAGACTGGCAACTATAGGAGTTAGTCGGAGAAGGAAGAAACTACTAGTGACAAAGAATGCTTTAAGACACAATAATAAGAGGTGGAGAAGCTGGACAAAATGATTGGCAAAAGGCATCTATTGTTGGCATCTTGAAGATATCATGAAAGGGGGTAGGTGGCTGCAACTTGAAGAAAGCAACGATTGCCATATCTCACCACCTTCTCTTGTTAGTGAAGCTACTAAAGTTAAAGATAGGTGAAACTAACTAAAGTTGAAGGAGGCAATAGATGAAAAAAAAGGGGCTGGAGATTTTCCCCCCCTAAGATTTGAGATGTTATGGTTTCATGTTTTGTGAAGTTATGGTTTCCTAACTTGAATAAGGGTGGTGTTTGATAGTTGGGTTATATTTTTATTGAATAAAAGTAATTCATCAAATGAAATAAATGGAAATACAAATCGGATCAGAAGGGCAACATAAAGCAGCTAAGAGATGAACTCCAGGTCAAACACTATTGGGATTAGCCATTACAAGGCAAAGATTGATCAAATGGTATCAAATAGGAAAATGAATTGTCGTGCTCAAATTGTCATTAGAAGAGTTCAGGAGATTTTCTATTCCATAAGAATTTTGTTGCTAAATTTGTGTTTGTCTTTATATAACTGAAAATGCATTATGATGTTTGTTGATAGTGCTCCTAAAAAGGTCCTATGGAGAATTGGTAACATATTTGAAAGTTGTGATATTCCTTTTATTCCAAATACCAGCAACTATGTATACAATAGCCATGAAAAATAAACATCTATTTCCTTTATGCTTATGCTTGATTTGAGTGCTCCATACTGTGATATCAGCCAAACAATTGGAGGGTCTATTATACCATAATGTTCCATTAAGGATTTCCATATTTTATTTGAATAGGGGTAAGAGAAGAACAAATGGTTACGAGATTCATCTTGAGCTTTGCACAAGGAACGCCAATTTAGGATTTGCAAATATTTACCAATCCTATCCATATTAGCCAACTTTAGTTTGAATGCTTACTATAAAGTATGTGAATGTTTGGGGTTATCATTCTTACTGATCGTGTCGTTCGAGCTTTTAAAAGTTATAAGCCCTCAAATACTGCAAGCGCACAGGTCATAACTATATTATAAGAGGTTTTGATCTCATGAGGAGGGGGATTAATCTAATCCTAAAATCTAAAGCCAATAATATATAAAACTCAAAATAAACAATGCAAAAGAAAGTAATCACTAGAATTGAAATCCACCACCTAAAATCAGAAATTAAACATGAAGGAATAAACAATTGAGCAATAAGCACTCACAATGGAAATCAACCAAAGAGTTAACCAAGTTATGAGAAAAGGGATTTTAATTATCATTAATGCTAAACTAGTCGATTATGTGTCAATGGAGTGTCGGTTCTAGATTGTCCTAAGGCTGATCACTCTCGCTCGAGTTATAACCATTAGACCTTAAATTGTAAATCCTTAATCAGATTATAGAATTTGCAATCTCTCAATTAACAAATTATCCAAAACCTAATTAGATCTCAAGCACTCTAATAAATTATTAAAACATCACACGGGATCTCTCTCTGCACATTTACTAATATAATTTATCACAGTTTCTCTTAAATCACCTAACTCTCATTAATCTAATTTAATCATATTTTTTTCAGTTCACCTTCTCAGTTTATTACCAAATTATACAGAAATGTAATCAAATCACGACACTCATCCAATAAACACAATCGACTAGATTATCATTAAATCAAAATAAAATCCCAAAGAAGAGTTAGAACATCATCATCATTCTACTATCTATCATCATACCATCCATCCTAACTTTATACATGAATAAAATTGAAACGAAAAGGAAATAGACACTTAGAATGGACGATCTTGGAAGGCAATAACGTTAGAAACCTCATGATCTAGGAAGCATGTCGAGACCACTTCTTCTTCCTCTTCCTTTTCCTCTTCTCTTCGTCTTCCTGTTTCTCTCTTTAGGGTTTTCAATAGTGGTTGCACAAAAGCTCTCTTTTCTTTACCTCTTTATGTTCTTTTTATACTCTTTTATGTTTTGGGTAACCCTATAATTTTTTCGAGGTCCAAAAAGTTCAAAAAATTCTACGAAACATGAAGTTCGTGAACATCTGCTTGACGTAGGCCACGATTATGGCTCACATCTGAGCCTTCTGTCATGATTGTGGGCCATTCCCTGATCTTCTGTCACGATTGTGGCATGCAAGTCACGATAGTGGGCCAAACCTGGAGCTTTTTCCTCTAAAACTCCTTCGCTTTTTGATATTGACCTTGAAACACTAACAAACATATCAAGGTGATCTCAAAAATATAATATTTAAGCTCAGAGACTTGTACTAACCCATAAAACAGTTAAAACACAAATGAATCACAAACTAACACAATTTTAACTTAAACACATACCAAGTGATTGAATTAACGGCTAAACACATATCAAAATATGCCCTAAAACATGATGCAATTTACACTTATCACTTACACCATACCATATGATGCTAAGGAACTTGGGGGTGCTTTATTATATAGACAAGTCTAGTTGAACGTGTAAAGAAATAACCAGAATGTTCTAGGTTCCATAAGATTTTTTTTGCTTACCCTGCTAGTCAGAAATTAGTTATTGACTAAATTAGAGAGGTGGTGTAGTTTCCATTATGAGATTAATTCAGAATTGTTAGCTTGTGAGCTACATTTACACTTCCATCTATATGATTTTTGAAGAATTGAAGATCAGGAACTGAATGGAAAGGCTCTTGATTGAACCAAGGATCAGTCAAGAAGATAAAAGCTTTCCAAATGCCTATTTGATAGTTGCATTGAGGCTTGAGTTTTTCTCTAGCCTTTCTAATGTGCTTCACTAAAGCTGATTCATTCTTAGGGATATGGAAGTCCTATATGGACTTATCTTTGATATAGAAGGAATTAATCCATTTTACCCATTAGGATTGTTTATCTTGGATCAATCTCCAAACCTTCTTAGCAATTATGGATAGATTCATCAACCTGGAATTCATGATACCAAGGCCCCTTTGCTTATAAGGTAAGCAAGTTTATGCCTATTTAGCTTTTCCTCCCTTAAAGTCTAGTCTATATCCAAAACAAAGAAGGTCTCTAAAAATTCTATCAATTCTCTTGGTAATATATTTGGGAGTGACTAACTGGGATCCCTAATGAAGTGCTATAGAAGAAAGAACTGAGTTAATGAATTATGATCTACCAACAATAAAGAGTTCCCTATGACTCCAGTAACTGAATCTGTTGGTAATTCTATATATTATGAATTTGTAGTCATTGAAGGAGGGATTCACTGATGATATAGGTATTTTAGATATAATATAGATAGCTACTGAATCTTGAAACCATAAATAGAAGCAAGAGTAGAAGCTATGCTAGAAGAACCTTTGAAAATGTAGTGAGCACTTTTGTTGTAGTTGATAGAAAGACTTGACAAGTTAGTGAAAAGATGAAGGGTGATTTTAAGATATGTGACAAAACTTACAATCAACCTTGGAGAATAACAAAATATCATCAACAAAGCACAAACTAATAATGTTTAGCTGTTTGCATTTATCATGAAACTTTAACTTGGGATCTCTATCCACCATTTTAATTAGCAGTTTGTTGAGAACCTCCATAGCAAGTGAGAAGAGATAAGGGGATAGGGGGTCACCTTATTTGATTCCCTTTTCCCCTTTAATAATCTAATTTAGGAACTCCATTTATTAAGATCTTGAATGAAACTATGTTGATGCGTTAGTATATCTAAGTGATGAAAGCTATTGGATATCTGTATGTATGAAGAACATTGATGATGAAGGTCCAATCCAGTATATCATATGCTTTCTGAAAGTCTACTTTCAAAGCACAATTCTTGTGACCTTTTTTCCTGGTGTAATGCTTAAAAAGGTTTTGCACAATTGAAATGTTATCTTCTATGGATCTTCCAGGAATGTAGGCTCCTTGATTATAGCCTATATAGTTTGGGATGATAACTTTCAATCTAAGTGATAAAACTTTATAGAAGACTTAGTGTTGCAACAAGCAATAAGGTGATAATCTCCAAAGCTAATTGAATTGTTACCTTTAGGGATTAATGTGATTAGAATGCTATTAATTCCTTTTAATAGCTTGCCTCTATTGAAGAACTCCATCAAAACATCCACTAACATCTTGTTAGTGATATGCCATGCTTTAAAGAAAAAATTGGTATTGAAACCATCAGGGCTAGGGGCATTCTTGAGGTGTAGGGATTTAAAAGCTTGATTGATCTCCTACATGGTGATTGGAGCTAAAAGAGTGTTGAACTCCTAATTAGAAATATGATCTTGAGTTATTTCTTTGATGAGCCTAGATGAAGATTTAGCAATGGGTGCTGAAACCAAAGAGATTGGTAAAGTGTTCTTCACTAGCCTTAATAATTAGAACTTATGAGTCCAACATGGATCCTAAATTATCAAATGGAGTGGATTTTGTTGGAAGTATTCCTAGAGGAGATGGACTTATGGAAGAAAGTGGGATTTTGATCTCTATATTGGAGCCAATCAACCCTTGATCTTTTCTTCAAAAGGGAATTATGGAACTTCAAGGCATGAGAATAGTTTCTTAAAGCTTGTTTCTCCCTGATCAATAAGTGAGTTAGAGGAAGGATTTCTATAGATAGTTAATTGAGTAGTGTCTAGCACTTTTGTCAAGGCATGAGAATAGTTTCTTAAAGCTTGTTTCTCCCTAATCAATAAGTGAGTTAGAGGAAGGATTTCTATAGATAGCTAATTGAGTAATGTCTAGCACTTTTGTTGCAGTAGAGATAAAGATGATAAATATTCCCAATGTTCTAGTTATGGAGCAACTTGATCTCATTCCTTATGGATTGGAGTTTCCTTATGAGGATGAACTTTTTGAAACTAGAAAAAGGAGCATTAGAACCCCTCTCTACCACTTTAAAGAAGCCTATACAACAAATAATAAAGTTGATAAATCTGAAAGGACAACGTGAGGAATTGGGCCATCTGAGGATAGTTATAATGGGAGAGGGATCAGAGAGTTTGGAATTGGGAAAAAGAGAAAAGGAGTGGGAAAATTTCTGCATCCAGTCTAAATTAGCTAGGTGATCACAGGTTTATATATGATAAGTTTTAATATTTTTAACTTCGATAATACTGCAAGCGCATAAGTTGTTCGCGTAGTACCTAAGGTATCGATCCCACGAGGAGGGTCAATCTAATCCTAAAATCTAAGGTCAGAAAGTATTAAACATATATTTGACAGAGAATAAATTTAAACACGAGAACTAAATAAATCAAATAAACCAAATGAAATAAGAAAACAATAATTGACGATTAACACTTAACGAAAACAACCACGACAACGAGTAACAATTTCAATTTAAAAAATGAATAACAATTAATGGAAATTGATTGATTTGTTGAACAATGATAGCATGCCCTAGAATTCAACCCAGTGAGTTAACCGAAAGAGAGAAAGGGAAAATTATTTATCTTTAATGCCAACCTAATCGATTATGATTTATCAAATTAATGGTTCTAGATGATCCTATGGTTAATTATTCTCTCTCAAGTTATAATTGAACCCTAAAGCATACACCCTAATCAGATTATGCGAAGTTGTAATCTATCAATTAAAAACCGATCCAAACCTAATAAGTTCTTAAGTTCTCTAATAAACAATTGGAAACCTATATATGATCTCTCTATATAAGATTTACCAACTTGATTTAATTTTGAATCGATTAAATTACCTAACTCTCGTTAGCCTAATTTAATCATTTTTTCTCTATTCACCCTCTCAGTTTATTATTGAGATATGAAGTGCAGAATTAGACCACAATTAATTCAATAAACACATAAAACAATCAGGTTTTATTAAATCAAAAATAATATTCCAAAGGTGATTATAGAACAACAATCATAATTCAATTCTATCATCAAACTATATATCCCAATTCTATAATCAAATAAAACTAAATACATAGGAAATAAAACTCGAATGGACGATGTGAGGCCATGACTTTGGAAAGTTTTTTATTTCGGGAAGCGCGTTAAGTCTGTGTCATCTTACTCTTCTCTCTTCCTTCATCTCTTTCTCGATATCTCAAAGTTATCTCTTTAGGGTTTCATCGTGGCGGCTGATCAAAAGCTCCCTCTTCTTTTCTTTTTGCTCCTTAAATACATTGGCAACCCTAGGATTCATTCGGGGTCAAAATGGTCTTAAAAGTTCCTCGAAACTTGATGTTTTTACTTGTTTTCGTGTCTACCCGATGCAAATCATGATTGTGGCCATCATCTAACCTCTCTGTCATGAGCGTGGCCCAAATGCCATGATTGTGGCCTTTTTTAGACCTCTCTGTCACGATCGTGACCAAAGTGCCACGATCGTGGCCTAGGGCATGATGGCTCATATCTCTCTGTCACGATCGTGGCCTATTGTATAACGATTGTGGGTCATAGTGTCAGCCCTAAAGTCTCCAAAACTTCTCTATTCTTCGCCGTTAACCCCTTAAACAATAACAAACACATCAAGATACCTCAAAAACATAACATTTAAGCTCAAAGGCTTATACTAACCTATAAAAACACTTAAACACATAAACCAACACAATTAAAGCCTAAATACACACTAAACACTCAAATTAACACTAAATACCTAACAAATTGAACCCTAAAACATAATACAAATCGCAACTATCACTAAGCATCTATCAAGTTTCCTTCTGATGAATGAGGTACCAACCTGCTTATTACTCTAGGTGAAACAAATTGCCTTCAAAAGGTAGGTCAGAGATTTGAATATCATCAAGGTATTTCTTAAACTCCACAAAATGTTGTTTCTGGACAGTAACTCCTTATGATTCATTAGAAGAGATAGTTGCATTGAAGTCATGTAGAATGAGCCAGGAAGAATTGGTGACAGATGCAATATTTCTGAGATTACTCCCTAAGTCACATCTTTGGAAAGGATAGTTAAAAGCATAAACCAAAGAATCATGAATTCTGCTTTTCAGTTCAAAGAGAACAACTTTTAAATGAATGAATTGAACAGTGGTGAAGGTGTTGAGAATTGAGATCTTTGTTGAATTATACACCATAAGGATCCTACCATTCGAGTGATATCTATAATTATGGATTAGTCTCCAATCCTTTGGCAAAAGGTCTAGTAGGTCACATTTATCCTACTTTATTTGAGACTCTAGTATGCCTAGCAAGATAGGCTTATTGTCTGAGATAAAGTCTCTTAGAAAAATTCTTTCTTTAAAGCAATTGAGATCCCTGATATTCCAAGCTAATATAATCATAATGTGTGGCCTATGAAGAACCTGTTTCTTTTGCTAGATCTCCTCTTGTTGGCAGGTTGAAAACTATCTTTAATACTTATATCAACAGAAGTGAACTCTTTTATAGGGGTAAATGAACTTATGTGGTGGGCATTAAGAACTTTTGTTGTCTGTTGAGTACTAGTGGAGATTGGAAATGCAATATTCTCAGGGATGGCGTCTTGGTTAGCTCTGTCTTCTTGATCGATTGAAGTGATGGTGTGCTCCAGAATAGTTATATCTTCATCATCCAAAGTTTGGACTTGATTCTAAATATCGTCATCACCATCTATATCAATGGAAAAGTCAGATTTGAACACCCTACTAGTGGGATTTTTGGATGCAGGATTTGGAGGCTTATAGGTGTAAGAGACCTTGACAACATCTTTAACAATTTCCATGTTATCATTCAATCTGAGCAATGGAATTTTCTCAAGAAGACGTGTCATTGATTTAACCACCACACACACTCTGGCATAATTGGTCCTGCTTGTCTCTGTTGTGGCTTGATCGATGCAGATTGGTTTCCTCACAAAGCTAGCTAGCTGGCTTAAGCCAGATTTTCTCCAATATTCAAAGAGGAATTCTACGAATACACATCCAAACTTAAATGTTTTCTTGCTTAATCTCCTAACAATTGACCTTTGGTCTCGAATTCTTGAGAAGTAATGGCTTGTTGTTATCATGCCAAGGTCTAGACTCTAATACTCTTGAAACATTTGATTTTCTATGCAACTTGAAGAGGAAAATATCCTGACAACTCATAAGAATATCTTTGAAACCTAAGGATTCCCAATTATTCCATGCCCAAGCTTTCATGACAGGGAAGGAGATACTTTTCTCAAGAAAGAATCCAATAAGAGTAGCATTCCATAGGTTTGCACCTGCCTTGAGAGTTTCCAAATGAGGTGTAACTCTAGAATTAGCAGGAGGCATGCAAGAATGTTTCAAACTAAGATTAGAGTCACTTACTACTTAAGTCTACAATTTTCTGGGGAGACTTGTAGGAGGAGGAGAATTTTTGAAGTCATAGCTCATATTAATAGATCCAAAGCTGAAGTGTGAGGGTTTAAAATAGGGGGAAATAGAGATTAAGGGTTGGCAAGGAGAGCATTCACCAGGAAGCAATACCTAGGATTTCAAGTGCTAAGAAGGGAATTTAGTAGTGGAACATTGCTTAAGGCAGATAGAAATACTAACAGTAGACATGAAGTCTAACAAAAAAGGAAGCTAGCAACAAAAAGAAAACCAAATTAGAAATTGGTCGTTAGAGGGAAAGGTGAAAGTACCAAAGGGTCTTTAAAGGCAATTGGGTGCAGAGGAGAAGAAGAAGGTGACAAGAAGGAACAGAGATTATCTAGGGTCAATAGAGATAACGAATCAGATGGAGTAGAAGGAAGAGAAATCTGAAGAATAAACCAGCAAATAGAAAGGGATAGGGAGCTTCCCACTCTAAAGCCCCTTCAGTTTGGTTAGAATTATTCTAAGAATGTAATATGTTATGTATGGTAATTAGGATAATGTGTCCTAAGTCTAAATAAAAGGTGTTTGGTTATTGGAATAAAGTATTCCAAACTAAGATTTGGACTTATTTGGTAATTGGATAAGGAGTAGCGAAATTCTAAAATAGCCACTTCTAAAAAAAGTGTAGAATAGCCCATATTTAATAAATAACTTAAAAGAGTGCTAAAATTAAAATTAAAATTATTTTTAATGTGATTAAAAATTAATAACTATATTGATTTCTAATTAAATTATAGAAAATTATTTTTTAGAGTTAGAATTAATTATTTTTAATTATATTAAAGTTAATTAATTAGACTTCTTAAAATCGAGAAAAGTTTTTACTTAAGTAATTAAGAAAGTATTGCTAAATTAAAATTGTTTCTTTCAATTTGATTGAGATAAATTAAATTTATTATTTTATTTATTTAAAATTTATTTATTTATTTGAATAATAGTTTTCTTGGTTTATTACAAAATATATATTTCTTGATTAAATAGGAAAAGTGTTTTCATTAACTAATTGAGAAAAATATTTTCTTTAATATTTTCTAGAATAGTTTTTAAATTATTAAGGAAATATTTTCTAATTGATTAAGAAATTACTCTCTAAATTATTAATGTAAAGGAATTCTTTAATTAAATTCAAAAGGATTTATTTGATTCTAAACTTGGTTTTATTTAATATTAGAAAAATGTTTTTCTAATTAAGGAAAAGTTATTTCTAATTAGGTTAGAAATGATTTTCTAATTGGATTAGAATCTTTTCTAAATTTAAAAAAGGATTCTTTAAAATTATAATAAGAATAATTTATTAAAAATTTCAATTTAAGGAGTAAAGATAATTGGAAATGGTTTCCAATTAAACTTGAAAATTGTTTTCAAGTCAAATTTAAATTCTTTTTAGATTATGAATTTAATTCAATTAGGAATCAATGAGTTTAATTTAATTTAATTTTTCCAAAGAGTTAATTTAATTTAATTTTTCCAAAGAGTTAGAAATATTATTTTATATTTTGGAAATAGAAAACTATATTCAAATAAGGCTTGATATTTTAAGCAGAAAATTTGATTACATTTGAATGAAAAATAGAATGTTTATGTTTATATGTTTGATATATTATTGTAAATTGCATATTTAATATGTATGATATTCTCAAAAACAATTTTGTATTTGATGAGACCATTTTGGATCAAATTCTTCTTTAAAATATTAAGTATACATTGAAAATATGATTGTTGCCTTCCATTGTTATAAGAATAAACAAAAGTTTTGATAATCTTTCCGTGTATAATTTTTTTATATAATTCAATCATTTCGTTATACAATGTTTTGGTTAGATATAGATCATATAATTAATATATAATTTATTTGAGTTCATTTATGTTTCTCTACCATTAATAATTGATTCTTTTCATGTCAATTGTAAACTATTTATAAAGTGCCATTCCACCTCATTTAAAGATTTCCCAAGTTAATACTAATAGAGAATAACAAAACATTCTCCTTAATTACTTTAGAGTGATGAATCCTATATTGTTCACTCAATTACCTACATATAGTTTGTGTTATATCCAATAATTATCGACTGAGCTATCTTTGATTATAACAGGTTATAATCAGTATCAAAATAGAGCAATCCATATATGAGATACATTGGAGATCTCAAGTTAAAAGATCACTTATATAATCGTCACAATAAGAATATCTATAGACGTATAAGTAATGTTCTAAATAGAATTCTCATATGGGGTCATTTCAATAAACTTGGTTTTTAACAAGTACCCACATATTTGTTTAAATGTCCCTATATTTTAGTTATGAGATGAACTATTTGCTTCATAAGAAACATAACATGTGCTAACCTTTTTATGCTCTATTAATTTCCATTATTAATAGAACAATGGCTATGAACAATTTAAATAAAATAAATAAATGGAATATGAATCTTATAATTATGATCTCATCATAATTTCATTTATATCAATGACAATAACAACTTAATGAAAGTCTCGCTGATACATTAGATCCCGGGAGGTCCAGTAGTACACAACCTTACCCCTAACTAGTAGAGAGACTTTTTTAGTATTATAGTTTTATTTGAAAAATATATTTAGCCTATGGAATTTATCATATACATCTAAATATGTATACAATAAAGAATACTTTTAATTAATTATGTCACAAAACTATAGCTAGTTGATTGATTGTAGGGCAAAAACCAACAATCTCCTACTTATACTAAGCCAATTGTTTAAGTTTCTACCATATCACCATATGATCATACTACTGCTGGGACATTGGTTTAGTGAGAGAGTTTTACAAGATTCTCGATAGTAAGTACTTGCTTAAATCTTGCAATTATTTTAAAAGAAACTACCTAAATACATACTTGGATCTTGATAAGATTTTAGCTCCTTTTGTAGACCTAATGGCTTAAATATTCCACAACTCATTACTATTTCAACAATGCAAGGAACTACACCAAGTTTATTAAAGAACTTATTGGTCCAATCAATGATTTCTACTAAATGAACAAATGCATTATGGAATAATTAACAACCAACGTTGTATTGAAATATTTTCAATCTTAGAATAGTATTATTTTAAGGTTAACAATCACTGTTATATTGAAAAATTTTCAATCTTAAAATAGTATTGGTTTAAGTAAAATATATTATAACTATGATTTACTTCTAAAGTTAATATCTATATGAATTTGAACTTAAATATCAACTCATACATAGATTAATAGATATCTTTAATACTTCACAAATATCAGCTATCTCAAATAATAATACCTTTAGTACATTATCTATGTACTTGAATTAGAATAGGTAAACAAATTCCATATCTATCTTTATTAATCTAATTCTCAGAATCAAGTTGTTACCTATTCATATCAAATAAGAGTTGTTATTGGATTATCACATATTCAACAATTGAAAATATGAATTTTGGTTCTCTATAGTAGTATGTCTCTGTACACTCCCATCGAAAATGACAATAACACTTCCACTAACCTTCTTGTAGACATGATAGATTCACAATCATCTCAAACAAACTCTTTGAATGCATCATGAAAGTGAATCTTTCAATGTCTTATAACTTTTCAACCATACATCAAATGTATAAATAAAGGCACTAGTTCTAATTGGATGTATTGTCATGAGAACTTTTAAAATTTTGTCTTACTCTCATTATTTATCTTTAGAATCATTCTCTTGTAAGTTTTCATTGAAACAAATATTTTGTTTAATGGTATATGTATGCTTTATCCTACCTTTTGGAAATTTTATCACTTAATGTTACTTGATTTAGTTCTAAACTTATTAGATAATACATGTTTCAACTAAGCATCACAACCCAAAATTATTAACTTGGATTCTTTTAAAGTCTTAATATTTCATATTTAATATGAAATCTTGCTAATTGATTTAATTGGAACCTTTGAATATAAGTTGTTATACAAGACATAGTTGTAGAAGAAATAAATATTTCTTCTACAATATCTCATATTGTATTTTCCTTCTTACACAATTCGATAATCCTTTGGAATTTAGTTATGGAGAAATTCACTAGAAAATCTCATTCCCTATAGTTCATCGAAAAATTTAAATCTTACCACATCGATCTCATCAAACTGATTCAACATTCTTAATTCTTAATTTCTACTTATATTTAAACAATTTGAACTTTTTAAAAATTTTTAAGTCAATATTTCATTTAATTCATATAACTTTATCATATAAGTAGCTCACCACTACCAGGGAGTATAATTCTGACATCCGGTGGATGTTCGGGCACACATTCCATGAAAGCGGCACGCTAGAGCAATCACATTCACTAATTATGGCATCATTCATAAAAGAAAATATATCCAAAAGATCTATTCATTCCATTAATAAAACATAATACACTATAGCTTTTCATTTACAAGATCCATACATACATACACTATTCAAAAACATTTGAGTGTTTACCACACTTTACAACATATTCTACATGACATGAGATTTATACAAAAACACTTGATCTAAACTCCATAGGATTAACTGACTGACCTTAGAGCCATTTCTTCAATCAAAAAATGCAGTACTAAACTTCTTCTAAAACGTCTTAATAGCTAGGTCTCCTCTCTCGTACCTGAAAAGCCACGTTGCAATTTTGATGAGTGTTGCGAACTCAGTGAGCGAACCATCATTGATGCAGTCACTCATATCAAATCTCACAAATAGTTCACAGACAATTCATATGATCACATAATGCACATCATTTCACTAATCATCATATTGCATCAAATATCATTTTTGTTCACTTATTTCACATTTACCCTTCAAGTTTTTCTGGAATTTATACTCATTAATGCGAGTTCATTTCATGCTAATCTAACTACCATATTGCTTGCATTAAAACTATAATAAATCTACTCAATTGATTTATTATCATTTACTTAATCCCATTCATTCATGAAATCCTAACTCTTTCCATACTTTATCTTTTTCATATTACATCAAAAAAATCATCTCCATAGTTCATCATTTAGACTTCAAAACCTCAATTTCATCTCAATACCATTTATAAGACAACTCATAACTTAAGGTTCATGAATCATACAAAAATAGAACATATTATCATCATTCTTTATCATCTTAGCTCTTCTCATTTCAAGAACATTTTACTAGTCATTTCTTTCATCTTTATTAAACCTTAACTCCCATTCTATTTTATCCACATAACAACTTATAATCACATTTCTCATATACCTAAAACAGAACATATTTATATTACTTCTTCATCAAAATTTCTGCACTCATCTTATACACAAAAATTAGGTCATAAACACCTCTTTTCATTCATCAATTTTCAACACCATTATAATGATCATTCTACCCTAAAAACATACTTATAACAATTTATGAATTATTACTCATCATAACACAAAAGAAAACAAGACAAAAACATGTCCATTTATTCATCCACGATTTAGCATAAAACCAACTCTATTTTCATTATCATTTATTCTCAAACTATCATCACATATTTTTATATTTAAACGACCCATGAAGATACCCATTCTCCATCCACATTACACATATTTTCAACACCATTTTTATAATCATTTCACCTCTTAAACTATCATAAAAAAAACATGTTTGTCAAGCAAGCTATGAAGAATAATATGCTACTTACTTGATTAACTCAAAACTTCTTCAATCGCAGCCATGAAACCCTAGCTCCTCTATGCATATACGATCATCAACTTTCTAGGGTGGTTTAGATTAGGTTTTTAGTACAAGATGAAGAAGAGAAGGATCTTGAAGTAGCTAGTGATGAAAGATGATAGCAAAGATCAACGTGGTGAAGAGGAGAAGAGAGTGTCGTAGATGAGAGAAGAAAGTAACGAAGAAGAAGAAAGCAAAAAGCAAGTGAAAGAAAATGAGATGGTCTTTCATTTGGGAAAATATTGTGGGAAGAATGTGTGACAACTGGCATGACACTTGTCACTTGTCACTTGCCACATGTCATCCTCTTATGGTTTCTAATGGGTCTTTTAGTAACTACCCATTTTTCTCCTAATTTTCAGTCTAATTATCACCCAATTTTCTATGAAACTTGTAAACTAATCCTAAAGCCACTTGCCAATTATTTCTGATGCAATGTGTCATTTACTTCTACTATCATTTATCAATTTGTCTTGCCACTTGTCATTTTTCTTAGTCCAAAAATACCCATAATTTCAGAAATCTCTCAAATTTAACAAATAAATTCTAAATCAATAATTATGCTCACCTAATCAAAAATTAAGACATAAAACTCACTATTCACATCATAATCACTTTAAAATCATTTATACCCTAAAATATGTCAAATGAGTGCATGTACAATTATTGTAATGTTTATAAAAAATCAATAATTCGCTCGTGTGTGTACGTTAATGATATGCACAAGCATGAAATGCATTTCCTAATTTCTCAATAATTTTTCTCATGTACAGTATTCTAAGGTTCTAACCCTTAATATGGAAAAACAAGATATTACAATATAAGTTATTAGTACAATGAAATACAAATGTCATTCTTTTATAAATTGTTATTACATCCTATACATTATATATATAAGATTTAACAATCCAATACCATCATTATTGTAGCACACCACTACCATAGGACATATGCTCGAAATTCTTGAGAATATCTGAACACATACCCTACAGGAATGGCATGTTAGAACAATCATAATCATTTAATATGGCATCATTCATATCAGAAGTAATCATAAAAACAACTTATCTCACTTCATTACCAAAACATGTTTTACACTGTTATTTCATTACAATCCATTCATATATTTACATTACAGAAACCATATGAGATCACACTGTTTTAAACAAAAGATTCTACATGAAATGAAAACTATACAAAGTACTATATCTAAAATCCTTAGATGATAGCTGACCAGACCTTTGAGCCATATTTTGATCCAAAATGGGTGGTACTAAACTTCAGTTAGCTTGCTCTACTAGCAAGGTCTTCTCTCAGTACCTGAAAATCAACGTTGCAATTTTGATGAGTTTTGCGAACTCAGTAAATGAACCATCATCGATGTGTTCACTAAAAACAGAACACACACACACACACACACACACACATATCAATGAATAACATTCAGCTCAATCAAAGTAATGCTTCATTCAGAGCTGTAACTCATATTCTACAATTTGCATTATAATACAAGAAGCATTTAAAAATACAATCACTTTTTAAGTCATTCTAGAAGTACATTTTGAATGCAAGAATATCATGTAATCATTTATAACATAACACTCATTTATCACAATTCTTCATATCACCATCAAATTCATAAGCATTTCTCCATATCAACATAATATAATTTAACATTCCTTTGCAATCCATATCATGAACACATTTAAAGATACAAATGCAAAAGCAAATGAGACTCATTTCATTTTAACTTTGTTATGACCGAGTGCCTATTTCATTGTCCTAATCCGATGTAGATACTAGGCTCTTTTCAGTACTGTCCCGTATCTGTTATGGATACTAGGCTCATTAATCGTTGAGTCTGAGGCTCTGATGCACATAACTGAGCTTAAAACTCTTTTCACGTTGGCTACTCCGATCACAACTCCTTTATGTGAACATGCATCATATAATAGAGTATAATAGTTCATATAATGTATCATCATTCACTTTTAGTCAAAGAGCACTTTGAATTTTCACAGTTCGTCAGATCTAAGTCTAACATTCAACAAATAGTTAAGCATTCAATTTCCTTATTCACATTCAAATCACAAACACTCCCAATATAGTCCCGAATATCGAACTCCTCGGACAATCAATTGTTCGGAATCAGTAATATCACAATTGTATCAATATCAATTCAATATAAAGGAATTAAGTTTAATCAACATAATTTGAATAGAGAAAACATTACCAATCGAAATCTCACATCTAGGTTACCCACTGTTCATACAATTCCAACAGAAATATAAATATTTGAGTTTACACAACTATGTTAACTCACAATACACTCTAGTTAATTATTGCCTTGACGTGCCGGCAATTTCTGGATGTTATCGGTCGATGTGTGCCTCTAAATCAAACAATACACACATTTACACATTACTACTTGATCAATTAAATGAATGCTCAAAGTTACACATGTATATGTATCATGTTTAATGCATGCTTAATCGATTATTTCAGGTATGAAATCTTATTCACAAATCATACTGATACATTCATCATGGTTTGAGCATCATTTTAGTTTGCAATTAGGTTTATGACTTAATACAATTCATCACTTTCAATTCATCACTCACACATTTATCACTCTTTTTCCTAGGATTATACACTCTCACAATTTCCTAGTTCTCATTCAATCATTCCTAATTCATCACTTACATACTTTGAATCACATTACATTCATAAGAACATCTTTATATCATTATCAAATCATATTGACACTTATCCTTAAAACAATTTTCATGATCTAAGATCCTTATAATACACAAAAAATTTGTACTTTACATCTGAAATTTTAACAAGCTACATCTATCCATTGACCAAAAATTTCCAGCAACACATACTCATTCATTCACCCAATTCTCATTCATAAATACCCTATGATCTTCGATGATCATTCATCCATACCTTATACACATTTCTCATTTTCTTCAGATCATTTTTGCATTAAAATAACTCATTTATTCCTTTAAAAAATCAAAATTTCCATATTTGAACTCATCCTCATCAAAACAGTCCATTTTTTAAAGTTATGACTTCAAATAACTATATAAACTTATCAAGATATCTTCTGGACAAACTATTTCATAGAAGCATTAATAAGACATCAATAATCATTTTTTATGTTTTATAATTTGACTAATTAAAGCTCTAAAGTATGCAAAAATAAGGAAATAATATAAGGGTTCTGCACAGGGGTTTGTCACAGGCAGTATTAGGAAAATAAGCATAACTCAAGCTCTAGTCACTATTTTATCAAGCCACTTTCACACAGGTCAACCTAAGATCTATATATACAACTTTCATTCTTTGAGTTTCTTCAAATCATGCCTTAAAGACATGTAAAATAGGTTAAATTAGGAAGATGAAATTGAAACCAAAATTTTTACCTATAGCTCCAATTTTCCAGATTTTTTCTCAAGACAGATTTTTAGGACAGTTTGGCATGGCCATTATGACCTAGAAAATGAGGTTTTCAGGCAATACCTTCTACTAATTAAATGTTCCTCTATGTATTAAGTTTCTAATGACATTAAATTCATGAATTTTAGTTCAGTATCATGCAAGTTATAATCAAAATACTACATACTGTTCTCATACCTCAGCAGAACACAATTCTCAGCTTCAATCCAAATTTCAAGACTCATAAGGACAGATTTAAAATTCGATTCCTTCATAAAAACTGTAGCCATATGTCTATGGTTTACTATAAATTAAAATTCATCTAATTTGGAGATTCACAGATCAAGTTATAACCAAAATACAGATGTATATTCAGTAAAAATACTCCATATAAAATATTCCAGCACACTTCATCATCAACCTTGCATGCAATTCATTCCAATTCAAACATCATTCTCATACCATTTAACATGTTATAAAGCTCAGATTGTTACTTACCTTGCTTCCTAATCAGTTCAAAATTCCAGATTCACTAAGCCTCCAAGCATGCAAGATTCATCACAAACTTAAGATGGAAACAAGGTGTT
>JAOTAY010000006.1:23422106-23441101 GCA_025629805.1 Erythroxylum baracoense | reverse complement strand
GTTGAATGAAAGGATTAAAGTGAGTAAAGTGTATTATGGATTAAAGAATGATTGGAAGGTGTTGTAAAGTGATTATATGGTGTAATAAAGAAACATACTCGAGAATTTGTCATTGAACATGCATAATACATGATACATACATAACTGTACTTATGACTAATTATTCACATGAAAATGCACATGAGTGACATATAAATGTATGTGAATGCATATTGAGGAGCACGTTGAGCGACCGCTTACAAACATTGACGGGACTTTAAGGCAATAAGCAAAATGGAGCATTTATGGGTAACCTAAGATGGCTCACCTTGATTGTTTATTTAATTTTTAATTAAATTGATGTGATGTTGTGTGCTGAATTCTAGACATAAAATGTCCGAGGCGTTTGATGCATGAATAACATATTGGAAGTGTTTATTGAATGTGAATGTGGATTGATATGTGATGTTGTGTACCGAATTCTGGACATAAAATGTCCGAGGCGATTGATGCATGAATAACACATTGGAAGTGTTCCTTGAATGTTAATGTGATTGACTATATATTCTCAACTTATATGTTGAATGTTAGACTAAGTCCGATCACCAATATGAATGAGAAAGTAAATGCAAATGGAAAGGATTGAATATGATGTTTGAAAATGTGATATGCAATTATTCTATGAATGCATGAAATATAAAGGCAGGTATGATCGGAGTCATTAGCGAAAAAGAGCTTAAAGCTCAGACATTCGTGGTAAGAGCCTATGGCCCAATTTGTATTATAAAGCCTGGTATCCACAACGGATATGGGACAGTGAAAAAGGCACTCGGTCACAATAACATAATAAAATGAATTTGAATCTCATAAACATTGCATACATATATGATATGAATAACTTGAGCAATTGCAAAGTTTTGAGAACTTGAATTGTATGAAATGTGTAAATGCTTATCGATGAATATGTCTTGCATGATTATAAGAAATGGATTAAATGTACAAAGTGTTTTGTGATATTACATGATGAAAATTGAAATGATGTGAATTATATGATGACATAAATTGTAAGTTGCATGACAAGAGTGAACCATCTAGGATGGTTACTCAACTGAGTTTGCAAAACTCAAACAAATTGCAACATCGATATTTTCAAGTTCGAGAGAGCGACGACCTAGCTTCTAACACTGCTTAGAAGAGATTTTGTACTATTTTTGGATACAGAACATGGATTAAAGGTCGGTCAGCTTAGACCGAAGGATTATTTTTAATTTATTAATTCCTTATATATGTAGCATTTTTTGTAGACAGAGCTGTGACTCTGATAGGCTGATATTGTGTAAAATTAGATGATAAATATAATGCTACATTGTAAAATTATGGTTTATGAAATGAAATGAGGAAATTTTGGATTTTTGACATTATGTTATTTATGGTTTTAATTATGATGCCATGAGATACATTAAAAGTGAATAGGTTAGAACCCCTTTTCAGTCTCGTATGTGCACGAATATTCGAAGGGTGTGCATTCGTGCACGTGTCAGATGGAAGTTAGGTGTTACACATTCATTACTCATTTCCAACAATCACATATCTATATCAAAACCTTAACTGAAGAGGACATGAGAAAAGAGCTAAATTTTACACCAAAACATGCAATTAACATACCTTTAACTTCAAAAGCACAAAGGGATTTAACATGATGGTGGATAGGGAGAGAGAAGTTCAATCTTCTGTAAGTTTTTGTGTTTCTCGACCCTTCCCTTCTTTATTCGCTTGTACTCATGCATTCTATGGTATATTGGAGTCAAACTGATAAGAGTGTTTAAGTGGATGCCAGAGTTCCATGTGCAACGTGAATCGTCCCTAGTTCCTATCTGGTTTAATTTTCCCAAACTTCCGATCCATTTCTTCAATCCGTAAGCCCTCACTTTTCTGGCCTCTCTTTTTGGCATGTCTTTTTGCTTGGATGTGGTAACTAAGGATTTGAAGCGATCAAGTGTAGCCCATATCCAGATTGAAATTGATGTGATGAAACCTCCACTAGGGAAAACCAAGGTTTTTGGCATAAGGTAAAAGTCGATGAGGATATCTCGTTGTACTGCCAATTTTGTTGGCACGTCGGTCACGAAGAGAACCAATGCATAGTGAAACATCTTGAATTGCGAGTTACTGATTTGGATAATTAGCAGTAGGAGAAAGTTGTCCTCGATAAGCCTCAATCTAATCGTTTGGTCACCAAACCTCATCAGCGCCTGGAGTATCACCCAGTCATTAAATCGACTCAAACACCTGGTTCCTCTGGTCTTACTGCTGCAAAGAAGGCTACAACTGCTATCGATATTTCTACCCTAAGTCACAACTGCCTAGCTCCTCAGGCCTTACTAGTGCAGAGAAGGGTACAATTGCAGCGGAGAATGCTACAACTACTGCGGAGATGGCTACTGTTTCTGTAATTCTGCAACTTAATATTCTTGCCCAGGAATAGCCTTTGCCAGACAATACACATATAGGACATCCAACCTTAATGGAAATGCCTTCTCCGCCTACTGTTCGCTTGCCTGCTATGGCTCAATGATGCGAGATAGAAGCCCAAAGAGCCAGACCTTGCTCTGTCCCTTCGTAGTCTGCCCTTACAATCTAAGCAAACTTTTATGGAGGCTAATCTATCACTCTTCGACGCCAAAATTGAATATCCAGTTTTGGAACGACCTCACCAGATGGATGCCTTCCACACTTTTAGCTTTTCCTTATCTACTGTTTTGGGACATAATAAGCCTATGCCAGACATTCAGGTGGACCAATTGGGGGATCAGCTGTAGGAGATGAAGAAGTCCAGAAAAATCGTATACGAAGCGTAATTTTGGTTGTTCTTCAATGAGGAATAGGTCCCAAACTCATCATAATGATATGTTTCTATGATGATTAAAGCCCTTTTTTGGAATGTCCGAGCGATTGGTAGCATATCATCTCTCCAGCATTTGAAGAGGTTAACTCGTATCCACTCACTTTCTTTTATTTCTCTGTTAGAACCTATGGTAGACTATAATAAAATCGTTGAATTCAAGACTTGATTAGGTTTTTGTAGTGCTTTATTCAATCCTTCTAATAAATTTTGGATTATTTTTCATCATGGATATAATATGATTGTCAAAGAATCCTCCGATCAGTTCATACACCTTGAGGTTATGGAAGGGAATGGAGTTTTCCAGACCTTCATTACTACTATGTACGGAAAATCCACCAGGGCTGAACCGGTGGTTCTGTGAAGTGCATTATCCAGGTTACGTGTTTCTTGTTCACATGTCCTTTGGTTAGTGGGGGGGATTTTAATGTTATTGCTTCTCTTGGTAAGTATATAGGACGTTCTTCTCCTATTCTTGACCCAATCGGTGACTTTCAGAATGCAATACATGATTGTGAGTTTCTTGATTTGCCTACCACTGGTGGAGTTTTTATGTGGATAGGTATGAGAAGTAATGGCTGAGTGTGGAAGAGATTGGATCGCTTACTTATTAATACTCCATGGCTAGCCTCTTTCTCAGGTAGTGTTGCTAATGTTTTGCCCCTTTCTACATCTGATCATAGTGCTTTGCTTTTGAAAATTGAAGTCTCGCATACTGGATGTCCCAAACCCTTTTGATTTCAAAACTTTTGGGTGGCTAAATCTGAATTCTTGGATGTGTTTTAAACCTCATAGGATACGCCCTTAGAGTTTTTTGGAATATTTCGATTTACCAATAAGCTTAAGAGATTGGAGTTGGCTCTTCGGGACTGGAATAGAACAACTATTGGTAATATCTTTGATAATCTCAACTGAGCAGAAGCCCAACTTAAGGTCTTGGAAAGTAGTTTTGATGTTTCGGGCTCAGATGAAGACCTCACCAAATTGAATCAAGCATAAGTAGCCTATTACCGTGCACTCTCTGATGAGGAACAATTTTGGAAGGAGCGGGCACGGGTAAAATGGTTGTATGATGGTGATCGCAACACCAAGTTTTTCCATGCCTTTACATTAGAAAAATAGAACAATTTGCGTGTTACACAAATCAATTATTGGAATCTGATACTGACACACGAGCTCATATGGTGGATTTTTTTTGAGACCTTCTTTAGGAGGCTGAGAGTTCAGCTGCTATATCTTCCAATTTCCCTTTATTGGATGTGATTCCTTCCTTGGTATCTACTGATGACCATACTTCCCTACTCAGACCAGTTACTTTGGATGAGAATTGTAGTGCCGTATTTGGCCTAGATCCAGATAGTGCCCCGGGAGGGGATGGTTACCCAAGGCTTTTTTATTGATCTTGTTGGGATATCATCTGTCAGGATCTCTTATTGGCTATCTAGGAGTTCTTTACAAGGGTTCCCATTCCCCGTATGATCAACAACATAGTCTTGGTTTTGTTGCTAAAGAAGCTTAGCCCTATAATGTTGGCGAATTTCTGGCCGATTAGTTTGTGTAACTTTATCAATAAAATCTTCACCAGGATTTTATATGATCGCCTAGCTCTGGTCCTTCCTTAGTAAATTTGTGATGAACAAACTACTTTTCTCCATGGAAGGGATGTTTCAGATAGCATCCTATTGGCTCAGGAAATGGATCATCAATTGAACTCTCGTACCAGAGGGTATAGCCTCATTCTCAAATTGGATATGATGAAGGCCTTTGACACAGTGTCTTGGCCCTTTCTTCGATCCTTACTTCTGAAGTTTGGCTTTAATGCTTCTTTCGTCTCCCTGGTTATGAATAATTTAGACTCTGCGTGGTTTTCAGTGATGTTGAATGGTACCTCCTCTGGCTTTTTCAAGTCTTCATGGGAATTGAAGCAAAGAGACCCATTGTTGCCTTTGCTATTCATATTACTCACTGAAGGACTCACCAAAGGTCTCAAAAACTGGTCCAGGGTGGTATTTTCACCCTATTTGCCTTAATGCATGTTGCCTTGGTGGTCACCCATATTTGTTTTACGGATCTTATTATCTTTACTCGAGGTTTGAGGCAATCTTTGAAGGTTTTATGTGATTTTTTGGAAGCGTATGAGTTATATACTGTTCAGTGTATAAATAAGGATAAAAGCTCCTTTGTTGTCTCCAGTCATTGCTCGGATCCTCCGGCACGGGTATTGACCCAACTTTTAGGTATTAAGCGTTTATCTTTGCCTATGCGCTACCTTGGTAGCTTTCTTTACCAAGGCAGGAATAAAATGGAGTATTTCTAACCTATTGTTCAGAAGGTCCAACAGAGGGTAGACGGCTGGAAGGGTCATTTCTTGTCTTCAGGTGGTAGGTTGGTTCTCATTCACCATGTCCTTCAGGCTATGCCCATTCACATTTTAGCCACCATGGATCCTCTCAAAGGAATTCTTTGACAGTTGGAGCGTATTTTTGCACGATTTTCTGGGGTACTTCAGATAGGGCCGAAAGGAGAATTTAGAGATCTTGGGAACGTATGGCATTTCCAGTTTGTGAAAATGGAATCGGTGTTCGCACGCTAGCAGATATCCATTCGGATTTCATTTGTAAGCTTTCGTGGAAACTCAAACATATTGTGGGCATTTAGACAAATTTTGTTAACCAAATAACTTGGCATAAATCTTACAAGCATAAGGCATTAACGACATTATAGGGCATAATGAAAGAGCATACTAAAATTCAGATTGGAGATGGAAATTCTTTGTTTTGGCATTCGAATTGGTCTTCTTCAGGACCACTAATGCCCTTTTCGATGACCCCCATAGCCTCAACTTTGAAGATAAATCAAGCATATGTGGATGGTTGTTGCCAAAACCATCTGTTTGAGGGGATCTGTCTCCAGCTCTTTTCCAAGAGGTAACTTCTCATGCTTTGTTCTTCTCTGACAATCCTGATATTAAGGTCCAACTCAATTAGGTCTTTTTTCAGTTGCTTCAGCCTTTGATGTAGTCCGTCAGAGCTAGATGTTTCACTTTGATTTGAAGGGGTTTTGACGTCCAGAAATTCCCCTCAAAATATCAATATTCATGCGGTGCCTAACCAGCTGCCTACTTCCATTTGGTGATATTTTACAAGCCTTGGGCATCAAGTTAGCTACCAAGTGCCCATATTGTCCATGTTCAGATACCATGCAGCATGCATTTTTGGAGTGCTTTAGCGCCAATCATTTATGGAATTATTTTTTTAGTATTTTGAACATACCTTTGCCAGGGGATTTATGGGATTGTTTTCATTTTTGTTGGTCACATGTTTCATCATTTCAGCCTTTCCTTAAGCTCCTTCCTACTGCTATTTTTTGGGCTTTGTGGAAGGGTAGAAACCAAAAATTGTTTGAAGACAACATTCTCTCAGATGCATACCCTTTAGTGGTGGTTTTTGACCTACTCAACCAATTTTCATCACTCCGCTTATTACAGCTGCACTTTTAGGCATGGAATAAGTTACAGCATCAAAATTCATGTATTTACTTCAGGCATGAAGTAAGTTACAACATCAAACATTCATGCATTTACAGAAGATTACCTGTAAGCCTTTACTTGTTTCTTAGACAAAACTAGTCATGTTCAAGGTCAATACTATTAGCTCCTCTATGGGTAATTCGGGTAACTCAGGGGCTGGGATTGTTATTCAAAATCATTTTGGGAAGGTCTTGATAGCTAGTGCATAATTTTTAGGACAAATCACAAGTATGGAGTCTGAGATTTGTGCTTTATTGTGAGGACTTCACTTGTGTCGAGCTTCTGGTTTATGAATGGTTTAGCTAGAAATAGAATCTAAGATGCTCGTCGATTGTCTACAATTTACTGCTTCTTAGCCATGGCAATATCATTCGGTCCTTCACCAGATTCATTCATACATTGTTACGGATGCACATTCAATTTCGTATGTTTACCATCAGGCGAATTTAATTGTTGATTCCTTGGCAAAATATACAGCTACACAGTAGCTATCTCATGATTTTTCATCTGTAACTCTCCCTTGTGACATTCGACGGCTAGCTTTGCTAGATTAACAAGCCCTATATGTGATCGATCTTTTGATTGTAACTTATAATTATGCATAATTTTCAGTAAAACAGGTTGCTAAGGTGCCCAATAGCCACATTGGCTGTTAAAAAATAAAGAAGCTATAAATGGATGACACGTCATTTGCCATATGGCTAAGTGTTATGGTGTGGGACATATGACAAATGACTCCACCCTATTGGTTTCTACTTTTCACCTTTCATTAATAACAAAAATGACCACACCTTTTTATTATTTTAAGAAATTGCATTCCATCTGAATACATTTACCAATTTAGTCCATGATTAATGTATCTTTATGCATGTATAACACAATTAACACAAATTACTGAAATACCCATACAATTCCATTAGTATTGATTATGTCTCAAACTAAAAACTCACTTTCCTAATCATTAACACCCATTACATATACTTTGATGGACAAGAAACATTCCTACTAGGGACAGTTTGAGACCTCACAGCCTCTCTACTAGTTAGGGGTAAGGCTTCATATTACTAGACCTCCCCAGACCTCGCGCCTCAGCAGGATTTTCACTTAGTGGTTTTGTTGTTGTTTTTATTTGTGAGAGAGTCATATAGGGGAGGTTTGACGAGATAATTTGGAGTTAAGAAGACTCTAGAGATATTGAGTGAGAATTTCTTTTCCCCGTATATGAGGAGATATATCAAGAGGGTATATGAGAGGTTCATTACATATAGGTAGGCCAAATCAAGAGTGCAACCTTATGGCTTATATACACCTTTAACTATACTTGGTGAACCATGGGTAAACCTTTCAATGGATTTTGTTTTAAGGTTACATAGGTTTAGGAATGTTAAAGACATAGATAGGTTTTCTAGACGTTGCATTTTGTTACATGTCATAAAACTAGTTACGCATCTTATATTGATGGATTTCTTTTAGGAGATTGTTAGATTGCACGGAGTTCTTACAACTATAGTTTTGGATAGAAATGATAAGTTTTTAAAGTTGTTTTTAGTATAGATTATATAGGGAAAATTAAAAACTAAGTTATTTTTCATATAATTTATCATCCATAAATTAATGATCAAACCAAAGTGGTTAATAGGACTTTGAAAGAATTATTGCATGCTATTATTTATAGAAATCTTAGGAATTGAGATAAATCATTGCCTTGTATTGAATTTGTTTATAAGTGTTCATAGTGCTATAAGTTTACATCATCTAAACTTACTTAGGGACTTAATTCATTGTCTCCTTTAGACATTATATTGATTCCTCTAGGTGAAAGGAGTAGCTTAGATGGTAAAAGGAAAGTTATGTTGGTGAAGAAGCTTCATAATAGGGCAAAGCTAAACATTGAGAAGAGGATACGACAATACATTAAGCAAGTTAACAAGGGGAGGAAGGAAGTAATATCTAAACATAGGGATTGAGTTTGAGTAAACTTATGAAAGTAGAGGTTTCCAAGTAAGAGGAAATCTAAATTTTAGGTGAAAGGAGATGGACCCCTTCAAGTTGTGTAAAAAGTGAACAACAATGCGTAGAAGATTGACTTGCCAAATGAGTATGGTATTCATACTACTTTTTAATGTAGTTGAGTTATCTCTAAGTTTTATATCAGAATATGTTGATTTGAAGAAAAATCATTTTTAAGAGAGGAAATTTTATAGGAATCAAGTATCTATTACTCAAAATCAGAGGTTGCTAGAGATCATTTGATGGATATTAGGAGACCATTAATATGACGTAAAGCAAGGAAGGCCAAATAAGTTCCTAGTGATTTAATAGTGGATCTATACATAAGGAATGAGGCTTTGGTACTTCTAGAGGTTGAATTTAGACTTATCATGATGATATAAATGAATGAGCAAGTCAGAGAATTGTAGTTATGGAATGTAACTAGCTCCAAACTTAGAATATAACCAGTCTTATTAGTAAGATTTGTATTAGACTAGGGGAAAGAATATATTGAATAATGAAAAATATAATTTTTTTAGCATCATTGATCCTGGAATTTATTATCGATGGCAGTCATGGCTTACAATTAACTTAAAGAATATCAAAATAGTTTTAAAAATTATGTTATGGCCACTAGCACTAACACTATCATTTGTAAACTTAGGTCTATTGCATATCTTCTTGATTTGCCTAATGATACAATTATTAACCTTATTTTTATTATAGAAGAATTGTTAACTTACCAAGCAAATTTTCCTTTTTGTGCATCTGCAAATGGAGTTAAAAAAGGTATTGTTGTAGTTCCTTCTTTATAGCATGTTAGGGAAATGATTGAGAGCATCCTTACTAATAAGTTTGTGAATTCAAATGAATGTGGTTTTTTACTGCTTTATTATTAAATATAGTGGTCATCCTAATTTTGATACTACTTAAATTAAAGAGGATAAGCTTCATCATTTGAATCCTTCTTTGTTGAACTTATCTGTTTCATCGCTTTATTTAAAGTTACATTCTTTCCAACTGGGAGAAGAGAAATAGGCCTGCATTAAGGCCTAAAATTAATTTCAAGCCCAAGATTGATAGTGCCTATTATTATTATTAATAGTTGGTTACTAAGACTTATTAGTTATGAAGACTTATTAGTTAGGGTTTCGTATTAATGATTAACTTCTTATTTGTGACTATAAATAATGTCTTATATTAAATCAAAAGTTAGTTTTTATATGATTAGAAATTGGGATATGCTTAGATTCTTTATTATATGTTTATTCTTGTAATATGTAAACGAGTTACATTTTTGGTCTACATCAAATTTTGTTATATATATGTCGAAAATTTTAAGAACGTCCATTAAAATAAGATTATCTAAATATAATGATAACATTATTAAATATAGTATCAAGTATGGACCTTTAACTGTTAAGCTATTGAACTCGGGAATAGATTACAATACCATATAAGCCAAAAATAGTATAGTAACCTAAACTATTGTATCAATTCATGACATCAGCTAGTATTAACCTTTTCGATTGGTGTTAGTCGGTATTTAAAATATCAGTATTGTATTAAATGGACTTACAAATATAAAAACTTATAGGACCAAATTGGAAAAAAAACAAAAACCTAAGTCTACTAACCATAGGTAATAACACAACACTACAGTAGTTGGCCACTTCCTTTCCCTTTCACTCTCAGTCTCTCTTCCTCAGTCTCTCTCAGTCTTAGCTCTTAGAACAACAGTCCCCCACTCCGCTGTCTACTCCCACTATCTCTAATTCTTAGTCTCACTCTCTCTCATAATCCATTATCATTTGTCTGTCGCCGGCTTATGGATCTAGCCTCGCCTTTAACTTTATCATCGTCGCCAGTACCCACCAGACTGCCATATGCTCCAACTTTGCCATTGCCAACTCCAAGCATCATTGCAATGTCGGCAACTCCTGCTCCACCTGGGTGATTACTTATTTAGTAATTTTCTATACAGAGAATTAATGATTAAGGTTATATAATATTTATTATTTTGTTTATATAATGACTAATGACTTAGAGAGGGTTATATATAATGTTTGTTTATATAATTATATTAATTATTTGCTTGCGTATTTATGAAATTGAATTATGAAAGATATAAAAGACCTTATTATTTACATTACATTTGAATTATTAATGGAATTTTGAACTTTGAAATTCACTCATGTTGAAATCTACGTTATAAAAATATTAATCATTTTGGCTCTTTTGGAATGCCATATAGATTAAAAAGTTATTTACAAACTAATTGCCTAATATTGTATAATGAGTCTCATATATATAATATTTATAAATTTATAAAATACTTCGCCTACTATATTTAATTATTTAAATTTTGGAAAATAGTTGTGAGTAAGTATACAATTTTGGTGATTTTTAGCTTTATATACGATTTGTTTAATCTGTTGGTTAAGAATGTGAAAGAGGAAAAATACAAGTTAGATCGATATTTTATATTTTTTCCAAACTAGTAAGCAAGAATTAAATGGATTGCTTAACATATATCATAAGGTTCTAAAATAGAGTTAATTACTAAAAAAAGCCTAAACTTTCGTCATTTTTCAATTATAGGTCGAACTTTACAAAATAGCAATAAAATGCTAAAACTTTCAATTTTCTTCAATTTTTTTCTATTCTAGCCCAAACTTTAAAAAGTGGCAACAAATGTTAAATTTTCAATTTTCTTCAATTCTAACCCGACTTTATATGTTGTCCTCTTGATGCCCTCAGCCCTTTGTTTTCTATTTGTTCTTCTAACATTCCAAACTACTCTCACATTACAACATACTACACCAGTAAGCTCTTAGTTTTTAGTTCATTCTCCTGATGTCCTTAGTGTGAGGGCATCGGTGCTGCGTAATCTGAAAATTGAAGGGTAAGGGCATCAAGAGAATAAACTAAAAATTAAGTGAAAAACTAAAATTAAAGCGTAAGGTTGTCGAGGCTGGGTAATCTAATTTAGGCCATTTTTAAACAACAATGTCATTTTAGTTATATGATTAAATGACATTATTTCATTACTTTATTTGTTGTGTTAATTTTGGTTGACGTGTATTAATAGTTAAGGTTTCTGAAATACATGACAAGTCATGTCAGCAAACTTAACAGAAACACTAACGTTGAGCTAGAATTGAACAAAATTGAAAGTTTAAGCATTTTATTGCTATTTTTTGAAGTTCGGGCTAGAATTGAAAATTTTGAAAGTTTAGGCATTTTATGGTTACTTTTTAAAGTTCGGACTATAATTGAAAATTTGACAAAATTTTGAGATCTTTTTATTAATTAACCCTCTAAAATAAGATAATGTTGCTTCATTTAATAGGTGTAGTTGACTTGTTACGAGTTAATAAACATGTCAATGAGAAGATTGAGATTTATTAACTATGGTCAATATCTTATGAGTAAATGTACTTTCACATGCAATAATTTTTATTTTTGATATGAAATTATTAATTTCATTTTGACATGTATTTATTTATTTTATAGATAAATGGAAGGAAGTTCAAGTACTCCTGATAATTTAGCCTCTCTAGGTTTAGGAAGATTTGATGATCTAGTTCGAGATTATGCCATAATGGTTCCTAGAATGAAGAACCATACTGTTTGTTTGTATTGTAAAAATTTAAAAGGTGGGGAAATCACCAGACTAAAGAAGCATCTAGATGGGATCAAAGGTGACAGATGAAGACTTTGCTTAAAAATTATTAGCATGAGAAAGATAGAAGACAAAGATTGAGCTACAAATTTGTTAATAGAAGCTCCTTTTATGGTGATCAAGATGACGATAGTAGGGACGTTAAAGGTGATATTCCTACTTAACAAGAAAGGATTGTCACACCTAATGTGAGGAAGAGAAGAAGACATATATCTAAATGTTTTTACACTATGAACAACTCCTAGTGCTCAAGCATCAATTCTTTATATTTTGCTCCTATTATAAGTTGTAACTAATCATTTATCACTTTAGTGTTTTGTTCTAATGAATTAGGGAGCTAAGAAAATATTTACAAGTGATAAGCTTGTTACATCTCAGTATATCGAGTTTCATGCTAGAATTGGGGTTTCTAGAATTATAGTTGAAAATTATAAATTTTGGTCCAAATTTTAATATTTCATCTAAGTTTTTAAACCTTTATGAGAGTACTTCATTTGGCTGATAGTGATAAGAAGGAAACAATGAGTTATTTTTATGATGCTATAGAGAGGGAGAAGGAAGTAATCAAGGCAAATATAAAAACCAAGCATTCTTTTTATATATTTTTATTTTGTAGTCATCAATAAAAGATGGGTAAGGCAACTTTACTCTTCTTCATATGTGATTAGGGCAACTTTGAATTTTAACATTTGTTATAAAGTAAGTTTTACAAAAAAAAGTCTAAAGTTAATAGGGGAATGTTATAAACTATGGCAACAATTATTGCATATGAGATAATCTCCTTATCTCACAAATGGAGATATATAAGGATGTATATGTGATTTTGGGATGACCATCATAATCCTTTATTGTAATGCTTATAGAGTCATAGAGCTATATTATTCTTACTATATGATATTTTGATGTTATAAGTCTTTATTATATGATGTAAATTGTAACATTTTAAGCACTTCATATTATTCTTAGTTTTATATTTGTATGATAATTAATCTATTTTCCTTATATTAATCTTGGTTATTGTTTATATGTGAAGTATATGAAAAGTAACTCTAATAAAAATACAGAGATACTTGTTCTTTCAATTTTACGTTATTATGATTTTTCTAGAAAAACTTGATGTAAAATTAAAAATTATATAGCTGTATTGAGAGATTATTTTGTAATTTTTAAAAATTTCAAAGATTGTTTTGTAATTTTTAAAAATTTATTCAAAACAATACCCAATATTAATCTGTATTGGTAATATACATTACCATAATCAAATTAAGTACCAAAATTGATATATTATCCACAATATTATGTTAAAATGGATGTGATAAATCTATATAAATTATTAGAGACTTGACTTGATAATTGTACTTTAAAACTTAATTAAGAAATGAGGTTTTTTTACAAGGTTAGAAATTTACTATCATTAAATGTGGATTCATATGCACTTACCTTTGTTTTTGAGCCATCAACCCTATTTATAAACCTATGTGCTACAATACCGATTTTAAGAGTTTGATGATAGACTTAGCACTTTCTCACATAAGAATATGGATATGATTATGGAGCCTCATTACTCACAACAACTTTAACCAGAATTTGATAGTTTCAATTAGGATCTAGGCCTATAATCCCAAAACGTTCGAGCACTCAATTGTATAACCATATGGATCATATATATCATTAGCCCCTAAAGTCTATCATCAACCTGTGTTGATGGGATTCTTTAGTGCTCGAACATGTTTAGGCATTAAACTAACATTCCTAAAGTAATAATTTTTGTGCACAACAAGCCTTCCAACTAATGTTACGAATATTGTATAAGTACTATTACCAAATTTAGTTTTGGTATAGTACAATACTAGTACCAACAAATACTAGGTACTATTTTAGATCAATTTTAAAAATTAAAAAATAGTCCCTAAATTTTTTAAAATTGCACTTTTCCATATAATGTATTTTGAAAATTTGTAAAACAAAATCAAATGAATTTAACTTTATTTTATGACCTATTTATAACCTTAGCCAAAATGATAACTTTATTACATTACACTAGTTGGACCTATCAACTGTAACATAATGTGTTGAATGGAATAAAAAAAATAAGAGGTATATTAAAGTCCTCAAAGATCCATTTATCTCAAAGATTGTCTTTCTTATAAAATTTTTTGTCAAGCATGAAGATTGTCGACCAAAGTATGGCCAAAGCCACATTATAGAAATTACCACCTAAATTTTAATTAACCATTGCGCAACACATGGCCATAGCTACCCACCTTTGTGAACGCTCAAGAAACATAATCTTTATAACATCTTATCCTTCTCATTAATGAAGAAAAAGCAACTTATTGTTAGTCTGTGCCCTTGAAGCTAATCGATTGGTTGCAATTTGAACTATGACATTATTGTTTAATTAATTAAAGACATTCTTTATCTTTATGGATCAAGTTAATTACATTTAATGATTTAATTCTAAAGGTTAAATCTTTGGAATAATTACTGTGTAATTAAAATTATAATGAAAACATAATTATTAGATTCAACTAACATTTATTGACAATGGGGTTGAGTGCACTGCAAAATTTACCTAACTGTGCACACTAGAAATTTGTAGATGTGGTGAGTCAGGATCATATCTACAAGGAATGTTCGGTTAATTCTCGCAATGAAAATAATTGATGTAAGAGAAACAAAATAGGGATTTTTGGTTGATTTAATTGAGATAACAAAACAAAACAAAACTAACGCAAGAAATTTATCAAAAATAGCTAAAAATGATAAATATGTGTAAAACCTAGTTATTTGGTTTAATCTCAGCCTACACAAATTTTAACATAAATCATTGCATTTTCGCCCTCACACCTCTTTTCAAACTATTGGTTATGAATGAACTACAAGCTCTGTTAATCCCGATTTTTCCTTAGGTCATAATTAAGTAAAACAAGCTCTTTAATTAACCCTAACTATATGATAACCTAGAACAAGCTCTCTAAGTTTAATTGAACAGTCGCATTAAGAATAAGAAAAATAGACCAATCTATGCAATAATTACACAAGCTCAGATTATTTAACATAGGTTACATTATCGCTAACGATTCAATACGGTTGGTTTCCTTATAAGATTTCAAGCACGACTATTACTTATCGTATTCAAGTTCTAGCAATGGGTTTTCATGCAAAGCAATCTAATAGAGAATTAAGATCATTCTTACACAATCCCTAATAAATAAACACAAGATAACGTAAACAATATGAAAATAGGAAAAGAAAACGATACACAATAACAATATGCTCAAATGTGCTTCTTGGCCTCGGTTTCACCTCTGAGTCGATTTTGGGAAGGTAGCCCTCTATGGGTCTCCAAAGGAATGGAGCTTTTCCCCTTCTCTTCTTTAAAAATGAGAGCTCACACCCTTAAATTGAAAACCTCAAATGAAACATGCTTGTTTTTGACGGAAACAAGATGTTTTTACACTTAAAAATTAGGATTCAATGGGCTAGTCACTTCTCACAACTATGAGAGTGAATCTCATAGCCATGAGACACCTTACATGGGTGTGACACTTCATGTCATGCCCATGCAAGTTGCGTCATGGGTGTGAGAGTTGTCTCACACCCATGACATAATTGTCATAGTCGTGAGAGGTATCTCACGACCATGACAAATTGATGATGGTCGTGAGTCACTTCTTGCATTCTTCCTCTCTGTGTTTTCAATATATATTCATCATCTTTATGCATTTTCTTGTCTCATCTTGCTTTAATCATTCTTCTTCTTGCTCCATGAAGACAAGTGAGTGTAAATCTCAAAAAGACGACTCCAATATTGCACTTTCGACTCACATAAGCTCTTTCACTTCTGAATTGTACCTAAAATCAAATATGAACTAAAGTGAGTATCTCATATCGTTAAACACTAGGTTATGAAATAAATTCATAATCAATTAAGCACATATCAATTTCTTCCACACTTAGCTTTTGTTCATCCTTGGGCAAAACATCCAAATCAAAATCACAGACCCAAAAACATTTACTCATTTCCTATATTTCTAAAAAGTATATATAGTTATAAGTAAAGAGAAACAACTTTCAAAACTATAGCAAGATCTTAGCATTCAATGCTTCTACTCATGATCAATCAACATTCATTACCTTTAGAAAATGAGCAACCTAGAGATAGACTTGAAAAATGTGTTTAAATAAGATAGATCCACGGGTACACTCAAATACCATTCATGTTTATGACATTCCACAACTTTGCTAATCATTTCATTTCTCCATCACTAAGGTTCACATGTATAGTCATGAATCAAAGGATTTTTGAGGTTGTAATGTAGGCAAGGGTAAGGTGAGATGTATTTGGGTAAAGTAGCATAAAAGCCATCAAAGCTAAAGAAACAAAAGTAACACTCAATGAAACATCAAGCGCATATGCTAACATTCATTCAAAACTAGGAACCATTAGCTATAATGAATGCAACAATTATATTTCATAGCTCAAATTCAAGCTCTCACAGTATAAACCACGTAATGCATAACTAATTAGAAGGAATCACTCATAAAAATTGATGATATCAAAACATTGAAACTATAAGAAGTGATCCTTCCAAAATAACATCTACCTCATTTGTAACATACTCAAATCACCCATTCAATACAACTTTAGGAGGAGACATTATTCATAAATAGCTGTTCCAAAATATGCACTTCCTCCTAGATACTTTTATTTAAACATATATATATATATATGCTTTTCTCTTTTTCTTTTTCTTTTTTCATATATAAACACTTAAAGAAGCTACATCAATATAGGAATTTCATTGATAAGACATAAAATGCCATATCCCACACATATGCAGATCCCCACACTTATGCTCTTGTCCATCCACAAACATAAACAATCAACAAACGGTTTAGCTTTAAGGCTTAGGTAGGACATTTGGTTAGGTTTAAAGCATGTAATGTAGTTAACATAAAAGGAAAGGCTAATTAAGCTCAAGGGGGCTTAAGAAAGGAAAATTCACATCAAGGGGTAGGCTATTTGGCTAATGTAGTTTATAAAAACAAAGAATGCCTAATCATTTTCATATTAATTCATATGATAAAAATGTGGTCTTGAATAGAAAATCAAAGCAAAGTTAGGATGTACACATCATGAAGGTCACACATAAACAAAAGACAATGAGACTGATATGGATGTGTCAGTCTAATAAGACTCAAATCTCACTCACTTATGTCTACAATAGTCACTACTCTTCTAAACATAATGCACATCGGACCTCGTTTCCAGAGCTCGGTGATCGTATTCGGATAACATACATTCATCAACTATACTTGCATTCAAAACTCCCCTTTCTAGGCTCAGCTCCGCTCTTCGAATAACCGACTAATCCATTTCAACCTGAATACCTCAAGGAACAGCGTTGGTGAGTTCACACTTTACATATGTACAAGCTTCGGGGCTATTTGTATAACTTTTTTCTTTAGGCATCATATGTAGGGTATCTTTGGCTAGTTTGAAAGAGGACTTCAAGAGCTACAACTTTCATGAAGACCTCAAAGACCACTTGAATCTTCTGAAAGGTCAAAAATAGGGCAGAAGATAAATTGTGAACAGTAACCCAGAAGAAGTTGTGAACAGTAACACATACGAAATCTGTGAATAGTAACACAGAGGAATCTATGTACAGTAACACAGACGATATTCTTCAACTAATATAACTTCTTAACTCCTTCTCATTATCCTTTGTGGTTGGCTTATGGTCTATGTTCTATCTTCTGTAGTTGACTTTTATCTTCTGTGTTGACCACTTATCGTCTATGGTCTATCCTCTGTGTTCTATCTTCTATGTGATGACATATCCTCTGTGTTCTGACGTCATCATAGAAGATACTTCTACTCTTTATTCATCCTTTCCTCTGTGTTCTGACATCAGCATAGACGATACTTCTACACTTTATTCATCCTTTCCTCTGTGTTTTGACGTTAGCAAAGATGATACTTCTACTCTTTATTCATCCTTTCCTCTGTGTTGTGATGTCAGCACAAACGATACTCTTCCTCTGTATTTTTCCTTTGCATCTACCTTATTTAATGCAACTGTTGGACCTCGTTTTTGAAGCCCAACTATCAGAAATATCAAAGATGTAAACGTATCATCCTATAAGGTTGTTTCCATAGGATCTCTCTAGCCCAAAACCAATTCTGGCAGCAGAATCACAAATTGACTTCTTCGGAACAATTGTAGCTCTATGTCTCTAGTTCATTATGAAACCATTCGTATAACTTTTGATAGAGATGTTAGATTTAGACCATTCAAGTACAGTTTTGAAGATAACTTCGATTTCTACAACTTCTGTAAAGACATCAAAGAGAGATTTTTCCATTTAGAGGGTCAAAATTTTTACATTTTTAAAACTGTCCCGAGAAGGTCTGTCTAGCGGACATAATGACCAAAGGGACATGAACTGAAACTAACCTGAGAAGGTTCGCTTAACGGACATAATGTCCCTCCAAAGGGACATGAACTGAGCTGGGGCACAAACAAACCCAAGAAGGTCCGCTTAATAGACAAAATGTCCCTCCAAAGGGACATAAACTGGGCAGAAACACTGGAACACCCGAGAAGGTCCGCCCAACGGACATCAAGTCCGTCTAACGGACAGTTACAAGTCAAATTCCAGATTTCTAATCCTTTAACCATATCTAACACCTCTCAAACACATCCTATCATTCCTACTTCAATTTTCTCATCATTTTCACCTCCATTTCATCTCTAACTTAACACACTCATTCTTCATCCCATTTCAAAACATCATAGAACTCATTTTCTATTAACTCATGCAAAGAGAAAGTCTACACAAATGTCCAATATTCACCCTGTGCAGCATCACTAACTTGTAATGAGCATAACTCTCAA